>OX578152.1:9367500-9927500 GCA_951213105.1 Amaurobius ferox | reverse complement strand
GGTACTGTTCATTCTTTCACTGAATTATATATATATATATATATATATATATATATATATATATATATATATATATATATATATGAAATAGAGAGAAGCTGCAACTCAGAATACCCCAACATTAAAAAAATGCTTAACTAATAAAAAGTATCAAACAGCAAATCATTAATCATGTGGAATATAAATGGCAAACCTCTAGTCATCAAGCTGAAGACGAACAACAAACATCAATGGAAAGGGATCCATAAAAGAAAATCAAATAAAATCCAAGCATTAAAGCTTTACACGTGGACAAGCCCTAGGCATAAACAAATGAATTGTTCATTTCGATAAAATTCTTCGTCAAATCCAAGTATTTCATCAAAATGAACGCAAAATGCATACATTCATATTTGATGGTATTTAGTTACACTTACTAGTTAATTATAAGAATGGAAAACAGGGTTTTATATCATTTTTAGATATTTCTTGTCAAAGTTTTTTTATAAAGATTTTACAAAAATTATTAAAAGTTTCTGAAGTTGATAACAGCCTAGTGATGTCGATTACTTGGTTGCATTTGGCTTATCTCTGTTAATATAAACTATTTAGATATCATAAACTTCTTTGGCGTATTTCAAATTATTAATTTTCTTATATACTGTATACTACCATTATTGTTCGAGAATTATCTTATCCCCTACACCAAAAGGAACCCACAAATCATTAAATATTTGTCTTCAGTTTGAAATTACAAAATTTTACTCAGTTATGCTAAATATAATTTACTTTCCCTGCAATACATGGTAATGTATAGGGAAAGAATTGGAATCATGTCGAAAATCGCAACTCGAGTTTTCGACGAATCTACACGTTTCGAGACCTCTAGAATACGATAAAACTATTTTTAGCGTGACTGTGTGTGTGTGTCTGTCTGTCTGTGTGTCTGTCTGTGCAATGCATGTGTCCACTCTAACTCAAAAACTAATGAACGGAATTTCATAAAATTTGGTAGGTAAGTCACTTGGATGTGACCCTGGTGCTGATTAGTTTTTGGTACGATTCGTAGGAACAGAATCCGCCTTTTTTTGCGAAATGGCCAGTAAAAATTTCATTTATCCGCTCTAGCTAAAATACTAATTGACCAAATTTCACAAAATCTGGTAGATAAGTTACTTGTTGAATACTCTGGCGCTGATTAGAATTTGGTACGATTCGGAAAAGAACAACCTGCCTTTTTTTACGAAATGGCCCGTCAAAATCACCAAAATCTAAAAAAAAAGACTAAGTAGTGTATGCTCAAATGTATCAATTAAATTCTTGTTTTATACGCAATTTTTGAAGAGGGAAAATAATATAACACACTCCATTATACTTTAGGAATAACCGTTCTCAAGATATTTGAGATTTCTTGCATTTTTGTTACGCCAATTTCGGAAAAATTTCCAATTAAACAAATTAAACTCAATCTAATGAATTATTAAAGAAATAAAGAAAATATGAATTTGAGTCTGCTGGGAAAGTCATGTGCTGCGCACATCAGATTTTTTATATTTAAATAAATAATAAAATTAAAAAATAATGAGGCAAAATAAAATCAACTTCTTTCCCACAGGAGCCTCAGGAAGTATGTCTTCCATAATATTTGAAAATAAAATAGTTAATATTGAATTTGAAAGAATCTATGGTCATATATAAACCGTCTTTGCCAAAAGCAGTGTTGGATTAAGATTTCTAGGAGGTCAGCTGAACTATGAAGCCTTGGAACGCCAGATTGGGGAGCTCCACATTGGGAAATTCCATATTGGAACTCCATATTTATCCTCATCTGGGGCCCAGAGATATAAAAGAATTGTGTTCCCCTACAAGTGTTGCCCCAATCTCTAATTTCTTCTTATTGTGGATTCTTCTCTCCATTTATATTTTAAAAAGAATATTAAATCGGTTCATTTACTGGTTTTATGCAAATTCCAGTAATGACTTAAAAATGTCATATAAATATCGCATAAAGTTATGTGATATCAATGTAACCTTACCTTACACAAACTAAAAATTATATATTATATCACACAATATAATGAGACGTCATAAAGATTTCCAAGAATAGTACCGTACCTCCTTGGGACCCCGATTATATAAATCACGCTCCTGTAGGTGAGACTTAAAATGCACGCCCCAGTTGAATTCTGTACCCATGGCGCTACTTACAGTTGATGGTGCCCAGTGCTTCGACAAAGTATGATGCCACTTCATGGGTTGTGCATGTCTTATTCCTTCTCCCAACTTCCCAGCTGATCTACTTTTACGCATTACTCGTCTAATTTTATTTTTATCAGTCACGAAGTTTGTATTAACGATGCCCTAATTAACACGTACACCATATTGTACAAAAATTGCAATCTTCGTGACAGATATAATCAGAAGTTCTGTACGATCGGCAACTTTTACAAAAAACTGCATTTAAATACACATTTTAAAGAACTTATAGAAATCTTAAAGCCATAGGATGACTAAATGTTTTAAATAATAAATTGGTTCGTTATGAAGCGTATTATATAACTTTTCCAAGCTATCCAAAACCTAAAGTTAAAGTAATGTATTTTTGGCAATTTATCACTTCAATTACATTCTAATGGATTTATCTTGAAATTTGGACCTCATGGGGCGCGATAAAATATTTAACGATCTGGATGAAAATTTAGATGAAACCAAAAGAAAGGAAAACAAAAGAAAATGAAACAAGAAGAAAATGAAATGAAACAGATTTAAAAATGAAATGAAACAAAATTGAAAATGAAACAAAAAGAAAATGAAACAAAAAGAAAATGAAACAAAGAAAATATAAAAAAAAACATGAGCAAAAATAAAAGAAAATGAAACAAAATTTAAACTTCTTGAGACGCAGCTAAATATTTAACAATCTGGATGAAAAATTTTTCGTCTTATAATGAGCCTATAAAAACCAGCCGAAATCAGAAATCTTATTTATTTTTCTCTTCCGAATTTTCGCTTCGAACATAGTTTTGGGAACAATTTAAGAATTCGAACTCTGTAGGAGGGTCTGACATTTTTCAACTATTTTGGTAAAAATTTTATGCAACATATGTGGTCCATAAGGCATCTTTTCGCACTAGCCGTAATTGAAAAAAAAAATATTTTTTTCGCCCACTGTCTACTGCTTACCTTTAAAAAGAAACGAGATAACCCAATGCTTTCTCATAAAAGATAATTTCAAAAAGACAGTTAAAAGTCATTTTTTTTTTATTATTATTATGTTCTTTCTTCTTAAGTTGTATATATTAATAAGATTTTCTACTAAAAATTTGCATTTTTCAATTAATGCGGTTTCATTTGAGGAGATTTTACTTAAACATGGATATTAAACACAAGAAAATTACCCACTTCTGGCCTAGCGTATGGTGCCTCTTTTAGAGCGATGTCGTCATAATAATACATAAGCCAAGATTTTTATAAAAGTCGCAAATGTACTATTTACTATGATAGGTCACTACCACAGCCATGAAGGTCTTAAATCAGTAACTAAAAAATCTTCCAGTCTTTTAGTTCATTTGATGCACTAAAATGTCAGTGCCCAGGATCATGATCAGGTAGACTCATGCACAAATCAGAACCTGCCCGTACCATTCATCAACCTATCTATTCATCACCATACCTTCTATCAAACATACCTAATCCCATCATTCATCTGTCTATTCAGTCATCTATAATATTTATCGGCTTACTATATAATTATGATTTATCGCATAATGCGATAATGACAACACAATGCACTAATACAATATGAAGCATTATCAGAAAATATAGTTTTATTGTCCTTCCTTCCATCTCTTCCACCTTTTCTTCTCTTGACCATCAAATTAATTGTCACGAAAGAAGGAAGATGCAATGTTCGATTCACTCTGAAAGAAATTGCTAATAAATTGATAATAAATCTCAACACAGACTAGAATTATTCAAAAGGAATATAATAGGACTGTTGGGTCTTACTTTATTGTAGTTGTTTACCTTAAAAGTCGACGGTGACTTTAGTCCAGTGGAGCCAAAATGGTTTTAGGGGAAGAGCGTCTTGTAAAATAAAATTCCAAGAATGTTCAATAAAGTGACACGTTTTGTTTTCTAAAATCTCATTTGTTTCGTTTACAACAGTTAATATGGACCTAATGTAACCAAAGTGACACAATTGAATAAAAACATAATTAAAACAACGTAATTTTTCTAAAATTCGAATTCGAGTTTCCGGTGGAAGAATACGTTTCAAGCATCCCTGAACTCGAATTGAACGCTTTTTGAGGTGCTGTGTGTGTAAGCATGTGTGTGTGTATGTGTGTACGCTTGTGTGTGTGTGTACGCTTGTGTGTGTGTGTACGCTTGTGTGTGTGTGTGTGTACGCTTATGTGTGTAGGCATGTGTGTGTGAGTGCATGCGGGTGTTTGCGTGTGTAGGCATGTGTGTTAGTGTGTGTGTATGCTTGCGTGTGTGTGTCTGTACGCATGTGTGTGTGTACGCTTGTGTGTGCGTGTGTGTATATGTGTGTAGGCATGTGTGTGTGTGTGAGTGTATGTGTGTGGCTGCATGTGTACGCTTGTGTGTGTGTGTAGGCATGTGTGTTAGTGTGTGTGAGTGTGTTTGTGTGTATGCTTGTGTGTGTGTGTATGCTTGTGTGTATGTGTACTCTTGTGTGTGTATGTGTGTGTGTGCTTGTGTGTGTGCGCTTGTGTGTGTGTGTGTGTGTGTACGTGTATGTGTATGTGTGTGTGTGTGTCCGTGAGTCTGTGGATGCGTACCTCACGAACGAATGGAGCGTTTCGTATGAAATTTTTAGTTAAAATATTACAATTCGTAAATACTGGAATTCTATTGCTTTTAAACACAATCGAATGCTCGGAAGACACCACGCCGACGCCCCAATTTTAAAATGAAATTTTGAAAAAAATCATAAAAAATCAAATTCTTGAGTAATGATACATAAATAACAATATGTAATTTTTCTTAGAAAACGAATGACAAACTTTAGAACGCTGATATGAACCATTCTCGAGATATTGTACATTTTCCAAAAAAATTTATCAAAAAAAATCCATAAAATTAAAACAGCATTAACTATTGTGAAATATATTCACTTTTCATATGTAATAGTATGCGATAAATTTGTTAACACTATTCCAATGAATCTAGTTCGTTCCATTCTCGAGATAAGATACTGTGGGTAATAGTTTTGAATTTTGACGCCTAACGATTCGCCAAAAGTCATGTATATGTAACAAAAGCTCTGCTCTTTGTATGTGTGTAACGCTTGACGATAAGTTTATCTGGTTTGGCTATTCATTTCGAGAAATATTTCTAATTTGGTGATGTTGCACCCTAAATTAATGAAAATGTCGTCAAAATTGAAAAGTGACACTAAATTAACGACAATGGCGTCAAATTGGTGAATTAATTATCAAAATATTTTAATATATGGACTATATTGCTTATTGCGGATGCTATCAATATTGATAATTGTCCATTTAGAGTTGAGCGAAATATACGTTAATGGTTAATGAGTACAAGGGACTTGGAAATAGTTTTATATGTTGTAATCCGAAAAAGCGCCAAATAAACAATTGAATGTTAAAAATATTGTGCCGTGGGTCTTATACAAGGTAGGATCAAAAAGTTCTGAGACTGTGCTGATATCTCTAACCCTGATTGGAGGAGACAGGAACTATTTTATCGTGATGTAGAGGCACAAGTGGCACGAGATATGAAAAGGAAGAAGCAGGTTCGCAGTGCAGGGCTTTTCCAAACAATGCGTGTCAGTGAACTGTGGTCGTTCGCGTTCGTCGAAAACGGAAATGGCGCTTGAAGAACAACGTGCAAATATCGAATTCTGCCAGCGTTTGAGGAAATCGCCGACAGAAACATTGCACGGTTACGAACGACTACAGTAAACTGACACGTATTGTCTGGAAAAGTACCTGCTTCTTCCTTTTTCACATCTAGCGTCACATGTGCCTCTACGCCACGGTAAAATAGTTCCCCTCTCCTCCAATCAGGGTTGGAGATATCAGCACAGTCTCCGAACTTTTTGATCCTACCTTGTATATCATATTTTATTGTGAAAGAACTAAATTAATTGCATTTTATAGTGAATATCGCGTGTACTGGTCAATCCGATTTTTTTTTTATGTCTACTTTAAAATCAACTTAGGATTGGCATTTTCGAATCACTGAAGTTCATTGCTATTATAACCACTATATTTTAAGCCAATCTAAAATCCAATTATATATCCTTATAGCAATAGCACTTTTAATATGGTACAAGTTACTTACTATTTATAGCTATCACCTTTAGTTTTCGAGATATAAACACACCTTAAAAACAGAAATTTTTCAATCTTCAAGTTGAGAGGGCGATTGCTCAAAAACAATAAGAGCTTTGTAAAAGTAAATTATTGATTTTATTACTTTCCTTATATACATAATGTATAAAGAAAGTATTTTGACGGGGTCAAAAATTCGAATTCAAGTTTTCGACGCGAGAGCACGTTTCAAGCATCCCTGATCACGAATCGAACATTTTTGAGGTGATGTCTGTGTGTGTGTGTGTGTGAAAGTATGTCTGTTTGTGTGTGTCAGTGAGACTTTGAAAACGATAACTGACGAACAAATGGACCGAATCAAACGAAATTTGGTACAAAAATCACAATCCGTGAATACTGGAAGCCTATTGTTTTTAAACGTAATCGAATGTTCAGAACCCTCCTAAATTGTCAAGTGAAATTTTGAAAAAATCATCAAAAAATCAAAACCTTTAATAAAGTTACGCGAATAGACATTTCTAATGTAATTTTTCCTTAGAAAACGATTGACATAAACTTTAGAACGCTAGCATGAACCGTTCTCGAGATATTGCATATATTTAAAATAAATGTATCAAAAAATCCCATAAATTAAAAAATATATATTAACTGTTGAGAAACATGTTCACTTTTCATATATAACATCATGCGATAAATTGGGTGACATCATTCTCGTGGATCTAGCTCGTTCCATTCATGAGAAAAGATACTTTGAGTAATACTTTTGTATTTGAACGCCAATAGTTATTTATCTGCTATAAGAATAACTTATTTCTCGGTCCATAACGCTTGGCGAGATTTTGGTGGAATGTCGCCGACTTGGCGATTTTTTTTAAATGTTGCTGAATTTACGTGAAACTCGCTAAATAGATGAAAATGGCGCTAAATCAATGAAAATGACGACTCATTGACGAAAATTCAATTTCTTGGAAAGAATATAAATAGCTACTATCAGAAAAACCTATTTTTTTATTGTAAAAATAGTAAATTCATTGCATTATATAAGGAAAGTCATATGTTGCCCGCATCAGATTTTTTAATTAAATTTCCTACTAAAAATATTTGTCGCTCACTATTTATATCTATATTTTATAGTTTAAAACAGCGGTTTGGTGACACGTAATAAGATGACCAGTGATGCCGGAGTAAATTGTGCATTTTATCTCTCTATATTAAAAAAAGATATCTGATGTGGGCAGCACATGACTTTCCTAATATAATGCAATGTATTTACTACATTTACAGTAAAAATAAAATAGGTTATTTTTGTAGAAGATAGTTATATTTTTTCCAAGATATTGAATTTTCGTTAAATAGTCATTATTTTCTTTGATTTAGCGTCATTTTTTATCCATTTGGCAAAGTTTTCTTTGATTTGATAACATTTAAAAAAGTCGCCAAGTTGGCGATATTTCACCAAATTCGTCGTCAAAATCTCGCCAAGCGTTATGGACGAAGAAATAAGTTATTCTTACAATAGATAAATGACTATTGACGTTCAAATACAAAAGTATTACTCAAAGTATCTTTTTTCATGAATAGAGCGAGCTAGATCCACGAGAATGATGTTACCCAATTTATCGCATGACATCACATATGAAAAGTGAACATGATTCTCAATAGGATATATTTTTTATTTATTTTACATAATTTTTTGATAATGTTTTTGAAAAATGTGCAATATCTCGAGTACGGTTCATGCTAGCATTCTAAAATTTATGTTAATCGTTTTCTAATGAAAAGTTACATAAGAAATGTCTATTTGCGTAACTTTATTAGGAGTTTTGATTTTTTGATGATTTTTTCAAAATTTCACTCGAAAATTTAGGGGGGTTCTGAACATTCGATTGCGTATAAAAACAATAGGCTTCCAGTATTCACGAATTGTAATTTTTGTACAAAATTTCGTTCGAATCGGTTCATTCGTTCGTCAGTTATTTTCTCCACAGACTCACTGACACACACACACACAGACATCACCTCAAAAATGTTCGATTCGTGATCAGGGATACTTGAAACGTGCTCTCCAGTCGAAAACTCGAATTCGAATTTGTCACAATACTTTCCTTATACATTATTGTATATAAGGAAAGTAAAAAAGTACATTTTAGATACTTATATCACCTAACCTGATATAAATATTAACTGGATTTTCTCATACTAGAATTAATTTTTTTTCTCAAATTTTGCAAAAAAAAAAAAAAAAGAAAGAAAGAAAGAATTGAAAAATCAGCATCGTGGATCCAAATGATTACAATACAACTATAGCATGTTACACTTCACGTTAAAATATAAAAAAAATCTGATGTGGGCAACACAGGACTTTCTTTATATAATTTACTGAATTTACTACTTTTACAGTAAGAAAAATTGGTTTTTCTTATAGTAGATATTTATATTCTTTCCAAGATACTGAATTTTCGAGTATTAGTCGTCATTTCCATTGATTTAGCGTCATTTTCATTCATTTGGAGAGATTTTCGTTAATTTGGCAACATTTCAAAAAGTCGCCAAGTTGGCGACATTCCGCCAAATTCGTCTCCAAAATCTCGCCAAGAATTATGGACGAAGAAATAAGTTATTCTTACAACAGACAAATGACTATTGGCGTTCAAATACAAACGTATTACTCAGAGTATCTTTTTTCATGAATGGAACGAGCTAGATCCACGAGAATGATGTCACCCAATTTATCGTATGGTATTACATATGAAAAGTGAACATGTTTCTCAATAGGAAATATTTTTTTTTATTTTATGACTTTTTGATAATTTTGAAAAATGTTCAATATCTCGAGAACGCTTCATGTTAGCGTTCTAAAATTTATGCCAATCGTTTTCTAATGAAAAATTACATAAGAAATGTCTATTTGCGTAACTTTATTAGTGGTTTTGATTTTTTGACGATTTTTTCAAAATTTCATTCGAAAATTTAGGGGGGTTCTGAACATTCGATTGCGAATAAAAACAATAGGCTTCCAGTGTTTACGGATTGTGATTTTTGTACCAAATTTGGTTCGAATCGGTCCATTCGTTCGTCAGTTATCGTCTCCACAGACTCACTGACACACACACACACACACACACACACACATCCTTTCACACACACACACACACACACACACACACACACACACACACACATACACACACACAGACATCACTTCAAAAATGTTTGATTCGTGATCAGGGATGCTTGAAACGTGCTCTCCCGTCGAAAACTCGAATTCGAATTTTCGACCCCGTCACAATACTTTCCTTATACATTATGTATATAAGGAAAGTAATATGACTTACGAATGGTGAACGAATGGAGCGATTCGAATGAAATTTGGTACAAAAATCACAATCCGGGAATACTGGAAGCCTATTATTTTAAAAGACAGTCGAATGTTCAGAACCCCCTAAATTTTCAAGTGAAATTTTGAAAAAATCATTAAAAAATCAAAACCTTTAATAAAGTTACGCAAATAGACATTTCTTATGTAATTTTTCCTTAGAAAACGATTGGCATGAACTTTATAACGCTAGCATGAACCGTTCTCGAGATATTGCACATTTTTCAAATAAATTCATCAAAACATCCCATAAATTAAAAAATATATAAGCTGTTAAGAAACATGTTCACTTTTCATATGTAATATCATGCGATAAATTTTGTGACATCATTCTCGTGGATCTAACTCGTTCCATTCACAAGAAAAGATACTTTGAGTAATACTTTTGTATTTGAACTCGAATAGTCATTTATCTCCTGTAAGAATAACTTATTTCTCCGTCCATAACGCTTAGCGAGATTTTAGCGACGAATTTAGCGGAATGTCGCCTACTTAGCGACATTTTTAAATGTTGCCAAATTAAAGAAAATCTCGTCAAATGAATAAAAATGACGCTAAATCAATGAAAATGACAACTAATTGAAGAAAATTCAATATCTTGGAAGGAATATAAGTATCTACTATAAGAATAACATTTTTACTTTCCTTATATACATAATGTATAAGGAAAGTATTGTGACGGGGTCGAAAATTCGAATTCGAGTTTTCGACGGGAGAGCACGTTTCAAGCATCCCTTATCACGAATCAAACATTTTTGAAGTGATGTCTGTGTGTGTGTGTGTGTGTGTGTGTGTGTGTGTGTGTGTGTGTGAAAGTATGTGTGTGTGTCAGTGAGTCTGTGGAGACGATAACTGACGAACGAATGGACCGATTCGAACCAAATTTGGTACAAAAATCACAATCCGTAAACACTGGAAGCCTATTGTTTTTATACGCAATCGAATGTTCAGAACCCCCCTACATTTTCGAATGAAATTTTGAAAAAATCGTCAAAAAATCAAAACCACTAATAAAGTTACGCAAATAGACATTTCTTATGTAATTTTTCATTAGAAAACGATTGACATAAATTTTAGAGCGCTAACATGAACCGTTATCGAGATATTGTACATTTTTTTAAAAAATTATCAAAAAGTCATATAAAATAAAAAAAAATATTTCCTATTGAGAAACATGTTTACTTTTCACATGTAATACCATGCGATAAATTGGGTGACATCATTCTGGTGGATCTAGCTCGTTCCATTCATGAAAAAAATATATTTTGAGTAATACTTTTGTTTTTGAACGCCAATTTATCTGCTGTAAGAATAACTTATTTCTCAATGCATAACGCTTGGCGAGATTTTGGCGACGAATTTGGCGTAATGTCGCCAACTTGGCGACTTTTTGAAATGTTGCCAAATTAACAAAAATCTCGCCAAATGTATAAAAATGACGCTAAATCAATGAAAATGACGACTAATTGTCGAAAATTCAATATCATGGAAAGAATATTAGTATCTACAATAAGAAAAACCTATTTTTTACTGTAAAAGTAGTAAATTCATTACATTATATAAGGAAAGTCATGTGTTGCCCACATCAGATTTTTTTAACTGTAAAAGTAGTAAATTCATTGCATTATATTAAGAAAATCATGTGCTGCCCACATCAGATTTTTTTTCTAAGACTCCGATTTTAGAGGGATACCCCGACCATAGATTAAGTCACGTCAAAAGCGCAAATGTTGGTATCTGATAGGATTTTATGGCACAATTTTGAAAATCTATAAAAACCGACAAATTCATTCCTACCGTTCAGTGGTTGAGTATAAAAGACAAAATGCTTCATCAGTGTGCACCTATACTCCAGATGATTATATCTATATTCAATGGAAACCTAGTTTTCGCTTGGTCTGCGAGCTGTAGCTATTAGAAGAAAGCAAAATTTTATCATGCGAAAGTTAGAAAGGGAATACTTGCAGATTTGAATCTGAAAGTTGAGAATTCATGGTGCGAAAATTCATGGTGCGTGTAAAAATGAAACAAAATTATATGATGATTTTTCCACGGTTCAATACATTCCATAATCTGAAAATTACATATTATTTCAAAAATAAGTTTTGTTTGATACGGGCATCCAACCTCTATATACAAGTTACAACTGCGCTACGTTTTCTAATGAGCTTCACAACTTTCTATGCATTTTCATTTATGGTAATGGTGTAGTTTACTGACCCCAGTTGGCGAACTTTAAAAAGTGTCGCCGTTTTGGCGCGATTTCTCTCTTTCTATCTGAAAGCGCATGGTTGCCAAAATAACGTGAAGAAACGAAAAGCATACAATTATAAATCACAAATTAACGGAAGTTCAATCGACTCATTTCAATAATGCATAATAATTCAAAATTTTCAAATATTTATTTTTCTGTATTTTGAATTTTTATTTACCCTTCATTAATTTGAATTTAAAAAGTAGTTTTATTTTTTTTTCGATAATTGAATTAAAAAATGTATTATATAAATAAACAATTATTTTTGGTTATTTAAATTAAAAAAGTAATTGTTTTATTTATAACAATTTAAATTTCAAAATGTTTTAGTTTACTTTTGATAATTAGCATTTGAAAAACCTTCGCCTACATTCACAAATGTGAATTTTTAAAATCCTTTGTTTATTTTTCGATAATTTGAATTCTTAATTGCTTGTTTGCATTGTTTATTTGTAATAATTTAAATTTCAAAAAATGTTAGTTTACTTTTGATAATTAGCATTTGAAAAACTTTGTTGGCATTCACAAATTTGAATTTTTAAAATCATTTGTTTATTTTTCGATAATTCGAATTTTTAAAAATTGTTTAATTTTCTATAATTATCAATTTTTCATATTTCTATCTTATCAGTAACTTAGATTTCAAAAAGGTTTTGTTTACTTTTGATTATTTAAATTTGAAAACTTTCTATTTACTCTCAATAGTTTAAATTTAAAAACTTCTGTTATGAAATAATATCCATCCTAAACTATGTTCACGTTGTGTATGATATACCACACTGAATGGGCCACATACAACACCTTTGGCCGGTCATCTTGTTATTTGAGGTCTGTAAGCTACATGAATATCTTATTTATTACATCATTTAATAATAGGATATCAACTGGAAAGGAATTAATAGAAGCTCATATTGGGATGACTACAAATTTTAATAGTTTAAGAATGGCGCGTGCCAGGGGCGTAGCGTCCATCGAGGCTAAAAAGGTAAGCCTCCACTGTTTAAAATCTAGTTTAAAGAATTATTTAAACATAATTCTATTTATTATAATTTTTTAAATAACTTTCGAACATATATGTACTATTTAGAAAAGTTTTACATTTTACTTGCTTAAAGTGACACGTTTCAAAGTATTTTTCATATTAAAATATATATTTTAATGTTTTAGAAGCTGAAATCAACTAGCCTTTGCGGTCTATAAGGAGAAGCATGGCATTAAACCAACCCATCTGTTAAACTCCTCCCTAACTGATTACCTAACATGCAAGCTAGCTTTCAAAAAAGCCATGGCTATTGCTTCCCCCTTTTTCAGTCGTTTGTTCGTCAGTTACTAATTCCCCCGTGGTGAAGGGGCGCCTACGCACCACGTCCACAAGACCCCCCAGGGTGTCCCATGGCGAAGGGGAGGAGATTTGCAGTTTCACTTTTATAGAAGCCCCCCCGAAGGGTGGAAGTCTGACTTGGCTTCGACATGACAACATCCATGCCCGCTGGCGGGATTCGAACCCGCAACCTGGCAATCTAGCAATCAGACGGAAACGCATGCCCCTGGCCACTCGACCACCTGATCGGCTCAACCGTTTGTAAAGTCAATAATTGGATGAAAGAATATTTCTCAGGCAAGACTAATGGATTCTCCATTTTGAGTCAAATGTGATTCCATTAATTAATATTAGCAGAAAATTGTCATTACTTGTAATACTAAAGAATTCAAGCCATTTTTCACGAATGAACTAGCATTTACCTACTTTAAACAACGTCCAGACGAAGAAATATACTAATAATGATTACCATTAAACTTAAACTTGAGTAGTTTGCAACGTAGACTTAGCTCTTTATATCGGCATTAATATGGCGAAGCATCTGTTTGCGTTTGGAGTTTTAGAAAAAATAAATCTGATTTCCCCTTCAAAAATCTCATGTTACACTAACATCTCAATTAGATAAAAGTGGTTGATAATTTTCTAGCAGATTCTAAGCATATTGTAATTATAAGATATTTTAGAGTTTTCATACTACAGTATTTGTAAATAATTAATAAACAATATTGTTTAAGGACATTGTTGACTATAGTAATTTTCAACTAAGCTTATGTTCCAGATTTCTCACCAATTTTCAGTGCACTCTTTCGCACATGGGCGAACGTAGAACGTTTTCCGAGGGAGAGGGGGGGAGGGGTCAAACTCAAGAATAAAATGTACAACATAGTCTAACTTGATGATCGCCTTTATTATCTTGAATAAGTGTCCTTCCCTATGAGCGACCATGGCTTCGTATTTAAGGAAATGGTTGAATAAATTCAACTCATTTAGAAATGAGAAAACATTTAAAATGTTATATTTTGCATGTATTTATTTTACATCGGTAATATATTATAAAATATCGTAAAATTATTTTATTCACCAAGGAAATAAAACTTATTGAAAGTGCGAATTCTAATATAAATTTCATTTATGATACTAAAACCTTTTCCAAGTGAAAACATCAAACTCTCAACCTCCCCAGTAAAAAATATCACTTTACGTTACAACTGGTGCGTGCTAAATCAAAGTATTTAACATTTTATAATTTTCAATCCCGTAAATCCGTAATGGATTAAGTAAACCCGAAATAGATAGATATCAATTTTCAATCCACGAGCATTGCTACGAACATGTTACAATCCATATAACAAAAATAAAAGAATGAGACTGGCAATTAAATCAGAAGCTCCAGCTCAATTAGAAATCTGTAAGAAAAGAATATAGGATCCAGTATATACAGTATCGCCGAAGGCTGCTAATCAAATAACAATATTTAAGTGTGACTAGTTTACGTGCGTTATTATCGTTTGTCGAATGGCAACAAGCATGTGTGCACTCTTCTCTGGACCTGATGTTACACATGTCCGACGATTTGTGTTTGTTTACATTGTTTACGTTATTCTATTAATAAAGTAAAAAATTTCTTTATTGTAAAATGACTTTTTGCAATAATAACTCTTTATACACAATATTTTTGTCTTATTTTATAACTTAATCTGATTAATTAAAGTTTAAACCAGCGTAGAAGTTCCTAAACGTATAGTTAAGCCTAACTGATATTTATCGCTTTCGACATAATTATCCGGTCATTTAAAGCCATGGGTGTATTTGGGGAGGGGGGGGGGCAAAGCATCCCCTGTAAAATTGTTAATTTAATTCCTTACAGAACATTTTTATAGCATTACAAGTGAACATTTTTATAGCATTGCAAGTGAACATTTTTATAGCATTACAAGTGAACATTTTTATAGCATTACAAGTGAATATTTTTATAGCATTACAAGTGAACGTTTTTATAGCATTACAAGTGAACATTTTTATAGCATTACAAGTGAACATTTTTATAGCATTACACTTACCCTGTAAAATTGTTAATTAGCCATTCCTTACAGAACACTTTTATAGCATTACAAGTGAACTTTAATAGAAATATTGGGACACAATTATAACAAAATCAATAAATTGAACACAATTTTGATAAAATCAATAAATTTTCGCAATGTTAAAATAATATGATCTCAAAAAATCTGATATGAATGTCATGCAATATAAGAGAAAAAAATTAAAAAATGCTATTTCTGGAATTAGAACATTTAGCCACAATTGCTTGCTTTCTCCCAATGTGTATATTAATAGAATAAATTTAAACTTACACCTAACTGGAAAACATAGAAGTATTATTGCATTTGGCATGTTTATGAATATCTAATTTGTTAGTTTGGTTGTGCTGTCTCCGATTTTTTGATACCCTACTCGATTCAATGTTTTTATTATTTCTTTTATTTTTAAACCATCATATTCTCTCACTTTCTTCTTTTTCTAATCGACCTGCAGCGTGTGCCTATCATTCTTTATGTTTGAGATTCCTGAAATCCGTTTCAGAATTTTTCGTTCATTACTTCTTCCAAAACTAAGAAAAAATTTAAATTTTATGTTTTTACAGCCCCCCCCCTCCCCCCCCCCCCCCAGTGCAATCAAAACAGAAAATTGTTGTATTTTTCTTCCTGTTTTCATATGCTCTGTTCTTCAATATCCTACTATATTTGTTTATATGTGCTTTATTTTTTGACCAATTTTCACCCACCTCCCCGAAATTTAAAAGATTCGAATTTTTATCAGTTTTCTGTTATTGGACCTCTAAAGATATATTTGCCGGTTTCAAGGTTGTTAAATGAACAGGTTAGATTTAAAATATTGGCGAGGGAGAATTACAGACTATTACAGGCATCTATGAACAGGATTCCTGCTTTTTAATTTTGAAACTCTAAAAATGAAAGATTGATATTAATCTCCAAATTTTGAATGCAATCAATTTTAGCACTGCCCTGGAAAAAATTTAGCATACGCCCATGCTTAAGGCTAGGCGTATACATCAATATAAATTAATATACACCGACCTTAAGGATGAGAATATCAAAACTGATTTAATGTAATAGGAAATGAATATATGAAAACAAAAACAATTTACAGAGGAAGAATTGAAAATAATCTTGCCTAAATATCGAAAATATTTCAGTGAGACTTAATATATCACTTTTGTTTGGAAACAAAGTTCAGGTATGTAGCTACTCTAACATACTAAACATTCGTGATTTTGAAAGCTGTTCACACTTTCAGAAATTATAGAACTATATAAATTTGAGTCATTTTACTAAGATAAATAATACTATAAAAAATGTATACTAAAAATATTCTTTATGATATCTTTGACATAAAAAGATCAAAGATCTTTTACATTTTATTAACTTTCAGTGATTACAAATTTTCCCATGATTTTTCATGTGTGCTTTATATAATACACAATATACCAGTACATATTAAAATCCGCTATGTTTCATTCATCAACGTATACATAAAGTTCCTAGAAATATCGTGAAGTGCCCCAACAGATTTGTAAGGAAAGGTTAATGAGTTTTCACATTAGGTATATCTATAGTAAAGTGTCTATACCTGATGGAATAAAATTGACTGCAGCTCCTCTAGTAGAGAATTTTGAAAATCAGAATAAAGAACTAGGTAACAAAGCGAGCTAAAATAAAAAAGTTTCAGAGGATTATCTAATTACTACAAATCAATGTCAAATATATTTGACATAAAAAAATCAAAACTAAAGATTTTTTACTTTTATTAACTTTCAGTGATTACAGATTTTCTTGTGTACTCACCAGTACTTTTTATAATACACAATACACCAATACATACTAAAATCCACAAATTATCCTATCATAAAGAGAAACTGAAAAAAAATGTGCTCCCTCTTTTACTTTTACGACAAAGACTTCTCACCATTAGTCTAGCCTAATAATCGTTAGAGCAAGACGGAAAGGAAGACTTAATCTGGTTGAATAAGCAAGGGAAAGGCGAAATTTCAAAGAAGAAAAAAAAATGCTCGGATGTGCAACATTAAGGGAACATTTAAATGCTAACAACTTGATAGTGTTTTTTCTCATATGAATAATATCTATGCTTGGGGTATATGTGGCAGAAATCGGAACGTTACGGAAAATGTGAGCATTTTGATGCTTATATCTCCGAACTTAATAGATAAAATTGTAAATATATTTTTGTTTACAATATTGTACAGATTATCAATATATAAAAATAATTTCAATATTTTAACCTTTTTTTTTTCAAGAAAACTTTAAAAAGTATCTATCTAAGCAAGTCTTTTTACTTTCCTTATATGCATAATGTATAAGGAAAGTATTGTAACTAGGTCAGAAATTCGAATTCGAATTTTCGACGGGAGAGCACATTTCAAGCATCCCTGATCAGGAATCGAACATTTTTGAGATGATGTCTGTGTGTGTGTGTGTTTGTATGTGTGTGTGTGTGAAAGTATGTATGTGTGTGTGTGTGTCAGTGAGTCTGTGGAGACGATATCTTACGAATGAATGGAGCGATTCGAATGAAATTTGGTACAAAACTCACAATCCGTGAATACTGAAAGTCTACTGTTTTTAAACGCAATCGAATGTTCAGAATCCCCTAAATTTTCGAGTGAAATTTTGAAAAAATCATCAAATATTCAAAACCTTGAATAAAGTTAAGCAAATAGAAATTTCTTATGTAATTTTTCCTTAAAAAACGATTGACATAAACTTTAGAACGCTAGCATGAACCGTTCTCGAGATACTGCACATTTTTCATATAAATTTATCAAAAAATCCCATAAATAGAAAAAAATGTATTAACCGTTGAGAAACATGTTCACTTTTCATATGTAATATCAAGAGATCAATTTGGTGACATCATTCTCGTGGATTTAGATCGTTCCATTCATGAGAAAAGATACTTTGAGTAATACTTTTGTGTTTGAACGCCAATAGTCATTTATCTGTTATGAGAATAACTTATTTCTCCGTCTATAACACTTGGCGAGATTTGGCGGAATGTCGCCAACTTGGCGACTTTTTAAAATGTTACCAAATTAACGAAAATCTTGCCAAATGGATAAAAATGACGATAAATCAATAAAAATGGCGACTCATTGACGAAAATTCAGTATCTTAGAAAGAATATAAGTATCTACTAAAAGAATAACCTATTTTTTTTTACTGTAAAAGTAGTAAATTCATTGCATTATATAAGGAAAGTCATGTGCTGCCCACATCAGATTTTTTTTAATAAATCTAGTTTCTAGATCTATATATTTTAAAAAATCAACTCTTATAGTTTTTCTTAGAAAGTTGAAAGAGATTGAAATTTCTCTGTTTTTCATGTTCGCGATGATTATATCTCAAACACTGAAAGTGCTGACTATGAACAATAAATAAGAATCTCTAGCTCGTTGAAAGCCCTAGAAGCGTGAATTGGATTTTGGGTCGAGCTCTTAGTTTTCGAAATATAGTGGTTATAATTTCAATATTTTAGTAATTTAAATGGGCCAATTTAAATAATTCCAAATCTCGTAAAATATTGCCACTCAAAGATAAAGTGCTGCAAAATTACATGATATACTTAAAAAATAGCAATCTAGTTATATTTAAACGATAAATTGTAGAAGCAACTGAGACAAACAAGACCTCCAGGGCACAGACGTCCAAAGCAACCTTAGCTCGCCATTCACTGTCATCTGCAATCAAATGTAGTAATCTCTTTAACTCCTTTCATTGTTAATCCTTTCATCATTAATTATTTCATCTAGTTCATCATTGATCAAATCGACAGCAAACATATGTTTGAAATAGCAATTTTGTGGTAAATTCGGACCATATTTATTACTTTCCTTATATACATAATGTATAAGGAAATTATTGTGACGGGGTCGAAAATTGGAATTCGAGTTTTCGACGGGGCAACACGTTTCAAGCATCCCTGATCACGAATCAAACATTTTTGAGGTGATGTGTATGTGTGTGTGTGTGTGTGTATGTGTGTGTCTCTATGTGGGTGTCTGTGTGTGTCAGTGAGTCAGTGGAGACGATATCTCACGAACGAATGGAGCGATTCGAATGAAATTTGGTACAAAAACCACAATCCGTGGATACTGGAAGCCTATTGTTTTTAAACGTAATCGAATGTTCAGAATCCCCTAAATTTTCGAATGAAATTTTGAAAAAATCATCAAAAAATCGAAACCTTTAATAAAGTTACACAAATAGACATTTCTTATCTAATTTTTCCTTAGAAAACGATTGACATACTTTAGAACGCTAGCATGAACCGTTCTCGAGATATAGCGCATTTTTCAAATAAATTTATAAAAAAAACCATAAATTAAAAAAAAAATATTAAAACTTATTGAGAAACACGTTCACTTTTCATGTGTAATATCATGCGATAAATTTGGTGACATCATTCTCGTGGATCTAGCATAGGTCCCATTCATAAGAAAAGATACTTTAAGTAATACATTTGTATTTGAATTCCAATAGTCATTTATCTGCTATAAGAATAACTTATTTCTCCGTCCATAACGCTTGGCGATATTTTGGCGACGAATTTGACAGAATATCGCCAACTTATCGACTTTTTTAAATGTTGCCAAATTAACGAAAATCTCGCCAAATGGATAAAAATGACGCTAAATCGATGAAAATGACAACTAATTAACGAAAATTAAATATCTTGGAAGGAATATAAGTATCTACTATAAGAATAACCTATTTTTTTTTGTTGTAAAAGTAGTAAATTCATTGCATTATATAAGGAAAGTTATGTGCAGTTCACATCAGATTTTTTATTTTTCAATTTTTAAATTTTATTAAAAGGTTTGATTCAAATATTGAATATGTTGATATTGTGTTAACGTCTGCTTTCAATAAAATTCCAATCGAAACATCAGTTTTTAAAGTGGTACCGTGCTTATAAAAAAATAGCCAATCGCGGCAGAAAGTTGCAAAATCTGATGTGGGCAGCACATGACATTCCCTACAAACGTATACACACATACAGACGTTACGCTAAAAATAGTTTTTCATGTTCAAGAGATCTCAAAACATGTAGATCCGCCGAAAAATCGAGTTGCAATGTTCGACACGATTCCAATACTTTCCCTATACATTACTATGTATTGTAGAGAAAGTAAAAATCTGACGTGGGCAGCACGTGACTTTCGCTGCAGGCTTAAATTCATTTTCTTTGTATTTCATTAATAATTCATTAAATTAAGTTTAATTGCACTGAATAACACTCATTATATCATTATTATTTTTCAATTACACTGAATTTACACTTTTAATTCAGTTTTCGTTTTCATTTACCAACTGGGCGTGTTTTCAAAACCGGCGTAGCAAAAATGCAAAAAACAAACTTTAATATTTCGACAACGATTGTAATCCTAGAGTAATGAGGTTGGTCTTATTATTTTCATTGTCAAAAATTGTGTATAAAACAACATTTAATTGATACATTTAAGTATAGGGAGTCCTTCCTTTTAGATTTTGACTATTTTTGCGGGCCATTCCGCAAAAAGGCAGGCATCCCCCCCCCCCCCATCCGGATCATACTAAAATTTTATCAGCACCAGGGTAACCTACAAGTGACTTAGCTACCAATTTTTGTGAAATCTGGTCAATTAGTTTTTAGCTAGAGTGGATACAAACGATTTTTGCAGACCATTCCGAAAAAACAAAAAGACGGATTCCTTCATCCCGAATCATACCATAATCTAATCAGAACCAAGCTAATCCACAGCGACTTTTCTACCAAATTTTATGAAATTTGGTCAATTGTTTTTCCAGACAAAGTAGATAAATACATTGCCCATACATACACACACACATACAGAGATAGATAGAGAGAGAGAGAGAAAGACGTCACGCTAAAAATAATTTTTCGGACTAGAATGTTCGACACGTGTAGATCCGTCGAAAACTGAAGCTGCGATTTTCGACATGATTTTTTTCCAATACTTTATCTGCACTGAGGAGATTAGGGCAAAAACAGCCTATCAACAACCAAATTATATCTCAAATGCAAAGAGTAGAAAAAATCGTAGGCAGCATATGATTTTCCCTACAGAGTCATTTTATAGTTCTTTCATAATTCCTTTAATTGCGTTTAGTTGCACAAAATAACACGCATAATTATTTGAACGACACCGAATTTGCAGTTTTAATTCAATTTCCGTTTTCATTTGGCATCTAGACGTATTTTTAAAGGCAGCGTGGCAAAAACGCGAAAAAACTAAACTATCTCAAGAACTGACTGGTCCTAGAATAAGGGGGTGGATCTTATTCTTTTCATCGTTAGAAGCTTATAAAACAAGCATTTAATTCAGATATTTAATCAAACGTAGTCTTTTATTTTAGATTTTGACGATTTTTGTGGGCTATTTTGTAAAATAAGGCAGTTTTATCCAAATGACACCAAAATCTAATCAGCACCATGGTATCCCACAAGTGATTTATCTACAAAATTTTTGAAAAATCTGATTAATTAATTTTTCAACTGGAACAAATACATATGATTTTTGCGAGTTTTTTCTCAAAAAAAAAAAGCTGGATTTCCCCCCCCCCCCCCCGAATTGTACCAATATCTAATCATCACCAGGGTAACCCAGAAGTGACTTATCTACCAAATTTTGTGAAATTTGATAAATTAGTTTTTCAACTAGCGTGGATACATGCATTGCACATACAAACACACAGACATGCAGACAAACACACACAAACAAACGTCATGCTAAAAATAGTGTTTTCGGGTTCTAGTTCCTTGGAAACATGTAGATGCGTTAAAAACTCACATTGTTATTTTCGTCATGATTCCAATACTTACCCTATATACATTACCATGTATTATATGGAAAGTAAAGAGATTGTATTAAAGCACTTTACTATAAGTGTAGGATGTCCTACCACTAAAGGGCAGCCAGCAAGATCTCCAAGCCATGAATTCCAGTTGATTGTCATAGAAATTTCATCCACGACTAATATTAAAAAATAAGAAATATTGAAAATCGTTTAGGTGTCGAGGTGTTACAGGCCCTGATGATACGTCTTTTTTTAAAGATAATTTATTACAGATGCTTTCCGTATACGCATTTCGTTCGTTCCTGGTGTCGATTCCTATATATTAGAAAATGCTAAGTAACTTTACAATTGGCTTTTTGCTTTCTCGTACTGTAGAATATAGATAAAGTATTATTCTCACGTAAATTTTTGATTTCGAGATTGTGATGCCAATATATATTTTTGTATTTCCTGAATACGTTCTAACTATTTTTAAAGTGATGTCCATCTGTTTGTCTGTATGTAGTCGATTTCTTGTGTGCATGATGGCTGCCACAGAAATAAATGAATTTTTACGAAACTTTATACCTGGCTTTGTTAAGGGTGAGCGTCAGTAAATTTTCTGCTCTATCCGCGCTTTGTTAACTTTCGCGGCACACATATTTCGCCGAAATTCTGCTCAAACAGTTGCGAAATATTTTCTTATAGATAAAATGCTATGCTTAGATTATATTAAAACTAAATTTAATACCCAATAAAACGTAGAATATATGTTTTATTTTAATTTAAAATATTTTTGGTGCTGCCATTTGTTGTCGTAATTTAATTCATACCGACTATTTTTATTTTTTAATGAACATTTTTAAATATCTATTCCTTCTAATACAGTATTAAATACAACAGCAGATCATATATACTAATCCCACAATCACGGAAAGGTAATTTATCATTCCATAAATTTGATAAGGGATCTGAATGTACATCACTGAGGACTGCAGCTTTGTCTTCAAGTCCAAGTTCAATTACGTTTCCGTGATTATGGCATTATATATGATCTGTTGTTGTATTTAATAGCGTATTAGAAGGAATAGACATTTAAAAATGTTCATTAAAAAATAAAAATAGTCGGTATGAATTAAATTACGACAACAGATGGCAGCACCAAAAATATATTAAATTAAAATAAAACATATATTCTATGTTTTATTGGGTATTAAATTTAATTTTAATATAATCTAAGCATTGCATTTTATTTTTCAAAAAATATTTCGCAATTATTTGAGCAGAATTTCGGCGAAATATGTGTGCCGCGAAAGTTAACAAAGCGCGGATAGGGCAGAAAATTTACTGACGCTCACCCTTAAAGAAAAATCTAGAATTAAATAAAAAATGTTTCATTTCGGAAGAAAACTTCGAAATTTAATTGAAATTTCATATTTTCTTAACATGGCAGCATAAGACGAAATTTGATATAAATATGCATAAAAGGGGTTATTTATGGCTCAATGATCACGAAATTCAACAGTTTTGATCATTGTAGTGAAAAAAAGTCGCGATATAATTTTTATGTTCGTGATGTCATTAACGCCCCTCGGGTGGAAAGTTATCCTCCAAGGGGGTGGTACATTGTCAAACTTGGTATCAATCCAAAGATTTTTTCAATCCCTTTCAAATGAAGGGTAACACGCTATAATTGGAAGCATTTGGACCAACCATACATATTTTTCAAATTTTATCTTGTCATATTTTCAAAAAAAAAAAAAAATATGATGTGGGCAACACATGACTTTCCTTATATAATGCAATGAATTTACTACTTTTACAGCAAAAAAAGTTTTTCTTATAGTAGATACTTATATTCTTTCTAAGATATTAAATTTTCATCAATTAGTCGTCATCTTCATCGATTTAGCGTCATTTTTATCCATTTGGCGAGATTTTCGTTAATTTGACAACATTTCAAAAAGTCGCCAAGTTGGCGAGATTTCGCCAAATTCGTCGTCAAAATCTCGCCGAGCTTTATGGACGGAGAAATAAGTTATTCTTATAGCAGATAAATGACTATTGGCGTTCAAATACAAAAGTATTACTCAAAGTATCTTTTCTCATGAATGGAATGATCTAGATCCACGAGAATGATGTCGCCAAATTTATCGCATGATATTTTATATGAAAAATGAACATGTTTCTCAACAGTTAATATCTTTTTTTTAATTTATGGGATATTTTGATAAATTTATTTGAAATATGTGTAATATCTCGAGAACGGTTCATGCTAGCCTTCTAAAGTTTATGTCAATCGTTTTCTAAGAAAAAATTACATAAGATATGTCTATTTGCGTAACTTTATTAAAGGGTTTGATTTTTTAACGATTTTTTCAAAATTTCACTCGGATTCTGAACATTCGATTACGTTTAAAATCAATAGGCTTCCAGTATTCACGAATTGTGATTTTTGTACCAAATTTCATTCGAATCGCTCCATTCGTTCGTGAGATATCGTCTCCACAGACTCACTGGCACACACACACTTTCACACACACACATATACTTTCACGCAGACATCACCTCAAAAATGTTCGATTCGTGACCAGGGATGCTTGAAACATGCTCTTCCGTCGAAAACTCGAATTCGAATTTTCGACCTCGTCACAATAATTTCCTTATACATTATGTATATAAGGAAAGTAAAAATTTAAGCTACTTAAAAAAAATTTTAGTATGAGAAAGTCGAGTAGAGCAACACTCTTAATTTTTCTTTGTTTATCTCACTTTGTTGGAAAATTTGTTATCCTATTTTTTTTTTAATTCACCATTAGAGGCGTTGCAATCTTTTTTATTTGACCGGGAATGATCACTTTACTACGGATAGACCTAACGTGTACATTCATAGATCTTTCATTACAAAAATTACTTGGATACTTAAGTTCTTTCCTAGGAACACTACATAAATTCATATTGCGGGTCTTCAAAAGCTTTACCACACTTGCAATTCACCAACCTTAAAATCCACTACCCCAGCTCAGGGCCTAGTTTTCTCATCGAAGTTAATGCTTCCTTCTTAACCCTTATTATTTTCAATAATTAGCAAAGTCTTGGCTGAATTACATCGATGTACCTCCCTCAGTTCTTTGCGTATTTCTGCCCTCATTCATTTGTGTACCTGGTTCTTCACCTACAATCGGATTGATCTTTCAGGTCTGCTGCTTATTACGGGTCCAAGCGGTTGTTCTTTCAAACACAAAGGTAGGTTTATGTGTGTGTGTGTGGGGGGGGGGATGTAGCATCGCGTAACAGAAGATTCTCTACTTCCGCTCTTTTTGATTGGCCCTTAGTCAATGATTCTGCACATTCTTCTTTTGATTTCATAGCACGGAAATTGGATGATTTTTCACAGCAATTGAAAACACAGCAACACTTGCTTATTGCCAATTTAAAATCTGATGTGGACATTACGGGACTTTCCTACACACCTCAAAGAATTATCTTGATACACAGTGGAGCAGTGGCGTAGCGTCCATTGAGGGTAAAAAGCTAAGCCTCCCCTATTTAAAATCTAATTTAAAGGATCGTTTAAACATGCTTTTACTTATTATCATTTAAATAACTTTATGAATATATATATATTATTTAGAAAATTGTTACCTTTTACTTGCTTAAAGTGACACTTTCAAAGTATTGTTGCCATTAAAACGCATACTTTAAAGTTTTAGAAGCTGAAATCATCCATCCAGGTCTATAGAGATGCGTAGTATTAAACCCAACCAATTGTTAAACTCCTCCCTAGCTGATTAACTAACACGAAAGCTAGCTTACAGAAAGGTGTGGTAGAGGCGCGACAGCCCAGTGGTTAACGCCCGGGAATTGCACTCGGTTGGTCCGGGTTCGATTTCTGCCACTGCCAAAACTGCCGTGTTCACGCGGAGTACGATCACATTAAACATGTGGGTCTTTAAGTCCTTCCGAGAGGTTGGTGGTAGGAGAAAGAGGGTACGGTCCCTGTGGATGCCTCTCCCACTGGGTTCCGGTCTAAATTAGGTGGCACTTCCCTTCCGTCCAAACAGATACCTTATGTCTTTCGGGTAGATTGAACAGTCTGGGTCCAGGAGGAAGAAAAGTGTGGCTATTGCTTCCTCTATTTTCAACCCTTTGTAAACAGTCAATGATTGGATTTGGGACGTGAGTAGTTTGAAAAAACATTTCTCAGGCAAGACTAACGGATCCTCCATTTCAGGTCAAACGTGACTCTATTAATTAATATTCGCTGAAAATAACCAATATTTGTAATACTAAAAAATTTGAGTCATTTTTCACGAATAGCCTAGCATTTACCTATCTTTAAACAATATCAAAACAAATAAATATGCTAATAATGACTACCATTAAACTCAAGTAGTTTGCAAAGTAGACTTAACTCTTTATATCTGCATCAATATGGCGAAGCATCCATTTGCGTATTTAGGAATTTTAGAAAGAATGAATCTAATTTTCCTTTAAAAATCCCATGTTGCACGAGAATCTCAGTTAGATAAAAGTGGTTGATAATTTTCTAGCTGATTCTTATCATATTGTAATTATAAGATATTTTAAAGTTTTCATAGTACAATATTTGTAAGTAATTAATATACAATATTGTTTAAGAACATGGTTGCCGACAATGATTTTCAGCTAAGCTTATGTTCCAGATTTCTGATCGATTTTCAGTGCACTCTTTCTTACATGGGCGGCCCGTAAAACGTTTTCCGGGGGGGGGGGGGGTAAACTCAGGAATAAAATGTACAACATCGTCTAACTTGATGATCGTCTTTATTATCTTGAATATCCAAGGGAGAGGGTGTCTTCCCTTATGAGCGATCATGACTTCATATTTAACAAGAAAGATCAATCATGCTTAAAGCATTGATTATGAAACACTTTCCAACTTCAATGCAATTTTATTTAAACATGTCTAAAATGCAATACATTCCTCGGTAATATTTTTAAACTTATCACAATACTACATTAATTTATTATATTTGAAACCTTAAACCTTCATCGAAAAAAATTAACTTCATTCAAATGACGGCATTAAAGTATAAATTGCCTGGTTTAAACATCTCTTAAATGTTATACATTCCTCGGTAATAATTTTAGAATTATCATAATACTACGATAATTTATTATATTTGAAAACTTCATCGAAAACAACTGAAATCCATTCAAATGACGTCATAAAAAAATAACACGCCTGGCTCTCTCTATAAAAGCAACATTTCATTCATAAATAATTCCCCCATTCATGTCATTCATCACAATACTATAACAATTTATTTTATTTAAAAATTAAGACCATTGAGCTGCAAGTAAGTAAACTCTATGCGTAAAACTTCATCGAAGAATATCGTCCTTCTCTTTCTAAAATCAATGAATTCATATCAGCTAAGCAGACTCCATGGACTAAATGATTTTGTGTTAAAGAATTACAGCGATTCTAATACAACTCATTCTACATATTTTGCTGTTTACATTTTACATAGGTGAAAAATAGGCTTAATAGTAAAAATAATCAAATTTGGAAGAGCATTTAAACTGAAATATATTGTCATTGCGTTGTTTCAGTATGTAGATGCACAGAATTTAGGCAAAAATAAAGTAATTTTAGGACGGATACAACACTCAATATGAATTAAAAAGAACTTTAAAAATCACGATTTTGACACAAGATGGATGCCATATATCATTTTGAAGTGGGTCATGTGATCGTTTCATATCATGGACACGTGATCGCTTAATATAAGAGGTGTTATTATTATTTTAATTTCTATTTAAAAAACAACTGAATATATTTCGCTGAATTTTTTTTTATATATTTTATGGAACAATTTGAATATTGCCTAAAATTTTCGAAGCAATTTGTGAATTTTAAATCCGCTTAAAAAATGCTTGAAAAATTAGGTCCCATAGGGCTCAATGTATTCCATTTTTTCAACCCGGGTTCAATCCAAAACTAATTGGGTGATATTATTCATTTATATTCCCATAGGTCCTATAGACCGTCTGAACAACATACTAAAATTTCATTTTGATTAAGTCATTTTTACGGCAGTTATCGTGCTAACGGACAGATAGACAGACAGACAGACAGACAGACAGAATGAACAAAGTCATAAACACCTTTCAACTTTGTTGTAAAGTGTTAATAAAATAGTTGTAAAAGTTCAACTAATTTAGAAATAAACAAACATTTAAAATGCTATATTTTGTACGTATTTATCTTACTTAGGTAACATATTTTAAAATATCATGTGCATTTCATCCACTCTAAGCATTTTTATATTAATTTTTTTCATTTTACTCACCAAGGAATTAAAACTTATTGAAAGTGAATTGAACTCCAATTATATTGAACTCCAATATAAATTGAATATATTGAACTACAGTATAAATTTCAATTATAATACACAAACCTTTATAAAGCTAAAACAGCCATCACTCAGCTTCCCCAATCAAAAATATACCGCTTCGCTACTGCAGTGGAGCCTGCATATAGCGAAGTCGCAAGAGACCGGAAAAAATATTCGTTATAACCGATATTAGCAGAAAGTTTAGACACGAGATAAACAATAAGAATATCTTATTTGACTGCATATTGCAAAACAAAAAATCTGATGTGGGCAGCACATGACTATCCCTGCAGACTTATATCCACGTTCTCTTTATTTCAATTAAATTTAATTCACTTTTAATTCAATTTTCGTTCTCATTTGGTAAGTGGACTTATTTTTAAAGGTGGCGTAGAGAAAATGCGAGAAAACTAAAATATCTCGAGAACAGCTAGTCCTAGTGTAATGGGGTTGGTCTTATTCTTTTCTTCGTTAAAAATTACGTATAAAACAAGAATTTATTGGCTATATTTGAGCATACGTATTTTTTTTTATTTTAGAGTTTGACAATTTTGCAAAAAAAGGCAGGTTATTTTATTTCGAATCATACCAAAATGTAATCAACACCAGGATAATCCACATGCTACGAATCTACCGAATTTTGCGAAATTCGGTTTATTAGTCTTTTAGCTAGACTTTATACAGGCTTTTTCAGGGCATTTCGCAAAAAAAGGCGGGTTCTTTTATCCCGAATCGTACCCAAAACTAATCAGCACCAGATTCGCCCACAAGTGACTTATCTACTAAATTTTGTGTAATTCGGTCAATTAGTTTTTTAGTTAGAGTGGATACAAAATCTGCACCGACAGACAGACACACAGACATACACACAGACGTCACGCTAAAAATAGTTTTTTCGTATTCTAGAGGTCTCAAAACGTGTAGTTTCGCCGAAAATTCGAGTTGTGATTTTCGGCATGATTCCAATACGTTCCTTATACATTACCATGTTTTGCAGGGAAAGTAAAAATCATTATAGTACCGTTGAAATGTAATGTTCTTCCATTTACGTAGAAAAATTAACTGTAATGTGGCTCAACTGGACTTTCTTATACCAGAATACATTTTTAGTAGTTTTTTTTTTTTTCATCTTTTACAAGAAAATTTTTTAAAAATCGACATCATGGATCCAAATTATTACAATTATAGCCTGTTACCCTTCACTTTAAAGGGCTTGAAAAAGTCTTCACTTCGCCAAAGTATTCCCCAAGGTCGCGAAATTTATAGTCAGATGTTACACATTTAATAATACTTTCTAATATTTATTTTCATGCAATTTTTAGATACCTTCATTTGTAAAACATGCAATATCTCGAGAAGAGTTTAAGCTAGAGTACTAAAATTTAAGTCATTCTTTTAAGAATAAAAAATTGAGTATAAAATAATTATTTATTTAACATTATGATTTTAATATATATATTATGATTTTTTCAAAAATTAATTTATTCATTTGAGAATTTTGGAGTTTTTCGAACATTTGATCACGTTTAAAATCAATTAGTTACACTATTCGCTGATTCTAATAATCGTACCAAATTTCGTTCGAAACACTCCATCTGTTCGTGAAACATCGCATTCAAAATCTCGCCGAAACACACACAGACATTATTTAAAAAACTTTCTGTTCGAATTCAGAGAATCTTGAAACGTGCTCTTCCGTCGAAAACTCGGATTCGAATTTTCGACCCGTCACTTTACTTTCACTATGCATTTGCTATGTATGCATGAAAAGTAATAGCAAATTGGAATTTTTGATGGATTCTGGAAAAAATGTACCAAAATTTTAAAAGTAAAATTTGAGATAAACAAGTTTCTCTATATTAAAAAGAAAATCCTGCAAATTTTTGACATTTCATTGCGAATAAACGGCAGAACATAGTTCTTAAATTTTATATATATACTAATATAAAGCTGTAGATGTGCAAGATAATCCTTGAATTTTGATTTAAACCTTAGTTAATGCAATATTAATTAATAAAATTTAGTATTACCTGTATTGGGAAAGATTTAATAGGTTTAGCCGACTTTCAACTTCTCTGTGATTGGTTATAGCCAGAAACGTCACAAAGATGACCGAGAACTGAATTGTTAAATCGCCGAAAACATTAAAAGTATTGATATTTAATTCTAGACAAGGTTAATTCTACATCGTTAGTTAGTACGCTCGAATTTGAAATTAGTTGCCGTGACAGGACGGTTAGTGCTTACGTTACAAGAATAGTTTTAGCTCTCATTCCTCCAACAATCATGACACCAGCAACACTCCATCTAAAGCGACTTTCAAACACACTGGCTTCCAAAAGTTAAACACGGACGGTAAAATCAACAAAAATGGAAAAGTAAAGTTTTGATTAACTCAAAATTGTACATGAAGGTAGCAAATGTGTTTATGCATTAAAGAAAACAAGAATTATGTACAAAGATGAAAAAATTGCTTACTTTTCGTAAGTTATATGATGACGTCACATTTGGGTCGTTAACAAAATGATGTTTAAAAGCAAACAAGCCAAACAAAACTTACATTAATATGGTATGTGTCCACCCAGGACCTTCACACAAATTTTACAACGATTTTCCATGCTTTCAATGAGGTGATCAACCATCGCAGATGCGAGCAATGGCTATTCCTCCAATAGGGCAGTTTCCAACTCTCTGAGACTGGCTGGAGGAGGTAAACGTACAGAGACAGCACGCCCGAGGGCATTTCAAAGGTTTTCAATGGGATTAAGGTCGGGGGAATACGCCGGTCACTCCATACCAGAAATGCCCTCACTTTCCAGGTATTCGTCAACGATGTTAACTTGATAGGGACGGGCGTTATCGCCCATAAGGAGGAAATCAGGACCAAATGCTCTAGCGTAAAGTCTCGCAATGGGATCTAGGACTTCATCCTGATACCGCGCAGCCGTCAAACCGCCTTTAAAGATGTGCAGCTCTGTGCGATATCCCATTGAAATTCCAGTCCACACCATGATGCTGCCATCTCTGAATGCATGATGGTCGATAATGTTCTTGGCCTGATTGCGTGTGCCTCGTTCTCTCCAGACCCTTACATGCTTATCATCTGATTCCAGGGCAAATCTGGACTTGTCCGTGAACAGGACGTTACACCAATCTGAGACAGTCCAATTGATGTGTTGACGATACCACTTTAATCTTACCTTTCTGACTTGGACGGTTTATGGAACACAAAAGCGTAGGACTCGGGTGTACAGTCCCTTCACATGGAGTCTTCGGCGCACAGTACTGACAGATATTGTCTTACCAAGTGCCGCTGCAACCATGGATGTAACAGTTGTGGAGGTCGCTCGTCGATTCCGTTTGTCTATGGAAATATACCGATCATCAGAAGGGGTGGTAATCCATGGACGACCGGCGCAGGTCTCTGGACAACTGCTTCACTTGCTTAGAATTGTTTCCATAGTCGATACATTACCGAATGATCAACGCCAAAGAAAATAGCGACATCTTTGATTGACTGTCCTGCTTCAATGCATCCGACAGTACGCCAGCGCTCACTATCTGTCATTCGTCTTCTTTCAGCCATAGAAACACGAATATCATCAAAAATAATCCTACAAAAGTTATAAACACTTCGTATCAGCATTTAAATGCACCTCCTCAAACCCTTCAGAATGCTGGCGTCTTCAACGACTGCCTAATTAGCATATATCCGGACAGTCAATCGTGATTGGCTGTAACAAACGATATTTGCATACTGTCATCTACATCCGCAGCGATTTTCAGCCACTCAAATTCAAATGCGCTTTCGAAAATGAAAATTTGCATTGCATGCATAATTTTTGGAAGTCAGTGTATAACGAACTCTGTGGCTATTGGCTATCCCTATAGTTAAGATGTTAAAAGTGTTAAAAACAGAGTTAGAGATATTTTTTCTCCTCCATGGTTATAAAAATCATAATTGTTATTGCCAAAAACAATTACTTTAATTAGTTTTCCTGGATTTAATTACTTAGAAGCGTTTCGCAGCTATGATTGCCATGAACAATTACGATTAAAATGTAATTATTAATGCAGTTAACAATTATATGTCTTATAAAAAGTGTAAAATAAACTAAATTAAGAAATCTTTCTAACAATTACTTTCTTTCGTAACCTAAGGCTTTTCCTACATGAAAGGGAAAAAAACAGATTCTATATGCACGATCAATTACAGAACAATTTAGACATTATACAAACATTCAAGTACATTCACACAGAAAAAAAGTGGAATAATTGAAAAATTGCGTGCATTGTTCACGGGACGTGATGAATAAAATAACTAGTTTTTACCGAGAATAAGTGCATTTTGGAGAACTGTTTATTAAAGCTTTAGAAAATATTATTTGAGTGTCTGACCTCTATTTAGTTTTCAATTTCCTTATAGACATATTAAGGACATGAGCGCCCATAGAAATTTTTCCGGTGGCCAAACCTAGAGCTCCTCTACTACAGGCTGACTTATCAAGCATATTGAAGCTCATAGGGTTCCATACTACAGTTACAGAAATTATAAAACATGTGTTTAAAATAAATACTTTATATGAAAAAAGACGTTTCAATTAGAATATTGTAGAACTTACCTTGCACAATTATGCTCCAGTACCGGGTATCCGTATGGCGTCGACTATTTATCAGCCATTGTTTACTTCTTTCTTCGTTTTTGGGAAAGAGAAATAGCCGAAAACCCTTTCTAGAATGATTAGAGCAGTTCGGTGCAGAACAACCACCCATAATTATTTCAATAATACTTCCTAAAGTGAAAATACGAATAGAGCTAATGCTAATGGATTGCGCTTCCAGCTATGGTGGGCTTCAGTATACTTGATGAGTCAGCTCGTATATAGAGGAGCCTTAGCCAAACCTAGAGCTCCTCTACTACAGGCTGACTTATCAAGCATATTGAAGCTCATAGGGTTCCATACTACAGTTACAGAAATTATAAAACATGTGTTTAAAATAAATACTTTATATGAAAAAAGACGTTTCAATTAGAATATTGTAGAACTTACCTTGCACAATTATGCTCCAGTACCGGGTATCCGTATGGCGTCGACTATTTATCAGCCATTGTTTACTTCTTTCTTCGTTTTTGGGAAAGAGAAATAGCCGAAAACCCTTTCTAGAATGATTAGAGCAGTTCGGTGCAGAACAACCACCCATAATTATTTCAATAATACTTCCTAAAGTGAAAATACGAATAGAGCTAATGCTAATGGATTGCGCTTCCAGCTATGGTGGGCTTCAGTATACTTGATGAGTCAGCTCGTATATAGAGGAGCCTTAGCCAAACCTAGAGCTCCTCTACTACAGGCTGACTTATCAAGCATATTGAAGCTCATAGGGTTCCATACTACAGTTACAGAAATTATAAAACATGTGTTTAAAATAAATACTTTATATGAAAAAAGACGTTTCAATTAGAATATTGTAGAACTTACCTTGCACAATTATGCTCCAGTACCGGGTATCCGTATGGCGTCGACTATTTATCAGCCATTGTTTACTTCTTTCTTCGTTTTTGGGAAAGAGAAATAGCCGAAAACCCTTTCTAGAATGATTAGAGCAGTTCGGTGCAGAACAACCACCCATAATTATTTCAATAATACTTCCTAAAGTGAAAATACGAATAGAGCTAATGCTAATGGATTGCGCTTCCAGCTATGGTGGGCTTCAGTATACTTGATGAGTCAGCTCGTATATAGAGGAGCCTTAGCCAAACCTAGAGCTCCTCTACTACAGGCTGACTTATCAAGCATATTGAAGCCCATAGGGTTCCATACTACAGTTACAGAAATTATAAAATAAGTGTTTAAAATAAATACTTTATATAAAAAATATGTTTCAATTAAAGTATTGTAAAACTTAACTCGCACAAGTATGCTCCAGTACCTGGAATCCAATTATTTATTAGCCATTGTTTTCTTCTTTTTTTGTTTCTAGGAAAGCGAAATAGCCTAAAACCCTTTCTAGAATGATTACACCAGTTCGGTGCAGAACAAATCACCTATAATTATTTCAATTATACTTCCTAAAGTGAAAATACGAATAAAGCTAATGCTAATGGATTGCGCATCCAGCTAGGGTGGGCTTCAATATGCTTGATAAGTCAGCTCGTATATAGAGGAGCCTTAGCCAAACCATTGACGTCAGTGGGACAAACTACAGAATAAGAAGTACAACATCAGCTAACTTGTTGTTCACCTTTGTGACCTTGAACGTGCAGAGGACAGGAAGGGCTAGCGCCTCCTCTTGCCATCTCCTACGGGCGCCCATGAGTATGGGAAACCTAGCCACTAGGTGCTACTAAGAAAAAATATATCTCAAATGTAAATAGCAGTAAAAAGAAAATAAAACTACAATAAAATAACCAAGAAAGATCAATCATGCATAAAGCATTGATTATAAAACACTTTCCAACTTCAATGCAATTTTATACAAACATCTCTAAAATGCGATACATTCCTCGGTAATATTTTTAAAATTATCACAATACTACATTAATTTATTATACTTGAAAACTTCATCGAAGTAAATGAACTTCCTTCAAATGACGGCATTGAAATATAAATTGCCTGGTTTAAGCATCCCTAAAATGCGATACATTCCTCGATAATATTTTTAAAATTATCATAACACTACAATCATTTATTATATTTGAAAACTTTATCGAAAACAAATTAACTTTATTCAAATGACGTTATCGAAATATAAATCGCCTCTATATAAAAGAAGTATTTCATTCATAAACTTTTTTCTAATCGTTTCATTTATCACAATACTATAATAATTTATTTTATTTATAAATTTGAAAAATTGTTATCTACCATATTTATTTTAAAATCTGAAACCTTTCTCATATGTAAAATAATTAAACTTTTGGAAAGATATCTATTATGTAATATATCTCTTTTTTCTTTCTGGAAGATATAACGAGAGTCAGAATTTAATTGAATTTCTTTTCCTCCCTATGTTAAATAATTTTTATTTAAAAAACTACCTAACATATTTTACTAAAACTTTTTTATATATTTTATGGGATAATTTGAATATTTCCTAAAGTTTTCGAAGCAATTTGTGAATTTTAAATTCGCTTAAAAAGTGTTTGAAAAAATAGGTCCCATGGGGTTCAATGTATTTCATTTTTTCAACCCGGGTTTAATAAAAAACTAATTGGTGGATTTTAGTAATTTATATTCCCATAGGTCCCACAGACCGTCTGAAAAACATTTCATTTTGATAAAACCATTTTTACGGCAGTTATCGTGCTAACAGACAGACAGACAGACAGACAGAATGAACAAAGTCATAAACACTTTCAACTATGTTGTAAAGTGTTAAAAAGTCATAAACACTTTAAACTATGTTGTTAAGTGTTAATAAAACTACAATTCTTTAAATCAGGCCAGGATGTATGTAGTCCCCCTTTTCTCGCATGGCAACTTTTATAAATTTTATATAGGTAATAATGAAAAGACTATTAGTATCAAATTGTTCGAACATTCTCGTGACATTACAAAACAATTTCTATTACTTTATCTCAAACTGCTCTCAATGAAAGTTTTATTCCTTATGTGACAAACGTTTTCTTTGAACATCCGGAATATTCTGGTCTTTGAATTTATGTTTAATTACATATCTCTATCGCGAGTTTATTTTTGATAATAACCAGGTTAAAAATCTGATTTGGGCAGCACATGACTTTCCTTGTATAATGCAATGAATTTACTACTTTTACAGTTAAAAAATGTGATTCTTATAATAGATATATTCTTTCCAAGATATTGAATTTTCTTCAATTAGTCATCATCTTCATTGATTTAGCGTCATTTTTATCCATTTGGCGAGATTTTCGTTAATTTGGCAACATTTAAAAATGTCGCCAAGCTGGCGTCATTCCTCTAAATTCGTCGCCAAAATCTCGCCAAGCGTTATAGATGGAAAAATAACTTATTCTTACAGCAGATAAATGACTATTGGTGTTCAAATACAAAAGTATTACTCAAAGTATCTTTTCTCGTGAATGGAACGAGTTAGATGCATGAGAATGATCTCACCAAATTTATCGCAATCAGGGATGTGATCAGGGATGATTCGTGATCAGGGATGCTTGAAACGTGCTCTCCCGTCGAAAACTCGACTTCGAATTTTCGACCCCGTCACAATACTTACCTTACGCATTATGTATATAAGGAAAGTAAAAATATTAGTTTTATTTGGCTTCTAATACTTCATTCCATAAGCATAAAACCACTATCTACGTATGATAGACATAAAACCACTGCCCGTGCACGTACTTAACCATTTAAAAAATGCCCTCTCCCTCCGCTTTTTCTGTACATTTTAATATATATTTTATAATTTAATATATATATATATATATGTGTGTGTGTGTGTGTGTGTGTGTTTTAATTTAAATGTGCATCAGATGATGTTTTTACTTTCCCTACAATACACGGTAATGTATAGGAAAAGTATCGGAATCATGTCGAAAATTCCAACTCTTGTTTTGGACGAATCTGCACGTTTTGAATACTCTAGAACCGGAAACACTATTTTTAGCGTCACGCGCGCATGTGTATGCGTGTGTTTGTCTATGTAGTGTGTATTCACTCAAGCTGAAAACTAATGGATCAAATTTCAGAAAATTTGGCATATAATACACTTGTGGGTTACTATGGTGCTGATTAAATTTTGGTGCGATTCGATAAAAAAAATCTGATGTGGGCAGCACATGACTTTCCCCGCAGATTTATATCCACGTTCTCTTTATTTTAATTAAATTTATTTCACTTTTAATTCAATTTTCGTTCTCGTTTGGTAACTGGACTTATTTTGAAAGGTGGCATAGAGAAATTACGAAAAAACTAAAATATCTCGATAACGGCTAGTTCTAGTGTAATGAGGTTGGTCTTATTCTTTTCCTCGTTAAAAATTACGTATTATACAAGCATTTAATGGATATATTTGAGAATACGTAGTTTTTACTTTCCCTGCAATACATGGTAATGTATAGGGAAAGTATTGGAATCATGCCGAAAATCGCAACTCGAGTTTTCGACGGATCTACACGTTTCGAGACCTCTAGAATACGAAAAAACCATTTTTAGCGTGACGTCTGTGTGTGTGTCTGTGTGTCTGTCTGTCTGTGTGTCTGTGTGTCTGTCTGTGTGTCTGTCTGTCTGTGCATATTTTGTATCCACTCTAACTAAAAAACTAATGGACCGAATTTCAAAAAATTTGGTAGGTAAGTTACTTGTGAGCGAGTCTGGTGCTGATTAGTTTTGGGTACGATTCGGGATAAAAGAACCCGCCTTTTTTTGCGAAATAGCCCGCAAAATCCTGTATCCACTCTAACTGAAAAACTATTGTTCCGAACTTCACAAAATTCGGTGGATAAGTCACTTTTGGGTTACCCTGGTGCTGATTAGATTTTGGTACGATTCGGGAAAAAATAACTTGCCTTTTTTTGCAAAATGGCCCGCAAAAATCGTCAAAATCTAAACTAAAGAACTAGGTATACTCATATATATCCATTAAATGCCCGTTTAATACATAATTTTTAAGGACGAAAAGAATAAGACCAACACCATTACACAAAACTAGCCGTTCTCGAGATATTTTAGTTTTTCGTACTTTCTCTACGCCACTTTTGAAAATAACTCGGTTACCGAATGAGAACGAAAATGGAATAAAAGTGAAATAAATTTTATTAATATAAAGAGAACGTGGATATAAGTCTGCAGGGAAAGTCATGTGCTGCCCACATCAGATTTTTTATTTTAGATTTTGGAGATTTTTGCAGGCCATTTTGCAAAACAAGGCAGATTATTTTTTTCCAAATCCTACCAAAATCGAATCAGCACCAGGGTGACCCACAAGTGGCTTATCTACTGAATTTTGTGAAATTCGGTCCATTAGTTTTTCAGTTAGAGTGAAAACAAGCTTTTGAGGGCCATTTCGCAAAAAAATGCGGGTTCTTTTATCTTGAATGGTTCCTAAAACTAATCAGCACCAGATTTGCCCACAAGTAACTTACCTACCAAATTTTGTGAAATTCGATCCATTAGTTTTTCAGTTAGAGTGGATATAAAATCTGCACATACAGACAGACACACACACAGACGTCATGCTAAAAGTAGTTTCTTCGTATTGTAGAGGTCTCGAAACGTGTAGATCCGTCGAAAACTCGAGTTGCGATTTTTGGCATGATTACAATATTTTCCCTATACATTACCATGTATTGCAGGGAAGTAAAATCTGCTTTTTTTGCGAAATGCCCCACAAAATTCGTATATATCCACTTTAGCTGTAAATCTAATTGACCAAATTTCACAAAATTAGGTATATAAGTCACTTGTGAATTACCCTGGTGTTCATTAGATGTTGGTGGGATTTGAAAAATTAAAGAACCTGCTTTTTTTTTTTTTTTTTTTTTTTTTGCTAAATGACCAGCAAAAATCAAAAACCTAAAGTACAAGACTACATATTATTCTTATATGTATCAATTAAATGCTTGTTTTACACGCAATTTTTTTCACGATGAAAGAAATAAGACCAATCCCACAATTCTGTGATGGATCATTCTCGAGATAATGTTTTCTTTTTATTTTAACTGTTCTCGAAATATTTCCGTTTTTCGTATTTTTATCACATCGCCTTTGAAAATGCGTCCAGTCTCCATAAATAAAAATCTGATGTGGGCAGCACATGACTTTTCCTGCAGACTTATATTAACGTTCTCTTTATTTTAATTGAATTTATTTCACTTTTAATTCAATTTTCGTTCTCATTCGGTAACCGGACTTATTTTCAAAGGTGGCGTAAAGAAAATACGGAAAACTAAAATGTCTCGAGAACGGCTAGTCCTAGTGTAATGGGGTTGGTCTTATTATTTTCGTCGTTAAAAATTACGTATTAAACGAGCATTTAATGGATTTATTTGAGTATACCTAGTTCTATAGTTTAGATTTTCACGATTTTTGCGAGCCATTTTGCAAAAGAGGGCAGGTTATTTTTTTCGAATCGTACCAAAATCTAATCAGCACCAGGGTAACCCACAAGTGACTCATCTACCGAATTTTGTGAAATTCGGTCCAGTAGTTTTTTAGTTAGAGTGGATACAAGCTTTTGCGGGCCATTTCGCAAAAAAAGGCGAGTTCTTTTATTCCAAATCGTACCCAAAACTAATCAGCACCAGACTCGCTCACAAGTGACTTACCTACCAAATTTTGTGAAATTCGGTCCATTAGGTTTTTAGTTAGAGTGGATTCAAAATCTGCACAGCCAGACAGACACACAGACACACAGACACACACACAGACGTCACGCTAAAAATGGTTTTTTCGTATTCTAGAGGTCTTGAAACGTGTAGATCCGTCGAAAACTCAAGTTGCGATTTTCGACATGATTCCAATACTTTCCCTATACATTACCATGTATTGCAGGGAAAGTAAAAACGAAAATTGAATTGAAACTGCAAATTCAGCGTAATTTCAAATAATTATCCTGGTTACTGCGTGCAATTAAACTCAATATAATGAATTATGAAAGAAAGAAAGCAAAAATGAATTTAAGTCTCTAGTGAAAGTCATTAGGTGACACATCAGAATTTTCATTATATCTGATAAATGAATTTATTTATAGTTTTTATTTTATTGTGCTAATTATGGTAATCGAGTTGCGTTTCAAATGCCGAAATAGTTTGTTGACTATTTCTCAAATTAAACTGCTAAAATAGTATATTGTTATATACTTGATGATATTTACTACTGTTTACTGTCATGTTATTTGTTAAATAATATTTATTTGAAAAACGTGCGATATCTCGACAACGGTTTAAGTCTGTATTATTTGTTTTAAAATAAAAAAAAACTGCGAATAAAATGATTATTTATTTAAAATTTTTGAAAATGTCCTGATTTTTTCATGATTTTCTTTCAAAAACATTATCTAAAAATGTTGGGGTCATCCGAGCATTTATTTGATCGTGTTTAAAATCAGTAGACTTCCAGTATTCATACACTGTAAAAAAAAAAAACACTGTAAATTTTACAGCAAAAAGTGCTGGCAATTTGGGCGCCAGGACTTTTTGCTGTAAATTTTTCAGTACTACTGTAAAATTCCACTACACATTTTGCTGTAATTTTTACAGTGTTTATTACTGTAAATTTTACAGAAAATCGTAATTTTTACGGCAGTTTTTACTGTATTTTTTACAGTGCTTTAAGCTGTAAATTTTACAGTACTTCTGTAAAATTCTACTGCACTTTTTGCTGTATTTTTTACAGCATTTTATATCGTAAATTTTACAAAAAATTGTACTTTTTACAGCAGTTTTCACTGTATTTTTTACAATGCCTTAAACTGTATATTTTATGGTACTTCTGGAAAATCAGGATTTCAAAATGTCAAGTGCGCAATGAACTAGATGAACTGCGAAATTGAATGGAACGTGGATGCAGTGAAGACTTCACAGTCTGAAAATTTACAGTAACTTCACTGTATTTCGATCAGCTGATATTTTCTTAAATTTTCACAGCAAATTTTGCTGTAAAAACTCCGTTTTTTTTTGTAGTGTAGATTGTAATTATCGCATACATTACGTTTAAAACACTTCATTCATTCGTAAGATATCGCAGAGACTCATGGATACATACACACTAACGATCACACACACACACACATATATATCGCTTCAAAAACGTTCGATTCGAGTTCAGAGATGCTTGAAACGTGCTCTTCTGTCGAAAACTCAAATTCGAATTTTCAACCCCCGTCATAACACTTTCCCTATACATTACACTGTGTATGTAGGGAAAGCAACAATAGAGCGAGAAAATCGTCCGCGATCCACACAAACCCCAGAGATGCAAACATTACCGGAATAAATGTTTCTTTAAACTTTCTGCTTCCTACAGGACATCTGGGTGCATCTTTTACAGTGTATACTTACTATGTTTCTTTCCTCTTTTCAGGTCCTACCATGAGGTAGTAAATAGCATGGATTAGAAACTAGCAAAAAACGGAATGCACGAAAATGGAGGGAACGGAAATTCTATCCTCATCATCAACATCATGAAGTACATTATTTTGCTGTTCGCTGTAAATACTCTGCTTGCGAGTAAGTCAGTCGTTTATTTTCATTTTCCTTACATACATAGTATAATACATATAATGTACACTACTTTCCCTGTATCGTTAATATTCTAAAACCAAATCATTTCCCTTAGACACAAACAAAGTATAATTAACATTACATTCCCTGTATCGTTAATATTCTAAAACCAAATCATTTCCCTTAGACACAAAGTATAATTAACATTACATTCCCTGTATCGTTAATATTCTAAAACCAAATCATTTTCCTTAGACACAAAGTATAATTAACATTACATTCCCTGTATCGTTAATATTCTAAAACCAAATCATTTCCCTTAGACACAAAGTATAATTAACATTACATTCCCTGTATCGTTAATATTCTAAAACCAAATCATTTTCCTTAGACACAAAGTATAATTAACATTACATTCCCTGTATCGTTAATATTCTAAAACCAAATCATTTCCCTTAGACACAAAGTATAATTAACATTACATTCCCTGTATCGTTAATATTCTAAAACCAAATCATTTCCCTTAGACACAAAGTATAATTAACATTACATTCCCTGTATCGTTAATATTCTAAAACCAAATCATTTCCCTTAGACACAAAGTATAATTAACATTACATTCCCTGTATCGTTAATATTCTAAAACCAAATCATTTCCCTTCGACACAAAGTATAATTCACATTACATTCCCTGCATCGTTAACACTCCAAATACAAATTACTTTCCTTACACAGAAAGTATAATGTATTACTATAGCAAAATCAAACACACATCCATAACAGAAGGTCTTTATTTCACTTCCTTAAGACGTACAGAAGTTTAAAACAGGCCAAAGCGCTTTCGAGCATAAGTATGCTCTTCATCAGTGGCTACACGGAAATAAAGTTTGAATCGTTCATATATAGACCAGATATAGCGACAAAATTTGCATAAATACAATCCACAAAAGAATCTACGTCTAGATAAGGATAAACCGTAAACAATTTTTCAAAAATTTTTTTACAACAAAAGAACAGCATATTAAATTACAATTCAATTACAGAAATTGAAAAAAAGGGGGGTGGCAATCAAGCATAATCCCAAAGAGGAAGACGTCAGATAACTTTGCAGAGACTTGAATTACATGGAGTCGAGAATCACTATCTGTAATTGAATTGTAATTTAATATGCTATTCTTTTGTTGTAAAAAATTTTTTGAAAAATTGTTTACGGTTTATCCTTATCTAGACGTAGATTCTTTTGTGGATTGTATTTATGCAAATTTTGTCGCTATATCTGGTCTATATATGAACGATTCAAACTTTATTTCCGTGTAGCCACTGATGAAGAGCATACTTATGCTCGAAAGCGCTATGGCCTGTTTTAAACTTCTGTACGTCTTAAGGAAGTGAAATAAAGACCTTCTGTTATGGATGTGTGTTTGATTTTGCTATTTTAACATCAGACGTGATGCCAAATTATTTATTTATAATGTATTACTTTCCCCATATACATAGTATAATGCATATTACTTTGCCTACATATCAGGGATCCCCCTACCGATCACCACTGTCGCATTTTGTGAAAGAAAATTCAATTTGGCGATTGAAAAAAAAAAGTTGGCGAAAATGTTTTCGATTGTATATTCCGTCAATGTCAAAATCAAAAATCGTGTTATACTAATCATAATGTGTACTACTATACTAATTGTCTTTTCAGAAACAATGATCTTTGGAATTTGATAATTTACAAATCAAAACAAATTTTTCAAATGAAACGTCAAAATGAAATTTGGCAAATAAAAACTCTATCTGGCGAAAGAAAATTTCATTTGGCGAAAGAAAATTTCATTTGGAGAACAGTTTGGCTAAAGTTATCAAAAATCCCCCTGCTAAATACATTATCTATATAATGTATCTCTATCTATAATATATTTCCTTTCTTACACATAAAGTATAATGCATATTACGTTCCTTACACATAGAGTATAATGCATATTACTTTCCCTTACACACAAATGTATTACTTTCCTTACATAGTACAATGTATATTACTTTCCCTATATACATGGTATGCCGACGCGGTGGTCAAACGGTCAAGGCGAGCATTTCCAAGCGATCGTTCGACCAACGCGTTGTGGGTTCGAGTCCCACGTAAGGCATGGCTGTTGTGCTGTTGGACGCAGTGTGTTCCCCCCCCCCCCTCTGGTGCGCCTGGGGCAACGTCCTAGGACGGCTAAATGGTTCACGTTTCTGGCCGATGTATAGGTGAATAATGAAAATCAAGTGACTGGCCATTTGATATATATATATATAAAACCATTCATAGTACAATGTATTCTTTCCCTATATACATAGTATAATGTATTACTTTTCCTGCATTCGAATTATAATGCATATTACGTTCGTTACTCATATATTGTAATGCATTTCACTTCCCTACATACAAAGTATAATGTATCACTTTCTCTATAAATTCATAACACGGAGTGTGCATAAAGGTAGTTTACAACTTTGCAATGCAATAATAGGAATATGTATCAACATATAGTTAGCAACTATGATTCATTTTAAACAGCAACTCATAATTCTTATTTTATGTTCAATTCATTTTGAAAAGTGTACATTGAACGTATGACATCAAATCGATATTCTAACGTAGCTGTTGTTCGTTTATTCGACCCAGACCGTCCGACCTACCCGAAAGCGCAAGGCATCTGTTTGGACGGCCGAAAAGTGCCACACAATTTTGACCGGAACCCAGTGGGGGGTGCATCCACAAGGACCGAACCCTCCTTCCTCTACTACCTACCTCTCGGAAGGGCTTACGGACCCACATATTTAACGTGATCATACTTCTCGTAAACACTGAGGCAGTTTAGGCAGAGGCGGAAATCGAACTCAGATCATCTGAGTGCAATCCCCGCGCGCTAACCACTGGGCTCTAACGTAGTTATTGCGTTCTGGAAGTTTCTCCGCACCCCAGTGTCCAATTTGCTTTCAATGAACTATGTGCTATTTTCAAGCACAGTGTGCTCTTTCCGGTACAGACGCCATTTTTATTTGTTGCTTCTGCTGTCATCTGGAAAAGACAAAGTATTTTATTCAATACCTGACATAAAAACTTTATGAGTTGGTGTATAACACGAACCACGGTTTCTAACTGTATATCAATACGTTGTAAACAAGCTTAATATACACCCTGTACAATGTATTACTTTCCCAATACAAAATACAATGTATTGCATTCTCTACCTATATAGAATAAAACATATTACTTTCCTTATAAATAGAATATAATGTATTACATTTCCTATTGTATAATGTATTACTTTGTGTACATACATAATATAATGCATAGGGAAAATATTGTGACTAGCAAGCTACTAATCAAATTCAATAATATTAAACAAGAAAGATCAATCATGCATAAAGCATTAATTACGAAACACTTTCCAACTGCAATGCAATTTTTTTAAATAACCCTAAAATGCTATACATTCAGCGGTAATATTTCAAAAATTATCACAATACTACAATAATTTATTATATTTGTAAACTTCATCGAAAAAAATTAACTTTATTCAAATGACTCCATCGAAATATAAATCGCCTGGCTCTCTATGTAAAAGCAGTAAATATTTCGTTCATGTGCTTCTATTCCATTCCGTTCAGTCATCACAATACTACAATAATTTATTTTACGTAAAAACTTAAAACCATAGTGGTAAAAGTACTTTATGCTTAAAACTTCATCAAAAAAATCAATGCTTAAAATCGTCTGCTTCTCTATGTAAAATCAATGAATATTTTATTCATATCAGCTTTATTCCAGGCTCCAGAGATAAATAATTTTGCGTTAAAAAATTCAGCAATTTTTATACAACTCGTCTTACAGCTTGATGTGTTTACATTCTTCATAAGTTAAAATTAAGCTTCGTTGTAGAAATAATGAAAGTTTGATGATCATTTAAACTCAAATATATTATGATTGCGTTGTTTCAGAATATAGATGCACAGAAATTAAGCTAAAATAAAGCGGTTTTAAGACGACACTAAATATAAATTAAAAAGAACTATCAAAATCACGATTTTGACACAAAATGGATACCATTGATCATTTAAACTCGAATATATTATAATTGCGTTGTTTCAAATATAGATACACAGAAATTAAACAAAAATAAAGCAATTTTAGGACGGAAACAACACTAAATATAAATTAAAAAGAACTTTAAAAATCACGATTTTGACACAAGATGGATGCCATATTTTATTTTAAAGTGAGTCATTTGATCTCTTCATATAATATGGTGTAATTATTATTTTTATTTTTATTTGAAAAACTACAGAATATATTTTGCTGAATTTTTTATATATATATATATGTACTTTATGGGATAATTTGAATATTTTCTAAAACTTTCGAAGCAATTTGTAAATTTAACTTCGCTTAAAAAATGTTTAAAAATTTAGGTCTCATAGGGTTCAATATATTTCATTATTTCAAAGCGGGTTCATACCTAATTGGGTGATATTATTCACTTACATTCAAGTATGTTCTACAAACCGTCTGAAGAACATACTAAAATTTCATTTTAATAAAGTCATTTTTACGGCAGTTATCGTGCTAACGGACAGACAGACAGACAGAATGAACAAAGTTATAAACGCTTTTCAACTATGTTGTAAAGTGTTAATAAGTAGTTTTTTTTTTATCTCCAAATATGTTTAACTTCCAATAACTTCCAATTCCTATCGAATTTGACAAAATATCGCCAATTCACCGATTTTATTTAAATGTCGCCAAATTGACAAAAAGGAGGTTAAATTAACAAATTTGACACCAAAATGACACAAAAATAAAAATTTAATATCATAGAACATTTAATTCAATGTCTTTGACAATCCCCTTCGCATCGGAGAAATTAATATTCTTAATTTTAAATAGAGCTGAAGCTTCCCTGTTTGTGGAAGAGGTGCGTTTCGTTAGGGGGGGGGGTCTAGAGTTTCGTAAATTAATTGTGTTTTGTAGGAGATCGTATAGTAAATATGCTTGGAGTCGTATTAGAATCAAAAATCTGATGTGGGCAGCGCATGACTTTCCGTGCAGACTTATATCCACGTTACCTTTATTTTAATTAAATTTAATTCACTTTTAATTCAATTTTCGTTCTCATTTGGTAACTGGGCTTGTTACAAAGGTGGCGTGGAGAAAATACGAAAAAACTAAAATATCTCAAGAACGGCTAATCCGAGTGCAGTGAGGTTGGTCTTATTCCTTTCACCCTTAAAAATTACGTATAAAACAAGCATTTAATGGATATATTTGAGCATACGTAGTTTTTATTTTAGATTTTGACGATTTTTGCGGGCCATTTTGCAAAATAAGAAAGGTTATTTTTAACAGAATCGTACCAAAATCAAATCAGCACTAGGGTAACCCACGAAAGACTTATCTACTGAATTTTGTGAAATTCGGTCCGTTAGTTTTTCAGATAGAGTGGATACAGACTTTCGCTGGCCATTTCGCAAAAAAAGGGCGGGTTTTTTTTTTTATCTCGAATCGTACCCAAAACTAATCAGCACCAGATTCGCCCACAAGTAATTAACCTACCAGATTTTATGAAATTCGGTCAATTAGTTTTTCAGTTAGAGTGGTTACAAAATCTGCACAGACAGACACACAGGCACACACACAAACCGACACACAGGCACACACACAGACAAACACACACACACAGACGTCACGCTAAAAATAATTTTTTCGTATTCTAGAGGTCTCGAAGCGCGTAGATCCGTCGAAAACTCGAGTTGCGATTTTGAGCATGATTTCAATACTTTCCCTACACATTACCATGTATTGCAGGGAAAGTAATAATATTAATTGGGGGCTGTGCGTGACTAACGTGACTGTTAGGAGACGATGTACTTACTGCAAGCAAGAGAATAAAAGGTAATTTTTCACAACTTTATCAAATGTTGGGATTAACTTCTAGTTATTAAAATAGTTTAATATATGTACTATATTGCTTAATAAATACTAGCAGTTTTTTTTATAGTTGTTAATTGCCGAATTATATTTGCTCGAAATATAAGTTAATTTGGTGCTAAAAATATTAGGTGTTGTCATCATTATTTACATTTACGTGTTGTCACTGAGAAAAGTGTCCAATTTAAAAGTACAATTCAACGGCAAAAACTTTGGGTCGTGGATCTTGTATATCATTATTTTACTGTGAGACAAGTAAATATAACGACTTCGATTTTGAGGCAAAAACTTTTATTCATAACGCACCATGAGCAGCATCGCGTGTTAATTTTTTTCTCTTTCATATATATATATATATAGAACGAAGTTAAATATTGGACTCTCTTTTTAGCTATCTTACCACAATGGAATCATATATATATATATATATATATATATATATATATATATATATATATATATATATATATATATATATATATATATATATATATATATATATATATATATATGTCCAATGGTGTCTATAGTTAAATACTTAATATATATTTCCAATGGTGTCTATAGTTAAATACTATCGCCATTGTCAGAAACTGGCTATTCTATCGATTTTAATTCGAATTGTATGGCTGTCCTGATGAGAATGCAATTTCGAACTAACCGCCATTTTTTTTGTGTAGATTCAATTGATTGTTCTCTATGTCTTAATCTTTTATCTTGAGCTAATTATTATTGCCTTTTCTCATTTTTGCCTTGTTTTCTTTTTATTTTTATTTATATTTATATACTTTTAATTGTGAATTTTGTATCCTAATATTCCTCTCATCCCCCTTTCCATTGTAGTGATATGTTACCTTCTATTTTTATCCTTAGTCTTGGTCTATAGTTGTTACTCATTTGTAACAGATATGCTAGAGATGGGTTTTTTTGTTCATTTAATATATTTGCATAATTTACGATTAAAATCTTTCATTTTATATATATATATATATATGTGTATATATATATATATATATATATATATATATATATATATATATATATATATATATATATATAAAATAATTAAGCAAACACGGCAAAAAGGAGAAAAGGCAATAATAAATAGCTCAAAATTAAAAATCAAAACATGGAAAACAATGAATAGAAACTACACAAAAAATGGCGGTGCATTCTCGTCAGGACAGTCATGCAATCCGAATTAAAACCAATAGAATAGCTAGTTTCTGACAATGGCGATAGTATTTACCTATGGACACTATTGGAACTGTCTACTGGCTAGTGGATGGATAAATAATAAAAACCAAGTGAATTATAAACCAGAAATATTAACTCACGGGCACAGCCACCACGTGGGAGTCGACATGTTCGCAGGGGAACATGCGACAGAACATTTTACACCTCTTCGTCAAAGCGAGTGGACACCGGAATGAATACACTTGAACGAAAAATAATTTGTATGAAGACTTTAAAAAATAGTAATCAGTATAGGACTCAGGACAAGTGGAAAGTAGTCTTTCAAAAATAGTAAACAGTATCAGACTCAGGCCTGGTGGTAAGTAGGTGATAAGAACTGGTGAAATTCACAAAAATGAGTTATCCAATCAAGGATAAATAATGCATGTATATAAACGAGGAGAAATTTTTACGTGCCATTTTTACGTGTACGCAAAAAGAAAAATAATAATAATAAATAAATAAAAATAAATAAATGATAAAAAAAATGCCGGTTCTATTTTAGGAGGATCCGCCAAACTTCAAAAGATTAAAATGTTCTACCCTAAGCTGTGTGCCAGATTTCAATTTTCTAGGTCGTAGGAAAGTATGTTAAAAATGTCATGAAAAAAGTTGAAACAGAGACAGAACCACTGGTCATGACGAGTCAAATTAAAAGCTTTTAAAAAGTAAAAGCAAGACGTCATTATATCAGGAAAGTCGTGTACTACCCACATTAGATTTTTTCTGGAGGCGCCACTGGTTTGAACAACACAACCATTAGACCAATCTTCCCTTACACAACTTTCAAATTGCATGCGATGTCTAAAATAAAATATCACTTCTGTTGAAAGACCATTATTTTAAACTTAAGAAAAACCCCATTCCGAAATTTTATGAAACAATCAATCATTTCAGTTTTATTGTTCGTCCAACAGATTTTCCAATACGGCCGCTTAAGGCATGCAAATGCAATCACTTTCGCAAAACAGTGTCAGTGATACCCGCACGTAGGACAATGGGTACACACAGCGAGCTTAACAGCCATCATCTCATGTCGGAAGAGATGACCAGAAATTACCTGAGTTGCTGACAAAAATGAGGTTAAATATGTAGGACAAGGTGATTCATAAAAGAATGTGGGTGTAGACAGTTAGTTTTGATTTCAATATTTGTTGTTAAATACCTATCATAACATGCTTCAGTGAAGAGTATATTCGGATATAATGAAAGGTTTGTCTAGTTCCGCAATCCTCAGAAAAATTTACAAAACAGGGCATTAAAAAGTGTTTTAAGATCACTAGAGATAGACTCGATAAGATGGATTGTTAGTATAGATGTACTAGAGAGGGAAACGAATGGCACAATATTATCTAATAGTATTACCCGGTAGTATTTAAGCCTATAAATACAGGGAATTAACACTTAATAAATCAAATTGCAATAGTTTTTTTTTTCATACTATAAAATATAGTGTAAGGATAATATTGTTTTCACGAGAATTTTCGATTACGAGATTTTGATGCCAACATACGTTTTAGGACCTCCTGAAAACGTTTCGACTTTTTTTAGAGTGATGTCCGTCTGTTTACGGTCAATTTCTTGTGAACAAGATAGCTACCACAAAAAATCTGATGTGGACAACACATGACTTTCCTTATATAATGCAATGCATTTACTACTTTTACAGTTTAAAAAATCTGATGTGGGCAACACATGACTTTCCTTATATAATGCAATGCATTTACTACTTTTACAGTTTAAAAAATCTGATGTGGGCAACACATGACTTTCCTTATATAATGCAATGCATTTACTACTTTTACAGTAAAAAAAAACCTGATGTGGGCAACACATGACTTTCCTTATATAATGCAATGCATTTACTACTTTTACAGTAAAAAAAAATCTGATGTGGGCAACACATGACTTTCCTTATATAATGCAATGCATTTACTACTTTTACAGTTTAAAAAATCTGATGTGGGCAACACATGACTTTCCTTATATAATGCAATGCATTTACTACTTTTACAGTAAAAAAAAACCTGATGTGGGCAACACATGACTTTCCTTATATAATGCAATGCATTTACTACTTTTACAGTTTAAAAAATCTGATGTGGGCAACACATGACTTTCCTTATATAATGCAATGCATTTACTACTTTTACAGTTTAAAAAATCTGATGTGGGCAACACATGACTTTCCTTATATAATGCAATGCATTTACTACTTTTACAGTTTAAAAAATCTGATGTGGGCAACACATGACTTTCCTTATATAATGCAATGCATTTACTACTTTTACAGTTTAAAAAATCTGATGTGGGCAACACATGACTTTCCTTATATAATGCAATGCATTTACTACTTTTACAGTTTAAAAAATCTGATGTGGGCAACACATGACTTTCCTTATATAATGCAATGCATTTACTACTTTTACAGTTTAAAAAATCTGATGTGGGCAACACATGACTTTCCTTATATAATGCAATGCATTTACTACTTTACAGTTTAAAAAATCTGATGTGGGCAACACATGACTTTCCTTATATAATGCAATGCATTTACTACTTTTACAGTAAAAAAATAGGTTTTTTTTAGATACTTATATTCTTTCCGAGATATTGAATTTTCGACGATTAGTCGTCATTTTCATTGATTTAGCGTCATTTTTATCCATTTGGCGAGATTTTCGTTAATTTGGCAACATTAAAAAAAGTCGCCAAATTGGCGAAATTCCGCCAAATTCGTCGCCAAAATCTCGCCAAGTGTTATGGGTGGAGAAATAAGTTATTCTTATAACAGATAAATGACTATTAGCGTTCAAATACAAAAGTATTATTCAAAGTATCTTTTCTCATGAATGGAACGAGCTAGATCCACGAGAATGATGTCACTATTATCGCATGATATTACATATGAAAAGTGAACATTTTTCTCAACAGTTAATATTTTTTTTAATTTGTGGGGTTTTTTGATAAATGTGTTTGAAAATGTACAATATCTCGAGAACGGTGTATGGTACCGTTCTAAAGTTTATGTCAATCGTTTTCTAAGAAAAAATTACATAAGAAATGTCTATTTGCGTAACTTTATTAGAGGTTTTGATTTTTCGATGATTTTTTCAAAATTTCACTCGAAAATTTAGGGGGGTTCTAAACATTCGATTACGTTTAAAAACAATAGGCTTTCAGTATTCATAGATTATGATTTTTGTACCAAATTTCATTCGAATCGCTCCATTCGTTCGTCAGATATCGTCTCCACAGACTCACTGACACACATACACTCACACACACACACAGAAAAAGTGGCGGATTTAAGGAGGGGCGATCGAGGCGATCACCCTCCCCCCCCCCCCCCCAAACGCCTGACTAATGTCGACGTTTTATCAAATAAATTATAAAATTAAAAAATATATATATATCATTAGGGAAATACTTTGGTCTTGCTCTCCCTCCCTTAGTTTATCCACGAAATCTCGCTCCCATAATAAAAGTAAAAAGAAAGCTCGAGATACTGTCTTTGATGCAATTACGATAAAAAGTGGATTTAAGAAAAATGTGGAATCCGATTTCGGGAATATATGCAGAGGTTGAGGGAATGTGTAATGATCTTGGAATTGAAATAAAAATACCACGTACTGCTGGACGCCAAGTTCATAGATCAACTGCTCCTAACATAACTCCTGAAGATTATTACAGAATAAACGTTTACGTGCCTTTGTTAAACTCCGTCCAAGAAGACTTAAAAGAGCGATTCGCACAGGAAAATCTGAATGTCTTACATTTACAAGATTTAGTACCATCGACTCTTATAGCGAAAATCAACACGGACGAAGAGTCACTCCTCCCATCTTAGACAGAGCTAAGCAAGAAGTATCACAGAATAACCGAACTGGGAGTGGAAGAAATGAACAGTATACGTCAAGTTGAGGTGATTAACTGGAGAACCAAATGGATGCCAGAAAATACCGATACCGGCAGAGTACACAAGTCTGCTTTTGAAGCTCTACAGAACTGTGATCCTGCAGTGTACCATGTGATTGATCTACGTGTTACTGAAAGTTCTTGTAACATTACCAATTACTGTAGAAACCGCCGAGGGTAACTTCTCAGCACTAAAACGATTGAAGACATGGCTTCGAAACACAATTAGAGAAGATCTGCTAGTGGGATTGACTTTGTTGCATGTGCATTATGATATCGCAATTTCACCAGTAACAATTTTAGATCGATTTGCTAAAGAAAAAGCAAGAAGACATGAGTTGATATTATAATGATGATCCTTCCTGGGAGGTTAACGGCGCCAGGGTTTTTGCGATGGACCCCGTAAGGCTGTTAGGGATAATGATCGACAATAAGCTGAATTGGCAATTACATTTGAATAGTGTTATAGGTACTACCCTGGCAAAAATTACAGAATCACTTCCATGTTATTTCAATGGGATACGAAGTTCAATACCCTACAACTTTTGATGCACAGATACCCCTGAAAAACCCTTTTTGAGCAAAATTGAAGAACTTTAAATGCTTAACAAAACTAAAAATATTTGAAAAATTTTGCACTTTTCATTATTTAATAATTCACGATCAAAAAATGGGGAAAAAGCTAGAGGTTGAAAGAAAAAACTCGTAAAATATAATTTGGAATAATAAATTTGATCATGGAAAATCATTAAGATATAGCTTCTCATGTTTATATGATCAAATTTATTATTCTAAATTAGTTTTTACGAGTTTTTTCTTTCAGCCTACAGCTCTTTTCCCATTTTTTGGTTGTGAATTATTAAATAATGAAAAGTGCAAAATTTTTCAAACATTTTTTATTTTGTTAAGTTTTTAAAGTTCTTCAATTTCGCTCAAAAATGGTTTTTTAGGGTCTCCCTGCATCAAAAGTTGTAGAGCATTGAACTTCGTTGTTTCCTTATATAGTCACGTAATTTTTTTTTCTTCCAGTCTTCATTGTTTTGCTTTGGTCTTAAAAAAATGATAGGCCGTATTTTATAAGTTGCAAAGAACTTACTATAAACTTCCGAATTTGTTCTAGTTATTTCAAAAATGTCAAATATCCGTATACAGGAAGCCGTTAAGAAAATCCTAAGTGAACAAACCTCCGAGAACATTTCGATCTACAGATCGCCCCCCCAAACAAGAGGCCAAAATCCGCCACTGCACAGACATCAACTCAAAATTGTTTGATTCGTGATCAGGCATGCTTGAAACCTGCTCTCCCGTCGAAAACTCGAATTCAAATTTTCGACCCCGTCACAATAATTTCCTTATACATTATGTATGTAATATTATTATATAGGAAAGTAACAGGGAATTAACACTCTTAATAAATCAAATTGCAATAGTTTTATTTTTTTCATAGTATAAAATATTATTATATAGGAAAGTAACAGGGAATTAACACTCTTAATAAATCAAATTGCAATAGTTTTATTTTTTTCATAGTATAAAATATTATTATATAGGAAAGTAACAGGGAATTAACACTCTTAATAAATCAAATTGCAATAGTTTTATTTTTTTCATAGTATAAAATATTATTATATAGGAAAGTAACAAGGAATTAACACTCTTAATAAATCAAATTGCAATAGTTTTATTTTTTTCATAGTATAAAATATTATTATATAGGAAAGTAACAGGGAATTAACACTCTTAATAAATCAAATTGCAATAGTTTTATTTTTTTCATAGTATAAAATATTATTATATAGGAAAGTAACAGGGAATTAACACTCTTAATAAATCAAATTGCAATAGTTTTAATTTTTTCATAGTATAAAATATAGTATAAAGAAAATATTGTTTTCACGAAAATTTTCGATTACGAGATTTTGACGCCAACATAAGTTTTCTGACCTCCTGAAAACATTTCGACTTTTTTTAGAATGATATTCGTCTGTTTGTGGTCAATTACTTAAGTGCACGATAGCTTCCACAAATATAAATGGATTTTCACGAAACTTTATATCCTGCTTTGTTATCAAAAATCTAGAACTAAATCATTTTTACTTTCCTTATATACATAATGTATAAGGAAAGTATTGTGATGGGGTCGAAAATTCGAATTCGGGATTTCGACGGGAGAGCACGTTTCAAGCATCCCTGATCACGAATCAAACATTTTTGAAGTGATGTCTGTGTGTGTGTGTGTTTGTATGTGTGTGTGTGTATGAAAGTATGTGTGTGTGTATGAAAGTGTGTGTGTGTGTGAAAGTGTGTGTGTGAAAGTATGTGTGTGTGTGAAAGTGTGTGTGTGTGTGTGTGTGTGTGTGAAAGTATGTGTGTGTGTGTGTGTGTGTGTGTGTGAAAGTGTGTGTGTGTGTGTGTGTGTGTGAGTCTGTGGAGACGATAACTGACGAACGAATGGACTGATTCGAACGAAATTTGGTACAAAAATCACAATCCGTAAACACTGGAAGCCTATTGTTTTTATACGCAATCGAATGTTAAGAACCCCCCCTAAATTTTCGAGTGAAATTTTGAAAAAATCATCAAAAAATCAAAACCGCTAATAAAGTTACGCAAATAGACATTTCTCATGTAATTTTTTATTAGAAAACGATTGACATAAATTTTAGAACGCTAACATGAACCGTTCTTAAGATATTGCACATTTTTCAAAAAAATTATCAAAAAGTCATATAAAATAAAAATAAAAATTCCTATTGAGAAACATGTGCACTTTTCATATGTAATACCATGCGATAAATTGGGTGACATCATTCTTGTGGATCTAGCTCGTTCCATTCATGAAAAAAAATACTTTGAGTAATAATTTTGTATTTGAACGCCAATAGTCATTTATCTGCTGTAAGAATAACTTATTTCTCCGTCCATAAGGCTTGGCGAGATTTTGGCGAAGAATTCGGCAGAATGTCGCCAACTTGGAGACATTTTTAATTGTTTCCAAATTGACAAAAATCTCGCCAAATGGATAAAAATGACGCTAAAGCAATGAAAATGACGACAATTGAAAAAAATTTAATATTTTGGAAAGAATATAAGTATCTACTATAAGAATAAAACTTTTTTAACTGTAATAGTAGTAAATTCATTGCATTATATAAAGAAAGTCATGTGTTGCCCACATCAGATTTTTTTTTTTTTATTCGAGCGAAAACTTCCCTAACATGACAGCGTATGATAAAATTTAACATAATTATGAATAAAAGTGCTACTTTTTACTAAAGTGATTGAAACTGTTATGTTCCGTGATCATTGATCTATAAATAACCCTTTTATGCATCATTAAGTAGCATTTTGTCTTATGCTGTCATGTTAAGAAAATATAAAATTTCGAATAAATTTCGAAGTTTTCACTCGAATTTCAAAAAATTCTATGAGTTCTAGATATTTTTATAACAAAGTTGGATATAAATTTTCTTTCAAATCCATTCATATTTGTGGCAGCAAATGTACACAAGAAATTAGTCACAGACAGACAGACGGACATCACTCTAAAATTAATCAAAACGTTTGCGGGGGGGGGGGGAACGTTCTAAAGCATCGATTAGTATCAAAATCTCCAAATTGAAAATTTTCCTGAAAACAATACTTTCTGTATTCTGTATTGTATAGTATGAGAATTTGTTTCGTATAACTTGTACGATTGTTGAAGTTGATAGACTGTTTCGTACATTATTTAATATTTTAGATGTAGTATTTTAATATTTTTACTACTTTCATGAAATAAACTACTCAGTGTAGCTAAACAGTGGTATCGGCAAATGGAGGAGGGGGCGGTCATTGCCCCTCCCTGGAACCCATAAAAAACCGATTGAAGTAGGGGAAGATGACATTTGGGAAAATGGGAAACAAAATATCGGGTTACCCTCTTCCCCCTCTCCCCTAGAAATTTTATTACTTGCCTTATACACAATAATGTATAAGGAAAGTATTGTGGTGGATTCGAATTCGAGTTTTCGACGGGAGAGCACGTTTCAAGCATCCTGATCACGAATCGAACATTTGTGTGTGTGTGTGTGTGTGTGGAGACGATAACTGACGAACGAATGGACCTATTCGAACGAAATTTGGTACAGAAATTACAATCCGTAAATACTGGAAGCGCAACATTCGATTGCGTTTTTATACGCAATCGAATGTTCAGAACCCCCCTAAATTTTCGATCGAAATTTTGAAAAAATCATCAAAAAATCAAATCCTCTAATAAAGTTACGCAAATAAGCATTTCTTATGTAATGTTTCATTAGAAAACGATTAACATAAGTTTTAGAACGCTAGCACGAACCGTTCTCGAGATATTGCACATTTTTCAAAAAAATTATCAAAAAATTATATAAAATAAAATAACCTATTGAGAAAGATGTTCACTTTTCATATGTAATATCATGCAATAAATTTGGTGACATAATTCTAGTGGATCCTAGCTCGTTCCATTCATGAAAAAAGATACTTTGAGTAATACTTTTGTATTTGAACGCCAATAGTCATTTATCTGCTATAAGAATAAATTATTTCTCCGTCCATAACGCTTGGCGACGAATTTGGTGGAATGCCGCCAACTTAGCGACTTTTTTAAATGTTACCAAATCAAAGAAAGTCTCGCCAAATGGATAAAAATGACGCTAAATCAATGAAAATAACAACTATTTGACGAAAATTCAATATCTTGGAAAAAATATAAGTATTTACTATAAAAATAACCCATTTTGTTTTTACTGTAAAAGTAATAAATACATTGCATTATATAAGGAAAGTCATGTGCTGCCCACATCAGATTTTTTTTCCCTAGCGACGCCCCTGTAGCTAGATACTCTTTGCTTCAGTTTCGGGTTTCGAAAGACAGCCTAGTTAAGCTTCATTTTGTTAAAGAATCTATGGGAGATAGATCTATCATTGATAATAGTCAATTTAATCGAAAATTGAATCAGTAAGGTTTTGTCCCGTGATAGATATTATTATGAGTATGCAAAGATTTAATCTTCTAGGGGATATAGTTCTCTTCTAAGGATTAAATATACTCTTCTAAGGAACAAAATTTGGTCTTCTAACTTTTTCTGAAATGATAAAAACACGTTACATCACATGACTTGCATATATGTATGATTGCGTTCGTATTAATTTAAAAAAAAATTTCAAATTAGCAAACACATCTCAACATTACTGACAGATAAGAATTTTATTATTTTCTTTTTGTGTGTCTGTGTGCTTTTTCTGAAAGTTATGTAAAAAATATATATAAAATGTTTTATTTCACCTGTTTATATAGTTTCAGCTGTTTATATAATTTTACCTGTTTATTAAATTTCACCTGTTTGATTATTTCCGAAATGTATTAGAAAATAATCTGAATGTGATATAATCCAGTAATTAATTGCATCTGTTTCATTAGTTAAAAACTGAGAACCAATTTAAATGTATAAAGATGTAATTATCGCACAATGACGCTCAGAAGCCACATTGGAAATTTATATAATATATTTAAATTATTGCAAAAATATATCAAAGGCGAAGCTACAAGGATGCCTACCCGAGTAGGAAGGGGTCCAGGGTCCTATTTTAAGTTTATTCGTTCGTAGTTCTGCATACATCTATAGAACGCATTCCTATAACTAAAATGTGTTCTTTTGTGTTTGCAATAGAGTTTGTCGCAGCGCTATAGTGACGCCCTCTATCGATCGATGCGAAATTACGATCGACAAACTTTGAGTAGGACCCCTGGTTCTACCGTAATTAAACAGACCTCTAAATTTTAGCAATCATTTAAAATTCTAGTACGTTCTGTTGTAGAATTACGTATTTTTGCAGGTAATATTAATTATAATTACAATTTTGGTACAGTAAAGGTCCTATTACACGCAACAATTCCTTCTAGCAATCTCTCAGCAACACCATACATTTGAAGGGTAAAAAAACTTGGCCCCGAATTGCCGCAATGTTTTCGTGCAGAAAAAGAAACATTGATCAATTCCCAAGCGCGATCCAATCAGAGCACAACAAAATTTGCCGTCACATCACTCCATCTTCAAAAATGGCAGCTATGAATCTTCACGGAAGACAGCGGATATAGAATGACAATTTCATTAACTTTTATCTAATTATATGAATGTAAAGTACATTATAGATCACAATTGTACTAAAATACTTAGAAATGATTCGTGGGGGGAAGTTGGTGAGATTATTAGCATTTATATAATCTGATGCTAAACGTGCTAAATATAAATAAGTGACAAACTACTGCAACCCTACGACCAGCTGTTCGAGAGAAAGTTCCCAAAAGAGGGATGACGTGTGGAATTGTCGAAGTTCCGACAGTAAAAATTACTCTGTAATAAAACCTTAAGAATATATTAAGGAAATGAATCCACTCATTAGTTGAGAATAAATCCCTGTCACCTCTAATCGAAACGTCTAATTTCGCCTTTAATCTAATAAATCTGTGTTCAAAAGAGAGCATATTTCAAAAATTGAAGAAATAGAGAATTGCTTCCAATAGGTCTTTGTTTCTTCATTTCTAATATTTGTTTTTCCTTCCAGCAAAATGCTCAGGACAGATCAACAGGCCACCAGAATTCCTTCAAGGAGGAGACATGAACAAGTTCTCCATAGGAGAAGATACTCCTGTCGGTAGGTGGTTAACAACATCAAATTATACTTATTTTATTTAATTGATCATTCAAATTAAGTAAAACCTCCATTTATATGAATCTCGTTCATCCGGATGTGTTCCTGAATTTAACTTTAATGAACTACCCTATCTGGAGCTGCTTGTAATGCCCTTTAACACATCACAGGCTCTGCAAAAAGTGACCGAACGTTTATTAAATTTAAATCACCTCCAGCCGATCCGGTGGTCGAGCGGTCAGGGGCATGCGTTTCCGTCTGATCGCTGGATTGCTGGGTTGCAGGTTCGAATCCCGTCAGCGGGCATGGATGTTGTTGTTGCTAAGACCCGGACTGTCCGACCTACCAGAAAGGTGTAAGGTAACCATTTGGATGGCAGGGAAGTGCCACCGAATTTAGACCGGAACCCAGTGGAGGAGACATCCACAGGGACGATAACCTCCTTCCCCTAGCACCAACCTCTTGGAAGGACTTACGGACCCACATGTTTAACGTGATCGTACTCCGCATGAACACGGCGGCAGTTGTGGCAGTGTGCAAATCCAGAGCGCAAACCACCGGGCTACCAAGCCCGAAATGTGCCAACAGCACGCGGTGTTCCCAGGTGGTCACCCACCGCGGGCATGGATGTTGTCATGTCGAAGCCAAGTCAGACTTCCGCCCTTCGGGGAGCTTCTATAAAAGTGAAGCTGCAATTCTTGTCCCCTTTGCCATGGGATACCCTGGGGGGGGGGGTCTTGTGGACTTGGTGCGTTGGTGCCCCTTCACCACGCGGGAATTAGTTTTAAAAAAATTCACCTCCAAGGCCATTTGATTCGGATAAACTGGGTTTTACCATAGTTCACTTTCCTGTACTTAATCTAGTTTCGCTCTAATATTTTTCCTCAGTATGCTATCTCAATATATGCAATCAGAAAGAGATATTTGGGAAATATCTTAACAATACACAATTCTATTCAAAATACGATGAAAATATGATGCCGAAACAGAATAGCCCACTTTACTGGCGAAAAAGTTGACAAAATGTATTTCCTTTCCTTCTGCATTCGAAAATATATATCGTTATGGTTTCATTTGGCTTATTTGTATCACTTAAGTTTTAAAATTATTATGTATCCCCACCATGTCATCTGCATTGCATTTATTCCTTGCTTTGTTCGCTTTAGTCTATGCCAGTGTTTTTAAAACTTTTTGGTTGCGGAACCCTTTTGAAATTTAATTTGATTGCGGAACCCCAAAATAAGGAAAAGTGCATTGCAGTCCAAATTATGCATTCAAATTTCACCCATTTTCTAAATTTTACCGTCCAAATAGTTGCTCATATCCTCTTTATGAGTCGGACGGTCTGGGTCTTCAACACGAAACTATAACGTCACGGAACCGCAAGGACACACTAAAACACCCTGGTCTATGTATGTATTCCCATTTTGTTTGTTTTTCCACTACTAGAAAACAGTGTTTCATTCAGGCATACATCCGGGGGGGGGAAGTAATCATACCCCCGATAACGAACATTCGTCCCCTGCCCTCCCGGAGATATTTTGTTACCACGCTGAGTCAAATGTAATTACATTATATATATATATATATATATATATATATATATATATATATATATATAATATATATATATATATATATATATATATATATAATATATATATATATATATATATATAATATATATATATATATATATATATATATATATATATAATATATATATATATATATATATATATATATATATATATATATATTTATATTTATATATATATATATATAATATTTACACATATATATATATATATATATATAATATTTATATATATATATAATATATAGCCCTCTAAGATTCCACTTACACCCTCCCTTGGAAAAAAAATCTGAAAACGTACAATGGAATGTACCAACAAACGTACTTCGCTTTATCCGAAAGTATCAAACTTTTTTCAAAAGTTGATCGCCTTTTAGGTGATATAATGATTTCAGTTAAAGAACGCACCTTTTCCTCACAGAACAGTTCGATGACTGAAAAGTCCACTCATTCTCATGTAATACCTTTTATTTTATGCTTAACCCTCTCAGAATGACCGTTGTTTTGCCGGAATGCACCGACACAACGTTTCAGTATTTCTTTGTAGAGACAGATCGCGTTCCAAACTTTTTTCTAACTGTCATAATAAAAGACTCATTAAATTTATACACCTAATATTATGGGGCGCGGTAGCCCAGTGCTCAGAGCAAGGAAATTGCACTCGGTAGGCCCGGGTTCGATTCCCTCCGCTGCCAAAACTACTGCCGTGTTCACACGGAGTACGATCGCGTTAAACATGTGGGTCCGTAAGTCCTTCCGATAGGTTGGTAGTAGAGGAAGGAGGATACGGTCCCTGTGACAGCCTCCCCCACTGGGTTCCGGTCTAAATTGGGTGGCTCTTCCCGGTCATCCAAACAGTTACCTTACACCTTTCTGGTAGGTCGGAAGATCTGGATCTCAACAACACCTAATATTATGAAACAATAGCATACTCGAGAGGGGGCGGATAATGCCTATTTTACCCATTGCTACAAAAAATATATATATTAATAGTAATCTTTATAATTAATAGATTCCTTAGTGATACAATTTGAACTTCAAATATTATAAAAGAGTTGCGAATTCTTGAACCAAGATTGGCGAGATTTTGGCGACGAATTTGTCGGAATGTCGCCAACTTGGCGACTTTTTTGAAATGTTGCCAAATTAACGAAAATCTCGCCAAATGGATAAAAATGACGCTAAATCAATGAAAATGACGACTAATTGTCGAAAATTCAATATCTTGGAAAGAATATTAGTATCTACTACAAGAAAATCCTATTTTTTTACTGTAAAAGTAGTAAATTCATTACATTATATAAGGAAAGTCATGTGTTGCCCACATCAGATTTTTTTTACTGTAAAAGTAGTAAATTCATTGCATTATATAAAGAAAGTCATGTGCTGCCCACATCAGATTTTTTTATATGAATAACATCTATGCGTGGGGTATCGGTGGCAGAAATCGGAACTTTACAAAAATTGCAAACACTTTGGACGCTTACATCTATAAACCTAATGGATAAAAATGTAAATGTTTTTCTTGTTTTATCGGAAATGGGGTCCAGATTATGACCATATAAAAATAATTTCAACACTTTAATACTTTGAACTTTTTTCAAAACAATTTTAAAAAAATCTGATGTGGGCAACACATGACTTTCCTTATATAATGTAATGAATTTACTACTTTTACAGTAAAAAAAATAGGTTTTCCTTATAGTAGATATTAATATTCTTTCCAAGTTATTGAATTTTCGACAATTAGTCGTCATTTTCATTGATTTAACGTCATTTTTATCCATTTGGCGAGATTTTCTTTAATTTGGCAGCATTTCAAAAATTCGCCAAGTTGGCGACATTCCGCCAAAATCGTCGCCAAAATCTCGCCAAGCATTATGCATTAAGAAATAAGTTTTTCTTACAGCAGATAAATGACTATTGGCGTTCAAATACAAAAGTATTACTCAAAGTATCTTTTTTCATGAATGGAACGAGCTAAATCCACGAGAATGATGTCACCCAATTTATCGCATGGTATTACATATGAAAAGTGAACATGTTTCTCAATAGGAAATATGTTTTTTTTATTTTATATGACTTTTTGACAATTTTTTTGAAAAATGAACAACATCTCGAGAACGGTTCATGTTAGCGTTCTAAAATTTATGTCAATCGTTTTCTAATGAAAAATTACATAAGAAATGTCTACTTGCGTAACTTTATTAGTGGTTTTGATTTTTTGACGATTTTTTCAAAATTTCATTCGAAAATTTAGGGGGGTTCTTAACATTCGATTGCGTATAAAAACAATAGGCTTCCAGTGTTTACGGATTGTGATTTTTGTACCAAATTTGGTTCGAATCAGTCCATTCGTTCGTCAGTTATCGTCTCCACAGACTCACTGACACACACACACACACACATACTTTCACACACACACACACATACTTTCACACACACAAACACACACACACACATAGACATCACTTTAAAAATGCTCGATTCGTGATCAGGGATGTTTGAAACGTGCGCTCCCGTCGAAAACTCGAATTCGAATTTTCGACCCCGTCACAATACTTTCCTTATACATTATGTATATAAGGAAAGTAATTAGTCGAAACGTGCTCAGGGAAACATATATTAGCATCAAAATCTCGAAATCGAAAATTTTCATGAAAACAATACTTTCTCAATACTACGTATCAAAAAGTAAAAAGATGCTTACTAAGCGAGTGTTTTTTTTTAATTTTATTTTTCCTACTTTCTCTCCAAATAGTTTTGTAACTATAAAAGATAGATATAAATTGTAAGCGACAAAAATATGTATTAAAAATGTAATTTCTGAATAATGTTTCTTCTAAAGCTTTTATAGATTTTAAGTAATCATCTTGTCAAGTTGAAAAAGATTATATTTTATTACCTAGGTCGTCCAGTTCTCCCAAAGGGGGTTGAGCAGTTACAACAGACGGTCAAGAAAACACAGAAATAACACTAAAAATACATATACAATATAAAGACAATACACAAAGGCATACATAGACGATAAACATATACATATAGTAATAAAACTACCCAAACTCCAATATTGTTAAATAAATTTTTAGTACAAAAAGTATTTAATAAAAGTCAAAAGATAAAACAACTAAATTGGGAGAAAGGGATTTAGAAAAGGAAAAACCGAAAAGAAATAAAAGACAAAATAATTAATGAAATTTAAAGGTAAAATAATGAAAGTTGAAGAAGGTTGAAAAATTTCTGTTTTTCATGTTTATAATGCTTACATCTCAAAATACCAAAAGTGCTAATAAGCAAGAATTTATAGCTCGTTGAAAGCCTTACAAGTGTATATAATTGGATTTTGGATCAAGCTCTTTTTTTTCCGATAAAACTGAGAAAAAAGTATCTGGCCGAGCGAAATTCTTTTTTTCAATTTTCTTACTTTCACACGAAATATCCTTGAAATTATATAGTTATAAATAGTAAACGTCAAAAATATGCATCAGGAAATTCAATTTCTAGATCTATATTGTTTTTAAGTTCTTATAGTTTTTGAGTAATCGTCTGTCAAGTTAAGAAAGATTGAAAAATTTCCGTTTTTCAAATTTGTAATGTTTATATCTCAAGAATTAAAAGTACTGGTTATGAACAATAAGTAAAGAATTTGTATCTCTTTGAAAGCTTTACAAATGTATATATGTAATTAGGTTTTGGATCGAATCGAATAAACCAATTGAACTTTACTGGGATTTTATTTTATAAAATGTTATTCACGAAAAGCCATTTAGATTCCATCGGACTGGAGCCATTGCCGATTTTTAACATTATCTTGGAGTTTTAGGTTTCGCTTTTAACTTTTCTAATGTTTTTAATTTTTATCTTTATTTTTACTTTTAAAATTTTTATTTAATAGTTATAAATGAAACTGAACAAATAGATATTCTATTCTTTGACTTATTGATTTTCTTAAATAAATAAAAAAAAACGTAGATAATAATTTGTAGTTAATCATTCTGATACAATTTATTTTAGAGATACACTACTGCTCTACTTATATATTTTCTTAAATAAATAAAAAAAACGTAGATAACAATTTGTAATTAATCAAAGAGCATTCCGGTACTATTTATTTTCGAGATACACTACTGCTCTACTTATTTATTTTCTTAAATAAATAAAAAACATACATAACAATTTGTAGTTAATGAAAGAGCATTCCGGTACTATTTATTTTAGAGATACACTACTGCTCTACTTATTTATTTTCTTAAATAAATAAAAAAACATAGATAACAATTTGTAGTTAATCAAAGAGCATTCCGGCACTATTTATTTCAGAGATACACTACTGCTCTACTTATTTATTTTCTTAAATAAATAAAACAAACATGGATAACAATTTGTAGTTAATCAAAGAGCATTCCGGTACTATTTATTTTAGAGATACACTACTGCTCTACTTATTTATTTTCTTAAATAAATAAAAAAAACATAGATAACAATTTGTAATTAATCAAAGAGCATTCCGGTACTATTTATTTTAGAGATACACTACTGCTCTACTTATTTATTTTCTTAAATAAATAAAAAAACATAGATAACAATTTGTAGTTAATCAAAGAGCATTCCGGTACTATTTATTTTAGAGATACACTACTGCTCTACTTATTTATTTTCTTAAATAAATAAAAAAACATAGATAACAATTCGTATTTAATCAAAGAGCATTCTGGTACTATTTATTTTAGAGATACACTACCGCTGTAAATTATTCTCAGGAAGAGTTGGCAATTAGTGTACCCAAAGCAACCGACTAAGGACAGTAAGTGCGCTTCTCAGTAAGCAGAAAACGGGTGGGTGTCGAAACAGTAAGCTAAGAATCGCTTTCAACTTTTCGTCTCCATAGAATTCTAAATGTGCTTTTAAAACCAAAAAATTCTTCACTATATCACGACATTTTTTTATAACTTATTGTTAAAAATGCCACATTTCTTCTCTTTTTTTTTAATTTGTACTCTTCCAGGTTCTTCTGTGTACACTCTTCGTGCCAGAGATCCCGAAAACACTCAGGTTCATTACTACATCAGCGGCGATTCCTTCTCAGTCGAGAGGGACACTGGAGTGCTGAAACTCATTCGGAAACTAGACAGAGAAGCCGTTGCCACTGTGGATGTTATCATCAGCGTCAGCGACCAGGGGGTAGCTGGCTCTCAACCCAACACGGTATACTATTACGATTTTTATCTTTGTGCACATGTAAAACTGATCATTTTATTTAATTATGTACTAGTTTCTAGTTCTACGATATTATAAATCAAGTAGTAAGACATTATGCAACTAGAGGGTGTCCCAAAATTCACGCAAGATTTGAATTTTGCGCTATTTGTGCGGTAAAGTATTGCCAATGAAAAAAAAAAGACAGCATGACAGCTGACAGTTCAGGGTTATTAAAAATGGAGCGCTACACGAAAGAACAACGTGTTTTCATTGTTGAGTAATATTTTAAAAATAATGAAGGTTTGGCAACTACAGTTCGCAATTTTCGTACAAAATATGGTCGGAATAGCGATTTAACTTCATTAACTGTGAAGATATTAATTAAAAATTTAGGGATACTGGATCAATTTGTGACCTTAAACACTCTGGCCGTCCTTCAACAAGTCGTCAATGAAGTCGTTAATGGTGCTCGCTATCGCGACATGATAATCCAGTTTGTTTGTTTTTTTTTGTGCCTAAATTGCAAGATATGAATGTGGACTACATGTGGTTTCAGCAAGACGGTACCACACGCCATACAGCCCGAGAAACAATTCGATTACTGCATGAGTCATTTCCTGGTCGTGTAATTTTCCGTTTTGGTGATCAAAATTGGCCGCCCGCAGATCATGCGATTTAACGCCGTTGGATATTTTTTCTTTGGGGTTTTTTGAAGTCTAAAGTTTATGCCAACAAACCCACGACCACTCACGCCTTGAAGAAGGAAATTGAGCTCTGTATCAACGAAATTCAGCCACATTTATGCAAAACGGTCATGGGAAAATTTCAACAAAAGAGTAAGTATGTGCCAGCAAAGCCGTGGAGTCCATTTACCCGATATGCTATTCCATACATAACCCTATACTGTATACTTTATGAATCAATAAAAAATTTACAATTTTTAATTATAAACCTGTGTTTTCTATCAAAACTACTTGCGTGAATTTTGGGACACCCTTTACAAAATAGCAGAACCCGCCTGTAAGAGTAGTTCTCCGAAATTTACAAGACACTCCCAGTGCAGATAATAGCATCCATGTAGGGTTTCACGCTTAATATGTGCTCATCAACATGGAATAACTAACATCCGCAATGACTACCAAGCAATTCTCACTTTAATTATACACTAGCAAAAAGCCCTCCTTTGAATGGGTTCGTACAGATGTAGTATGCGAGCTATGAAAGATTTCAAATTAAAACTTATAACAAATATTATGAAATTAGAAATATAAAAAATTCATTTCAATATTTGAGAATCCCAATTAAAAATAACATATAACTCTTTAGAATGTGAATATTATGTTAAACAAATAAGAACGCAGAAAAACAATGTGACACATTTAAATCGCAGAAAAGTATTTAATATACAGGAGCGCGTTTAAATCACAATGCATGCAAGTAAGTGCACACGCTTTGATTAGCTGTCTAAAAGTGGTTGTTTATACATTGTTATCTTTACGAAGTATAGTGGTTGGGCATGAGCGGTTTAAAAATGGGCTTTTGTTGCAGTTCCTTTTTAATACTTTACAACATAGTTGAAAAGTGTTTATGACTTTGGTCATTCTATCTGTCTGTATGTATGTATGTCTATCTGTCTGTCTGTCCTTTAGCACGATAACTGCCGTAAAAATGACTTTATCAAAATGAAATTTCAGTATGTTGTTCAGACGATCTGTGGGACCTATGGAAATATAAATGAATAATATCATTAACACTTTGCAACATAGTTGAAAAGTGTTTATCGATTTGTTCATCCTATCTGTCTGTCTGTCTGTCTATCTGTCTGTTTGTCCGTTAGCATGATAACTGCCGTAAAAATGACTTTATCAAAATGAAATTTCAGTATGTTGTTCAGACGATCTGTGGGACCTATGGGATTATAAATGAATAATATCACCCAATTAGTTTTGGATTGAACCAGGGTTGAAAAAATGAAATACATTGAACCCTATGGAACCTAATTTTTCAAGCATTTTTTAAGCGAATTGCTTCAGAAATTGCTTCGAAAATTTTAGGAAGTATTCAAATTATCCCATAAAATATATAAAAAAAATTTAGTGATATGTATTCAGTAGTTTTTTAAATAAAAATTAAAATAATAATTACAACTTTTATATGAAGAGATCACGTGACCCACTTCAAAATAAAATATGGCATCCATCTTGTTGTTGGGACCCAGACCGTCCGACCTACCAGAAAGGTGTATGGTAACTGTTTGGACGGCCGGGAAGTGCCACCCAATTTAGACCGGAACCCAGTGGGGGAGGCATCCACAGGGACCGTACCCTCCTTCCCCTACCACCAACCTCTCGGAAGGACTTACGGACCCACATGTTTAACGTGATCGTACTCCGCGTGAACATGGCGGCAGTTTTGGCAGCGGCTGGAATCGAACCCGGGCCTACCGCGTGCAACTCCAGCGCGCTAACCAATGGGCCACAGCGCCCCGGCATCCATCTTGTGTCAAATTCGTGATTTTTAAAGTTCTTTTTAATCCATATTTAGTGTTGTATCCGTCCTAAAACTGCTTTATTTTTGTTTAAATTCTGTGCATCTACATACTGAAACAACGTAATTACAATATATTTGAGTTTAAATGATCATCCAAATTTGATTATTTCTACAACGAAGCCTAATTTTGACTTATGGAGCATGTAAATGCCAAACGATGTAGAATGAATTGTATGAGAATTGCTGCATTTCTTTAACGCAAAATTATTTAGCGTTAAAGAAATGGAGTCTGCAATATAGCTGATATGAATGAATCATTCATTAATTTTACACAGAGAACCAGACGATTTTTTCAATGAAGTTTTAAGAAAAGAGTTAAATTATTTGTACCTCCATGGTTTTGAGTTTTTAAATAAAATAAATTATTATATTATTGTGATGAATGAAACGAATGGAAAAAAGTTCTGAATGAAATGCTGCTTTTATATAGAGGCGTTTTATATTTCGACAACGTCATATGAATAAAGTTCATTTGTTTTCGATGAAGTTTTCAAATATAATAAATTATTGTAGTATTATGATAATTTAAAAAATATTACCGAGGAATGTATCGCATTTTAGAGACGTTTAAACCAGGCAATTTATATTTCAATGCCGTCATTTCAATGAAGCTCATTTTTTTCGATGAAGTTTTAAGTTTTCAAATATAATAAATTAATGTAGTATTGTGATAATTTTAAAAATATTACCGAAGAATGTATCGCATTTTAGAGATGCTTAAATAAAATTGCATTGAAGTTGGAAAGTGTTTCATAATCAATACTTTATGCATGATTGATCTTTCTTGTAATTATTGAAATTGTATTCTGCACATTCGTGTAAAATTAATTTTACGTATGTTTGCAGATTTAAGTCTAAGCTGTCACGCTCTTCAAAGAAAAAATAATCTGCTCTGCCTTTTTATTGTGACATAAAAGTCTCTCTTTCGCCTTTAGAATCGTTTAATACCTTTCATGGATTGTTCATACAAATAGTTAAGAAGTATTCTTAATTTCAAACTTAAATATCGTTTCAAATTTACAAGAACACGTTTAAAAACTGTGTGTAACATGTGTTTTAACATGTGTTCTATCGAAACGTAGAATTTATTTTAAAAGTTTTTAATAGACATAAATTCTACTTAAAACAAAATCAAATATTAACAAGAAAGATCAATCATGCATAAAGCATTGATTATGAGATATTTTCCAACTTCAATGCAATTTTATTTAAACATCTCTAAAGTGTGATACAGTCCTCGGTAATATTTTTTAAATTATCACAATACTACATTAATTTATTATATTTGAAAACTTAAAACTTCATCGAAAAAAATGAACTTCATTCAAATGACGGCATTGAAGTATAAATTGTCTGGTTTAAGCATCTCTAAAATGCGATACATTCCTCGATAATATTTTTAATATTATCATAATACTACAAAAATTTATTATTTTTGAAAACTTCATCAGAAACAAATGAACTTCATTCAAATGACGTCATCGAAATATAAATCGCCTGGCTCTCTCTGTAAAAGCAGCATTTCATTCATAAACTTTTTCCATTCATTTCATTCATCACAATACTATAATAATTTATTTTATTTAAAAACTTAAGACCATGGAGGTACAAGTAATTAAACTCTATGCTTAAAACTTCATCGAAAAAATCGTCTGCTTCTCTGTCGAAAATCAATGAATATTTCATTCATATCAGCCATATTGCAGACTCCATGAGCTAAATAATTTTGCGTTAAAGAAATACAGCAATTGTTATACACCTCATTCTACATCTTTTGGTATTTACATTCTCCATAAGTGAAAATTAAGCTTCCTTGTAGAAATAATCGAAGTTGGATAATCATTTAAACTCAAATATATTGTAACTGCGTTGTTTCAGTATGTAGATGCACAGAATTTAAGCAAAAATAAAGCGGTTTTAGGACGGATACAACACAAAATATGAATTAAAAAGAACTTTAAAAATCACGATTTTGACACAACATGGATGCCATATTTTATTTTGAAGTGAGTCACGTGATCTTTTCATATAAGAGGTGTAATTATTATTTTAATTTTTATTTAAAAAACTACTAAATATATTTTGCTGAATTTTTTTATATATATTTTATGGGATAATTTGAATATTTCCTAAAACTTTCGAAGCAATTTGTGAATTTTAAATCCGCTTAAAAAACGTCTGAAAAATTAGGTCACATAGGGTTCAATGCATTTCATTTTTTTAATCCGGGTTCAATCCAAAACTAATTGGGTGATATTATTCGTTTATATTCCCATAGGTCCCATAGACCGTCTGAACAACATCTAAAATTTCATTTTGATAAAGCCATTTTTACGGCAGTTATCGTACTAACTGACAGACAGACAGACAGTATGAACAAAATAATAAACACTTTTCATTTATGTTGTAAAGTGTTAAAAATAACTATTTAGTATACATACTAGCTTGTAAAATTCCTTGATTGCAAAATATCAAATAGAACATGTTATGTTTTCCTGAAGATAGAGTTAAAATAATGATACATAAAAAAATGGCGTTCTCTTTAAAGGAGATCTATATCTGCTTCCATGGAACAAGTTTAAACTACTACACCACAACCTACGCTACTTAAAACTCCAACGCTGTACCTTCAACTCGGAAAGATAACATTTCAAAATGAACTTTCATCCATTTGCAAAATTTAGGGCGTAACAGTATTAGCCTACGCTTTTAGTTCCAGTCAGTGATTGCTACACTTAGTCAATCCTAAAGGTCATATACTTTAATATTGTTACGACCTATCCTTTGGAATAATGGGTGTGCGCTCAAGATGCAAGAATGGGTCCACATTTCTAGATAACTAACACGTTTATTCACAAGCACAGAGTAAACTGGAACAATGTACAGTGAAACAGCACTTAAATGCTGCACTAATTTCACAAAATAACCGATAATATTCTCAAAACATTGACGAAAATCATTTCACGAAACAGCAGCTACTAATCTCAAAACATTGACAAAAATCACAGTTCAATGTAGCTCATCAACTCCAAACGGAGTGATGATTCCTTTTATATACTCTTCATAGAAACTTCTGGAAATTTCTGGTACCTCGTAGAATGTTTGGTATTTCGATCTTCAAAAGTCGCCAATTTGGCGATCAATCGCCAAATCTGGAAAACCTTCTTCAAACTTCGGCATATAGCAATCCTAGACGCACGTCATAGGAAAGTCTGTACGGGCGTTTTCTCCATCTGGCCTTCGAATGATACGAAAGTGAGAGAAGGAAATGAGACTTCACAGCATTTTACAAGTTCGTAAAAATATTTATGATTAAACACAAGCCGGTGCAGAAGTAGCATTTATAAAAGCCGTAAGAATTCAGATTTTTGTTACCTCTAGTTTGATAATAAGTTTAGAATGATCTGAGGAAGAAAACTTAAAACGCCCTTTAAACAGTTACAGTCACCTGATTTTCCTATTACTACCTTCTTCAACGAAGTAGTATTAATATACTCATATGCTTCAAGGTGAATAGGAAAAGGGGGGGGGGGATAAATTAAATGTGAGAATGTGAAAATTTAAATACAATGGAAAGATTCGAAGGGTATTAAAACACAGGGAACATCGGAACAAAGGAAAAAATATACTTAATTTTTCATTTTTGGATATTCTAAGGAAAAAGGGGCAATAAATATCAGTGAGTTTTTGTTTTTCTTACTTATGGAAAGACATAAATAAACAATTATGAAAAAAAAGAATCAGATATACATTACTTTAACCCAAACACGGTAAAAAATACAACAAATACTTCTAGTTGATTAGAAAAAAGGAAAGTAAATATGGAGGTGAAAATTAAAATTCAATAAAAATAATGGTATATCGAAAAATCGGGCGTATAGAGACTCAAAAATATCAAAACTTTTATTTGTACAATCAAGAAAACTTAAAAAGTCCAAACTTTTTATTTTTTCTAGATTTTAAAAAAAAGTAATCAACGAAAACATCTGAAAAGTTTTCAGAATTGCAGTACTCCAACTTAAAAACAGAAAAACTGCAGCATAATGCACAATTAAAGTTTCCCTATTACTGTAAATTGATTAGAAAATGAAAGGCAAGGAACTCCTAAGTACGTAAGAAATTCAAAGTGAATGCTGTACGAAAATCATGGATCTTTTAAATCTAAATATGAAAATGGGTATTAAATGATTACGTAATTTTTGAAAACGTAGTTTTGAATCCAGCTGTCTTTTTGCCCTTTCTCTTCTCTGAAAAGTCTATACATAATGTTGTGGAAGTGTTTCTTTTAGAACTTTTTGATCGGGGAAGGGGCGAATGAAATTTTAGGGGGGGGGGGAGTTTTCTATTTGCCCTATATAAATATATCTAATACATGTGTCACATAAGTACAAACTAAGTCAACATTAAATGTCTCCGGATGTATGCCTGAAAGAAACACTGCGTTATGGTGTTTGCATTTTTACATTAATGTGCATCGTACAATTAATTAGTGTATATGTTTGTCATTGGTGATTACTTACATGATTAAAAACTCGATTAAATTTTCTTTTTCAGATATCCATAAGACGAGAAATTACTATTATTGATGAAAACGACAACCCACCGAAATTTCACAATGCCCCATATTCATTTTCATTAGATGAGGTAAGTCAAATTATACTTTTACTTATCATTTAGGATTTATATATTAATAATCATTTTCAGGTTGAACAATAAAGAAGTTGAAGACTACCCTTGGAAATAAATCTGATGTAGACAGCACATGACTTTCTCTACATACTCAAATTCATTTTCTCTTTATTTTTACTTTCCTTATATACATAATGTATAAGGAAAGTCTTGTGACGGGGTCGAAAATTCAAATTCGGGTTTTCTACGGAAGAGCACGTTTCAAGCATCCCTGATCACGAATCGAACATTTTTGAAGTGATGTCTGTCTGTGTGTGTGTGTGTGTGTGTGTGTGTGTGTGTGTGTGTGTGTGTGTGTCAGTGAGTCTGTGGAAACGATAACTGACGAACAAATGGACCGATTCGAACGAAATTTGGTACAAAAATTACAATCCGTAAACACTGGAAGCCTATTGTTTTTATACGCAATCAAATGTTCAGAACCCCCTAAATTTTCGAATGAAATTTTGAAAAAATCGTCAAAAAATTAAAACCAATAATAAAGTTACGTAAATAGACATTTCTTATGTAATTTTTCATTAGAAAACGATTGACATAAATTTTAGAACGCTAACATGAACCGTTCTCGAGATATTGCACATTTTTCAAAAAAATTATCAAAAAGTCATATAAAATAGACAAAAAAATATGTCCTATTGAGAAACATGTTCACTTTTCATATATAATATCATGCGATAAATTGGATGACATCATTCTCGCGGATCTAGCTCGTTCCATTCATGAAAAAAGATACTTTGAGTAATACTTTTGCATTTGAACGCCAATTTATCTGCTGTAAGAATAACTTATTTCTTCGTCCATAACGCTTGGCGAGATTTTGGCGACGAAATTGGCGGAATGTCGCCAACTTGGCGACTTTTTGAAATGTTACCAAATTAACGAAAATCTCGCCAAATGGATAAAAATGACGATAAATCAATGAAAATGACGACTAATTGTCGAAAATTCAATATCTTGGAAAGGATATTAGTATCTACTAGAAGAAAAACCTATTTATTTTAGTGTGAAAGTAGTAAATTCATTTCATTATACTCGTATAAGGAAAGTCATGTGTTGCCCACCTCAGATTTTTTTACTTTCCTTATATACATAATGTATAAGGAAAGTATTGTGACGGGGTCGAAAATTCGAATTCGAGTTTTCGACGGGAGAGCACGTTTCAAGCATCCCTGATCACGAATCAAACATTTTTAAAGTGATGTCTGTGTGTGTGTGTGTGTGTGTGTGTGTGTGTGTGTGTGTGTGTGTCAGTGAGTATGTGGAGACGATAACTGACGAACGAATAGACCGATTCAAACGAAATTTGGTACAAAAGTCACAATCCGTAAACACTGGAAGCCTATTGTTTTTATACGCAATCGAATGTTCAGAACCCCCCTGAATTTTCGAGTGAAATTTTCAAAAAATCGTCAAAAAATCATAACCGCCAATAAAGATACGCAAATTGGCATTTCTTATGTAATTTTTCATTAGAAAACGATTGACATAAATTTTAGAACGCTAACATGAACCGTTCTCGAGATATTGCACATTTTTCAAAACAATTATCAAAAAGTCATATAAAATTAAAAAAAAAAATTTCCTATTGAGAAACATGTTCATTTTTCATATGTAATACCATGCGATAAATTTAGTGACATCATTCTCGTGGATCTAGCTCATTCCATTCATGAGAAAAGATACTTTGAGTAATACTTTTGTATTTGAACGCCAATAGTCATTTTGCTGCTATAAGAATAACTTATTTCTCCGTCAGTAAAGCTTGGCGAGATTTTGACGACGAATCTGGCGTAATGTCGCCAACTTGGCGACTTTTTGAAATGTTGACAAATGAACGAAAATCTCGCCAAATGGATTAAATTGACGCTAAATCAATGAAAATGACGACTAATTGTCGAAAACTCAATATCTTGGAAAGAATATAAGTATCTACTATAAGAAAAACCTATTTTTTTACTGTAAAAGTAGTAAATTCATTGCATTATATAAGGAAAGTCATGTGTTGCCCACATCAGATTTTTTTTACTGTGAAAGTAGCAAATTCATTGCATTATATAAGGAAAGTCATGTGCTGCCCACATCAGATTTTTTTATAATCCATTAAAGTGAGTTTAATTGCACAAAATATCACAGATAATTATTTGAAATGACACTTAATTTACAGTTTTAATTCAATTTTCGCTTTCATTTGACAACTGGACGTATTTTCAAAGGACGTGGCAAAAATTCGAAAACACTGAATTATCTCGAGAACGATTAGACCTAGAGGTATGAAGTTGGCATTATTCTGTTCGTCGTCAAAAATTACATATAAAACAAACGTTTAATTTATATATTTGAGCATACGTAGTATTTTATTTTAGATTTTGACGGTTTTTGCGGACCATTTCACAAAAAGAAGCAGATTCTTTCATTCCAAATCGTGCCAAACTCTAATCAATACCACGGTAACCCACAACTGACTTATCTACCAAATTTTATGAAATTTTGTTATTTGGTTCTTCAGCTGGAGTAGATACATACGATTTGTGCGGGCCATTTGGAAAAAAAAAAGTTAGATTCTATTTTTTCGAATTGTATCAAAATCTAATCAGCACCAGGGTAACTTACAAGAGACCCACTAAATTTTGTGAAATTTTGTCGAATAGTTTTTGAACTAATATGGATACAAACAAACACATACGCACACACATATGTCAGGCTAAAAATAGTTTTTCGGGTTCTAAAATGTTCGAAACGTGTAGGTAGATCCGTCGGAAACTCATGTTGCGATTTCCGGCACGACTCCAAATCTTTTCATATATGCATTACCATACATTGCAGGGAAATTAAAAATCTGATGTAGGCAGCATATGACTTTCCCTGCAGACTTATATTCACGTTCCCTTTATTTTAATTAAATTTAATTCACTTTTAATTCAATTTTCGCTCTCATTTGATAACTGGACTTATTTTCAAAGGTGGTGTAGAGATAATACGAAAAAACTAAAATATCTCGAGAACGGCTAGTCCTAGTGTAATGGGGTTGGTCTTATTCTTTTCGTTAAAGATTACGTATTAAACAAGCATTTAATGGATATATTTGAGCATACGTAGCTTTTTATTTTAGAGTTTGGCGATTTTTGCGGGCCATTTTGCAAAAAAAGACAGGTTATTTTTTTCCGAATAGTAACAAAATCTAGTCAGCACCAAGGTGTCTCACAAGTGAGTTATCTACCAAATTTTATGAAATTCGGTCCATTAGTTTTTTAGTTAGAGTGGATACAAAATCTGCACACACAGACACACACACAGACGTCACGCTAAAAATAGTTTTTTCGTATTCTAACGGTCTCGAAACGTGTAGATCCGTCGAAAACTCGAGTTGCGATTTTCGGCATGATTCCAATACTTTCCCTATATATTACCACGCACTGCAGGTAAAGTAAAATTTGTGCATCTGTTGCAAAGCATGGAGATGTGCCTTTTTTGTTTGTTTGTTTGTTTGTTTACGCAAGTCCACTTGAACACAGAATTTCATGGAATTACACTACTATCACAGCGCTCGTGCTGGCCTCCGTTACGTACAATACGTTAAAATATTATAAAAAAAAATTAACTGCAGTGTAGCTCAACTCAACTTTCTCATACCAGATTCTATTTTCTAGTAGTTCATGATTTTCTTTTTTGCAAGTTTTCCAAGAAAAATTTTTAAGAAATATGTATCATTAGTTCAAATGTTCGCAATTATAACACGTTACCCTCTATGTTATAGGGCTTGAAAAAATCGTCCTAGGCTTATCTTTCCAATGAAGCAGCCAAGAATTTTAATTGAAACAACAACCAGATTCTGTCTGTTTTTGTTTTGTTTTTCTCAATAAAACCGTACTTTGTATTGGGAAGTCCCTCTTTCGAGTGAGCCATACGATCTGGGCAATAAAGTAAAGTAAATTAGAACTTATTCTTGATCAATTTAATACTAGAAGTATTAACGGTATTGTCATTTATGAAAACGGAAACAAACTAATCTCATTTATCATTTGCTTCACTCTTTGAAAATGTGTTTCCCCGGAATAATGCTCGCAGATCATATTATTTCAGGGATCAAAAGCGGTGAATAATTGCTTTTATGGTATAGGGGAGACCAAGGTAAGATGAGCTGGGCAAGATGACGAATCACAATTTTAACGACTTTATTCTTAGGTGGCAGCACCGGACGAGCATAGGTACAATCCCTTGTGTCAGAGCAACTAATCGTATGCGGAAGTCCCCATTCTTGCTACACGTACAATTTATATTCTTAATCAAACTTTATTAAGGGCCGTGAAACTATTTTCGACTTGTACTAAATAATCTTGAGCTACTTAAGGGAAAGGAAAGTCATAAAATTCTGATATAATTTGTGGTTACACTTTATAGTATTAAATACTCAGCTAATCTATCATAGTTTTAATCTGATGCATAGTTTACTGTATACCAGCCATATTGTTTCTTTTAGTCATTCGGGGCAAGATGACGAAGTTCGTCATCTTTCACAAAGGAAAGCACGCCTATTTCTTTAGGTACTAATGATAACAACACTGAAAGTGTAGATAATCCCAACTGTGAACGAATTCCGGGATCAAGATGCTCCCCTCTTCCATCAATATTTAACTTTAAACCCTTACCATAAGTTAAAAGATCGACAAAAAAGAGAAGAAAAATGTCAACCAGTGTTTTAACAAGTTCATTAATAAGAAATTTGTTGCTTGAAAAACAAAATTCAAAGGATGAAATGGAAAAAAAGAAAACACAGAGAAATAAGAAGAAAATTGCTAAACAATTGTGTTTCAAGGTAAGCGCTGATCAAAAGAGCAAGGATATTAACTGCCTAGCTTGTGATGAACTTCATATTGATCCACCCGACGAAGACTGGAAACTGTGCTTGCTCTCAATGCGTAGCTTGGTGGCATGAAAACTGTACTGGATACGAAGGAAGGAAATTCATTTGTGACTTTTGTTAATAACATAATTCATTAATGATTGTACAGCTTTAAACTCTATTAGTGTTTTGCACGTTCTTTAAATACCTCAAAAGTCTTGTTAGGTCAAAATTTGCAAGTTGTTGCCCCTTGAAAGTTATCTTGCCCCAGCACTGAGGCAAGATGATTTTGTTTGACAGTATGTTAAAACATGTTTTTGTATGGTTTAATTTGAGAGATTATCCGATATAATTTTTTTATTAATAATGGAACGTATGAATAATTTATTTATGTTGCAAAAAATATGTATTAAAAGTTTTACAAATTAAAAAATAATCAAACTCGTTAACATCGTCGTCTTACTCCGGTCTCCCCTACTCCTAATCTGAAAGTTACGATACCTAATCTGAAAGCGGCGATTTCTCTGAGAAGAATTAGCACTAGATGAAGGAAAAAGTGAGGGAAATTGTTCTAATACGTTTGTGTCATATATCATTTTAGCATTGTGAGGATTAAAATGATATTACTCGTTTTGAATATACATCCTATAAAGAGAGGTGTTTTAATGGCACGATTGGACTTTACAATAATTATTACTATTACAGTTGAAAAGACCGAAAAATCTCGATTTATACTCAGGGAAAAACCGGAGTTTTTTTTTTAATTAAATTTTGTAAACATTGAGAACTTTCAAAAAATGAGAGCACTAAACATTGTACAATTGGAAAATCTGCTGCATTTTTTATTGTAATATAAATGTATGCAGCCTTTGTAGACGAAAATAATAAACTATTTTATTATTTCACAATAAACTTGTGATAAGGTCTGTAACAGTAAAATAAACTGTAGGGGTATTTTGTCTGTGTATGAGAAATTGGGTAGGTTTATTGGACTTTAAAATAATATTGAAATTTAAAGATTTTCTGAATATAAAGTAAAACGTAATTCTACACTGATAAAAATTAATTTCATTTGTTATCATACAAGTCCAAAAAATCTCTGAACTATAAAAAAACATTTTAAGTGACTAATTCAGTCGTATTTATTTAATATGAAACATTAGAAATAAATGTATATTAATGATTGTAATTGGCACATTGTCTTCTTTCAAACAGTTTTAGCAATATCAAAATTTAAAATATAAATTTTTATTTTTTACAACTCTCATTACTATATGAGAAGTTCTCTTGGAACTTTAGTCACTCCCGATAATTTAATGTACATTTTTTCTTATTTTAGACGACCCCTATTGGTAGCATCGTGTACAGAGACATTATTATCACTGATGCAGACGTAGGAAGAAATGCCGAAATCAAGTTATCTTGTCTTAGTAAAGAAGTAAGTGTACGGGATATAAATCTTATTAGTGTTATTACTTTGTATTTGCACATTTATTAAATTATAATGTACTTTGGAAATCAACAGACGCCGGCTGCTTGTTTAAAATTTGAAGTTCATGGTACTGCAATCGGCAATGGAAGAGTGCGAGGTGAAATCACTCTGATAAGTCCCCTTGATTACGAAGAAGAGCCGTCGTACACTATGGCTATAGGCGCCGAGGTAAAGTTAATTTTTTATTGTGTTTACTTTGTAAATTGCCTATGTACATTGAACTTAATGTTTTCATTACTGAACAACTTATGCAAACTTTTGTCCACTTGATAACACCAGCAATAACGTGACATAACTACATCTTGTTCACATAGGGGTGCATACACATAAAACCCCTAAAAATACAAGGCTCCTGGACGTATAAAGAGAAAACTAAGTAATTAACCGTCCATAGCTTTTACAGTGCATTCATGTTAGCCCTGCCGTACTTATAACCGATGAACGTATAATGGGCGTATGGCATAAAAGGTCGGCAGTGGCTCAAGTCCGATGAAGAAGAAATGGTTTTATGTGAATAACATTTTATAAAATAAAACTCCAACAAAGTTCAATAAGTTTATTCAATTTTTAAGACTTTTGTTTTATTTACAAACTTTCAAAGCACTACAACCTACTCGATAACTATTTATAGCACTTTTAGTTTTCATCCCGATTTCATCTGGAAACTCCGACCTTAGACTTCATCTTAAAATATCCAATTATTTTATTAACTTGCTCTTTGAAGTATATAAATTTAATTTATGCAATATATCTGACAAGATTTTATATTCAAGTTTATCTATAAACTTGGCTGGCGGCACAGAAATATGTACTTGAATACGTATATTTCCATATATTATGTTCAAACCTCACCAATCATTAAACATTTTTAAAATCTCCAAGTTCATTTAACTTCCTATTTTTTCTAACAAAACAAAATATCTCATGCTTGTGCACCAATTTTTCTCCATGGAGTAAGTAAACAGATTGAGCTGTAACACTCGTGACATTTTAAATATTACATCTCCCCCCCCCCCCACATTGAAAAACCCAGGTTAAAATATCGAAATTATAACCACTATACTTCGAAAACTAAAAGCTTGATCCAAAATCCAATTATGTACACTTGTAGAGTTTTCAAAGAACTACCAATTCTTGAATATTGTTTATAGTTAACACTTTAGTTTGAAATTTTTCCGTTTCCCTATATTTTAAAATCTTCTTGACAAGACGATTGCTCAAAAACTATAAGAGCTTATGTAAAAACAAATATATAGATTTAGAAACTAAATTTCCTCATGCATATTTAGTCACCTACTTTTTATATCTATCTTTTAAAGTTTTTCTGAAATTTCAGTTAAAAGTAAGAAAAATAAAAAATTGAACTCGTTCGGACAGATATTTTTTTTAAGTTCCTTCGAAAGAAAAAGGTCTCTATTATCCAATTATATACACTTGAAGAGCTTTCAAAGAGCTACAAACTCTTGTTTACAGTTCAGAGCACTTTTAGTTCTAGCACTTTTAGTTTTTGAGATATAGACATTATAAACATGAAAAACGGGAAAATTATCAATCTTCTTCAACTTGACAAAACGCTTACTAGTAAATTATAAGATCTTTTTCCTTTTTAACTATATAGATTTTGATATTAAATTTCCTAGTACACATTTTTGTCGCTTACTATTTATATCTATCATAGTTCTGACGATGTTTCGAGTGAAAATAAGAAAAAAAAAATGCCTCGGACAGATACTTTTTAACGTTTATTCGAAACAAAAACGTTCAAAATATTAAATCATTTTTGTATATTCATTGTCTGCACCATATTTCCAACAAAACAAGAAAAATTATTTACATTTTTATCTATTTGGTTAGGGCTTGCAAGCGTCCAAAGTGCTTACATTTTTCTTAATGCTCCTTTTTCTGCCCCCAAAACCCCAACCCAAGCATATATGTTATTCACATCAAAAACTGATTAAATGGCCAGTCATAGATAGATTCCACCGCCAAGTAAAGTTAGCTTTGTCCGAAGGCCCATGATCTATTAAAACATGTCAATCCACCAGATTTCGAAAGTCGATTATTTTATCCCATCACAAATTTTTCCCTTTACTGCATATATCGTTGGAAAAGTGAAAATCGAAAATCAAATTATATGAAATAGTTCATATTGCCCTAATAAAACACACCTAGTTACAAATAAACATATCAAATTATTAGAAATATCAAATATAATTTAAAAGTAAAATAAACAAAAATGTGTAATATAAAAAGTAATAATATAAATAAACTAATGCCTAATTTTGAACACACATCCATTATGTTACCCATGATATATGGAGCATAGTTTCATATTCATACAAATGGCTCGAAGGGGCATTCTCAAAGCTATGATCGTGATCTTATTGTAGGTACAAGCATCCATGGACAGGTTTCGCACTGCATAGAATTCTGCAGAGTATCTGCTATGGCAATAAACCAAAATGTTTGAGAAAACGTCAAATTCATATGTTAGTCTATGGAGACCGAGACATTCAGTGTCACGTACCACACACCCGTCATCAGATTTCAGATTAGGGTGAAGTTGGCACAAAGCTACAGAACCCGTCTAGAAGTGAGAGCTTAGTTTTAGGACCTTTCGCTTCAAGCGGGTTCTGTGAGTACGAACTTCGCCATTGCAGTCTTTTACAATATGAATTTTAGCATGAGTTTCATGATATTTATAAAAATTGATGCCGGTTGTACAGTGAAACTAAATTCGTGATGTCTCCACAAAGATTAAAATTGCAGCACATATCAAGTTTCTTACTTGCAGGTTGCTTATATCGATTATTACGTGATGAAGAGCACTAAAAATGTGAAAAGTAGGTCCATGGTTCTGCAATGAGAGCGTGAATGATTTCTCTATTTTGTGACTTTTGTAAACATTTACTTATATCATGCATAAAAAAAAACATAGTGAGTGTGTTTAGATGGGAGAAGGGGGATTTAGAATTGGAGAAAGTCTATGTACAGAACGTAATGATATTCCAATTTGCATTTCAAGAAAGGCGCTGACTGTCTCATAAATTCTTTGAATCTCTCTCAATGTAACTTCTTGTAATCAAAATCGATGTAAAACACAACCAGTAAGAATGCGCAAATTTGTCCTTCACACGAAACTGAAGCGGAGAAATAAACATACTACTTTTAGTATGGTCATAAGAGGGTGGAACTTTAATAAATATATTTTTATGGTGTTTTTGTTTTGGCAACCAGTTTCGCTTCCGAACAGACTGTAAACAAGTGTGGAGCATTAGGGATTATGCCGGTTTTTCCATAACGAACATCCCAAAGCTATCTCTCAATCTGTCAGTCAGTCAGCTGTAAATAACAATGGCATTGTGTTTATGTATGGATATAAAAAATATGCTAGCTTATTTCAAATTACATTTATTAGCTCTAGATTTCAAGTGGAATTATAAGATAAATACATTTTTTCATTTTTTTTTAAACTTGTTGCCTTTGTGATATAAAATGATTACCAAAGGTACTTTTGATAAATTATTTGTATGAAATAATATATTTCATTCAAATAATTAGGGTAGTGCTCCAGTTTGGTCCATATTGCAACAAATTTACAAATAATTAGCAATTGAATGTGTTATTTTACCAATACATTTTGTTCTTCCATTTTGTAAATATTGTTTTGATTATATGTACCATTGTTGGTTAATTACCTATACCATGGAACTCAACGAAAAAATAAATCTGTGAATGTGTTCTCGTTTCTCAAAGATCTTAAGGTTTTTACTAAACAACAAGGTTTTGAGATTTTTATTCTTGTATTGTTTTGATTCAGTTTATGATATTTTAGCAATTAAAAGATAAAATGTGTTCCTTAATTAATTCTATAAGTAAGGAAATATTTTTAGGTTTTATTCTAAATGTGGCCAACACTAGCATAATAAATTTCGCATAAACTCCACTTTTGACCATGAAGTTGGTCAAAAGGTTGATGCAAGTCACAACAAATTCAATTTGGGGCATCAGTTTGTGGCATGAGGTTTAAAATTTAAATAATTTTATTTTAACAAATTTATATCAATTTGGATTTGAAACTTTGTTTTAAGAATAAATGAATGAAACAATTTATTGTTAGTAAAAGCAAACTGCAACTATTTAATTGGCCCTACAATTTAAACTTGTGCCAGTCATGATCTAAGTGTTTCTGTTATATATCAGAGTGATATAGAAGAAATAAAAGAAAAATTGGTCTTTAAAGAGCCCAGTCTGATGATTGCATCTTATACTTCTATGGCCAGTCTGTCCTTCAACATAGAAAAATGGAAGCTTAATACAATATATCAATCAACCCACCTTTCTTTAAAGAAAAGTGACATGTCAAACATTTCAAATTTAGAATTCAATTTCAAATGCTAAATTTGATCTAGAAAAGTGTCAGAGGAGGAATTTAAATACTGCCTGCATGATGTCACTATTATCATATATTACTTAACTGTGGTAACCACTAACTAGCTGTCTAAGATTATTTCCACTATGATATAATTTATCTGGATTACCACAGCAATCAGTTTTAATTGCTTATTTATTTTAGCATAATTTATTACTTTAAGTTCGTCTTCTGACTAAGACTTTACATTTGATAGTAGTTAAAACTATAAAAACTTAATTAAAAGCAACATGTAACACAGAATTAAAAGTGTTGATCAATTTTGAAGGGAAGAAACAGCTTTCTTCGTCATGACAAACAAGAAGTGCAACTGCACTTGTCAGAGCAGGAGCGGCAACTGTGATATAATCGGCATTACCGATTTTGCTCTGAAGAGTTAACCTTCTTGTTGTCCTGATGAAGAAAGCCTTTAAAACCAGTTGACATTTTTAATTTTGCATTGTATGTTACTAAACTATAAAAACTTCATTAAGATGAAGGTGTTATAATTTTTTTACATTAGCAGAACAAGATGTGCAGTAGGCCTGAAAATTCAAATTTTTCGCTTGTAGTAAGTGGTCAGTAGGCAATTTTAATTTAGTGGCCACTCTATCAAGAATTTTTTTGTAAAATCAATAAGTATGGTTATATATACTTCTATGTAATATACTACATATATTATATAAATATATGCATATAAAAATGAGACTTGGAGAGAGAAGAAACACACAGTTAGTAAATTTCTTGACAGTTGTTTGATTAAAATAAAATGAGGGGGGTGGGGTCCAGTTGGTTGTCACCAACCAGCATTGTTTGATTGACCTGTAGCAAGTGCCCATTTTTAGGTCTAATGTGCAACCTTAACGCGGTAACTGTTATATATAGTGGAGCCACATATAGCAAAATTTTAAGGCACAGAAAAAATTATTTGGTAGAACCAATAATAAGTTTCCAACCAATAACAAACTTAATAATAAGTTTAGATATGAGATGAACAATAAAAATTACTTATATTGTGAAATAAAAAGAATTATAGTAATGTTGAAATGTATTGCTTTTTTATTTACATTGAAAAACATCTGTGACTTTCCTTTAACATTTTTAATTTGCAACGCATTTGCATAGCACTTTTCCTATTGCATCTAATTTGTCACTGCAATTATTGTTCTGCTCCTAGATGCAAATACAATTAATTTATACAGTTAAAGCATAATTTACTTATTTACTATGGAGGAAGCAAGGCAATTTTTAGAACAATGCTAGTAGTATTGTTGGGTTCAAAAGTTTATTTTTTATTTTATTTAATTTATTTATATTAATTTTAATTTATTTACTTATTTTCAACAACTGTTTGTTACCTATTAATTGATTGTTACATATTAATGTTTCTAATTTATATTAATAATGTTTCTTTTAAATTTCTATTCTTACTGTTTGGCCTGTGCACATCCATGTTTACTTTTCCAGATACATTTCAACACCTTATTAAACTCTAAAATTCCACTTACCCTAAGTACCTACAATAAAAAATTGCACAGCCAATACACAAAGAATCACAACAGAATTTCTACAAGTAAACTTTTATTATGAAACATTTTAAAACTTCCAAAAATTTCAGAAATAGTTATCATATTTTTACACAAACATTTAAACTTAAAAGCTTATAAACATCTTCCAATTCATTAATATTTAAATTTCGTATAGTAGATAGTTACTTTTAACAGTACATTGTGTTATCCAAAAAGAAAACAATAAGTAAACCCCTGAACTTAAATTTAAAACAAACACAGTTAAACACACCCCAGGTTCAGATTTCACTCTGGTCTGAAGATCAGAGTTTGGTCTGCCTGGAAGACTGTTCACCAAAAAGAGAAAAAAAAAAAAAAATAATGTAAAAATTCAAATGTAATAAATTCTGAACGACAATAAAGGAACATATCTGCAAACTGTTAAATCAAATCTCATTTTTCTTTCTACAAATAATGAAACTTTCTCAGCATCTTAAACTAAAACTTAAATCAAATTTCAAATCGATTGACACATTCTTCTTTCTACAAATTGTGAAACTTTCTCAGGATCTCAAACTAGAAATGCTGACTCTATGGTCACATGAAGAAGCACAACAGCTGGAACTGAGGTAAAATCCTCACACTTTACTTGCGTGCACCACTAGCAAAATTTCGGAACTGACCCTGTAGATAGGGTGAAAACACAATCTGCTAAGCATCAAAACTATTGTGGAACTGGCCCTGACATCACATATAATCACCAAACTGAAGGGTACTGGAGGAGAAATATATGTTGAACCACAAGAGCTTGAACTGAGGGAAAATTCTCACACTTCACTTGCGTGCACCACTAGAAAAATTGCGGAACTGGCTGCATGAACTGAAGGGAAATCCTCACACTTTACTTGTGTGCACCACTAGAAAAATTGTGAAACTGGCCCAGTAGATAAAGTGAAAACACTATCTGCAGCCAATAGTTGAAAGGGTATGGACGATGGAAATTCCCGACGAATTCGAGTCACAGTAGAACAGCCACCCGGTAGTGGCACAGGGTGATGAATTTGGAAGCACTTCACATTTTGTTGGCACCATATTAAAACATTAGTAATACAGCGTAACACAAGAGAAGTTTGTCCGCAGGGCCCGGACCATGGTTCTCAACAGCAAAAATCAGACCACCTTCTCAAACGGTGGCTAGGAATCGAATGCTTCGCCAACAACATTTCTGCTTCCCAAGAGCTACCAAACTTGGTGAGTGAAAACTTGCTCCTTATGCAGAGTGCCTATGCACATCCCGTGGAATAAAAAATGATGCTTGACCAAGAACTGCGGGGCACGAAATTGTCGCCAAAGTATAACTACCACGTTTTGACACCAAATTTAGCTACCCCGTTGGACAACCCTATGGAATGCCTCTCGGCACCCATATACATCTGTTTTACATCTGGTTTCTACAGATAAGCCGAGAAAGAGCCAACTTTGCTCTTAAAATGTACATTCTTTTTTCTTTTGGATGAATATAATCATCGGCTGAGCGAGGCCACAAAAGAAAATTTACAGGGACACTTGTGAATTAGCAAAGGATTTGAAAGATATTTAGCATCTGTAGATACATCACACGTGTAATTTAGAATATTAGAATGCATGAAAGGATTAATAAATTAATGTTAATAAGGGATAAATCGCCGAAATACACAATAACCATAAATTAATTTTGAAGGGAAGGGGGAAAATTATGAATTTTGAACATTAATAATTTAGAAAAACAAAAATCTCTCAAACTAAGCACAGCAGTATATTTTCTATGAAGGAAAATAATAGCTTGCCTACACAATGGATCTAAATAATACAAAAATAGTATATTATCCACTAATCTGTAGAATTGATATAATTCATCAACTGTACTAATTTGTTGCCAACTTCAAAAACGATATTAAGAATTTTTAGAAAATTAAAAAAAAAACATGAAGAAAACTCATAAAAATATACATGATTTTTTCCCATTAGTCTGATACTATATTGTGGTGCAGCACATAAACTTAAATAATGTATGGAACATGAACGTATAAGAAAGTGTAGTGGAGCCTCACCCACCAGATATTTCCAAATAGTTAAAACATCAATATCTATATAATTAACTGAAAGAGTAATCCCATCAGAAGACAGATTAAATTTACAAAAGATTATGCCCCATCTGCCATCAATAAATTTAAAAGATTTTGCCCTATCTGCAATCCAGTAAATTGCAAAAAATTATGTCCCATCTGCCATCTAGTAAATTGCAAAATATTTCATCTGGTCGCCTACAGCACTTAAGCCTTAATATCTACAGATACATGTGAACCACAAACCTCTCCCATTCAATATTAATATTTCTTACCCACTATATCATCCAACAGCATTACTCAATTCATTTGCATTCTCCTAGATCTCGTAACAAAATTTAACTGTCCCATGAACAATGAAACACACTATATTTTGAATAAAAAAACATTAAATTAATAATTTCCTCAAAGTGATGGTGATTATGAAAAAAAATTTTATTTAATTAATAGTGTAGTGTAGATTTTTTTGAGTTATTTCATTTTTGACAATTTAGCAACATTTTCATCAATTTGAGGATATTTTGCCAATTTTGTGATATTTTCCAAAAATTGTAAGTTTGTTGCCAAGTGGGACAGACAGATAGGCCCTGTTAAAATATAATTAATGTATATTTATCAATTAATTTGAATTCTAATCCATTCCTAATTTAAAATCAAAATTCTACTTATGTTTTGAATTTAAATATCAATTTGGTGTAGTTTTCAATAATTTAGCATCATTTTCATCAGTTTGGGAACATTTTAAAAAGTCCATGAATTTATCACCAGTATTCTGCTAAGCAGTAGATAGAATAGATTCACAAATAAATACATAGGCAGACCTCGGTCATTATAGTTAATTTTACTTATTAACTTTACAGTGCTAAGTTATAAAAGTATCTTTTTTTTAGCTTGATTTATTGATTAGTTTTAACTTTAACTATTATTTATTTTACAATTGTCTTATTTTTATTAGGATTTGGCTGGACCTAGAAGCTTGAAATCTTCTACACATATTTCTGTTGAAGTAAAGGACATTCAAGATCAGCCACCTGTCTTTCAAAATGCTCCATTCACTGCTACTGTTATGGAAAATAGCATTAAGGTATAGCTTTTAACACTTTCCAGCATAGTTGTAAAGTGTTTATGACTTTGTTTTTTCCGTTTGTCTATCTGTTCGCATTCGCACGATAACTGCCATAAAAATTACTTTATCAAAATGGAATTTTAGTATGTTGTTGAGACAATCTGTGGGACACATGGGAATGTAAAAGAATAATATCACCCATTTAGTTTTAGATTTAACCCGGGTTGAAAATATGAAATACATTGAACCCAATGGGACCTAATTTTTCAAACATATTTTAAGTGGAATTAAAATTTACAAATTGCTTTGAGAATTTTAGGAAATATTCAAATTATCATGTAAAATGTGTAAAAAATATTCATCAAAATATGTTAAATAATTTTTTTGATAAAAATGAAAATAATAATTACACCTGTATTATATGAAGAGATCACGTGACCCACAAAATAAAATATGGCATCCATTTTTTTTTTTCGTTTAGTGAAAATCATGATTTTTAAGGAACCTTATATTTATATTTAGTGTTATCCATCCTAAAACCGCTTTATTTCTGCATATTATCTGTGTATCTAAATTCTGTGCTTATGCAATTACAATATTTTTTTTTAAATGATCACTAAACTTTAATTATTTCTACAACGAATCCTAAGTTTAACATATGCAGAATGTAAACTAATCAATCTATTGTAAGATGAGTTGTATAAAAATTGGTGAATTTTTTAACACAAAATTATTTAGCCCTGGAGTCTGAAATATAAGTGATATGAATGGAATATTCATTGATTTTACATGGAGAAGCAGACGATTTTATAGAATTGCCTTTTTTGATAAGTTTTAAGATTCGAAGTAAAATAAATTATTGTAGTACTGTAATAATATAAAAAATATCACAGCTGAATGTATCACATTTTAAAGATGTTTAAATAAAATTGGATTTCAGTTGGAAAGTGTTTCATAATCAATGCTTTATGCATGATTAATCTTTCTTGTTATTTAATTCATTTATTTTGTTTGTATTTTTCTTACTACCCTGTCCAGTTTTTTTCTGTTTGTTTCTATAATCTATTATATTCTGAAAGTAATTCTCTAATTTTGGGATAAATTTCAAGTAATTTTGTGAAATTGAAATTTTGCTTTTGAATTTGTACCATTGAGAGTATCAGTTTTCAGATTAAAAAAAATATTTAAGTACTAAATAAATTTTCCAATAATTAATTTATTACTTTCCTTATAATATATAGAATAATGTGTAAAGGGAAAGTATTCTAATTGGATGAAATCAGAAATTTGACTTGGATTTTTATGGATATGCACATTTTTAGTTTCTTTAAATATTTTTTTTAATGATGAACAAATACTCAAAAGTTTCAGCTATAGATGGAAATTTGGTATAATTATTTCCATTGATAAATATAAGGGGCCGGATTTCCAGATATTGAAACAAAAAAAACCGCTGAATCTCTTAATTAAATATATTTTTTTATTATAATAAATAATAAATATTTAAATCAATTATTTATGTTGATTAATTAATTTGACAGGCTCCTGTATTTATTTAAAATGGTATTGTTTTCTTACTTTTATCATTTCATTATAGGGAACATCTGTTTTGAATTTAGCTGTTCATGATGGTGATGCTGGTGATCCTAGAGATTTGGTTCTATCTATTGAAAATGGTATGATTATAAATATCTTTTAAGTATTTAAAAAATACACCATAACATTCTGATAATACCTTCCCACCTAAATATCACCTCCTCTGAAAATTTAAAGGCATGAAAATTTTATATGTAAATTCACACCTACCTGCTCTTTATACGTGTTCCTCTTTCTCTCGCCGAACTTTCCATTTTTATTTAGTGCAAATTATAGTGTATTTTTCAACATAATAACATGATTTTATTTACTGCTAATTATCAGTGGTGAAGCATGATAAAATAATTTAGGGAGATAATGCCAGGAACCAAAATTAGCAAATAAAAGTTTTCATGCGTTATTTTGTAACAGGCTTCAAATAAAATAAAAGATAACTGAATTACAATGAAAATAACTTAATTACAGTTTGTTATTACAGTGGAATCCTGGTATTAGTATTGTATTTCTTTGTAAAACCAATTCAAAAATGTTATATATGAGAAAACAGATTGCACAGAAAACTCTGTTTTAACTAGCATGCAGAAATCAAGAACAAACAAGGAGATAAATATGCCACTCACCAAGCTTAACTTTTTCACTTGTTGAAAGTTTAATTTATGATTCACATAGAAAAGTTTCAAATGTATATGTCAAAAACCCTTATAATTTAGTGACTTTCTAAATTAAATTTACTATTAACTTTTAAAATGAATCTCAAGAGTCTGCAGGCAATAAACACTATTTTTGAAGAAATGAAACAATTCAGAAAAATAATCCTGTTATAAAAGAGGGTGGAAGGGAATCTTTAATCCTCTAACCTATACAGCAATTAAATGATAGAAGTTGTGTGCACATTGTTTTTTAATTTTTTCCCAATGCAATATCACCTGATCAGAGTGCATGCAATATGGGTACATGCCTTTTGGTAACTCAAGCTAAAAAATAGTCTTTGAAACTAATATCTAGTATAACTGGTGGCTGAGATTAAAAATTATCAAACTAATGTATTTCATATTGCTTTCAGTACACCATACATCAAGAAAACACAACAGCACTATGATTAATTCAGAATATTAAATATATATATATATATATATTCCTTTGCCTGAGAAGTAGATACCTGTTTTTGATACGAATTTCATAATTCGGAAATCTTCTGCTCCAAATAAATTTTTGAAACCAGAGAAGAATACATACAATTATTAAATGCTATCTCAATGAGTTTTGATCATATTTATGTCAAAATTTAGCACAATACTCAAAATTATAATATAATTTCCAAATTTAAAAAGTTAGAACTAAATCATTTGAATTCTCAAAGTTTGAAAACCGATAAATTAGATACATTTTGTTTGAAACAGCTGTTGTTCTAGATCAGGGGTGGCCAACCCAAATGACCTTGCGGGTCACTTCGGGACCACATTATAATCCCGCGGGCCGCATATATATATATATATATATATATATATATATATTTAATTGCCAATGGCTAGGCACTTGACTCATAATCAATTGACTTGACTCATCGCTGCAATGCAATACTGCCCACTTCTAAGTATGTATAAAAACAGAAGCAACGTGATAAAATAGAAACAGTTATGGAATTTATCTGTTACAAAACACTACACTAGAAACAAAAATATTGCACAAAATAATCGTATTTTGTAAAGTTGTAATGAATCTCGCGGGCCGCAAAATTATTCAAGGCGGGCCGCGGGTTGGCCACCCCTGTTCTAGATAAAACATCTGTAATTTAATCACAACATCTGCTTTCATATTTTTCATTCAAATATCATCTACCCAAAATGAAACTCATAGAATGACCTTCTAAAGCTGAAATTGAAAAGTTTTGGCTTTAAATGTTCATTACTTTTAAACTAACTCAAATTTAAAAAAAAAAATTGCCTATCTCTATCAGCCAGGGACCTAAAGTACCTATATACCAGGGATGCACAGACCACTGGACGTATGCGACCCTCCATTGATTTGCTAGTGGCCTGCTTCACTATGTATTATTTTAACTTTAACAAGTCACACAATAGGTAATTTTTAAAAATTGCACATATGCAAGTGAGTTCATTGTCAGATCAAACGAAAGGTAGTGGTGATATATCCACTGGGCTTTTGGATCAGTGTTCCAAAATTGATTTAGATCTGACAAAATTATCATCTATCATGACTGATGGAGCTTCTTCCATGATACGAGCTAATTCTAGATTGGTAACATTACTGAAATAGCATTTGGGATGGCACGATAATGAGTTAATACAATTCCACTGTATAATCCACCAGGAGAGCTTGTTCCCAAAGGAACTTGGATTTGAACATGTCATGAAAGTTGTGGTTTCAACAATTAATTTTATAAAATCCTGAGGCCTTATTCACCGACAATTTAAAAAGTTTTTTGAAGCCATTGAAAGCGAATATGGCAACTTAATTGTTTACACAGAAGTGAGGTGGCTAAATCACGGTCCAACATTAGAGCAGTTCCTATATTTAATTGATCGAATTGGAATTTCCATGACTGAAAAAAAACAAAAACGTCCTTGAAATAAAAAGTCTGGATTGGTTATATGACTTAGTTTTTATGGTTGACATTACTAATCATTTAAATACATTAAATATGCGACTTCAGGACAAAGATCAATTGGTTACTCAGCTTTACGTCCACAATTTGTCTTTTCAGTACAAGTTAAATCTATTTCAAACCCAGCTGAAATCAGGGAATTACGTCCATTTTCCTAAGTACAAGAAAGTTTCTAAAAAGTTCAATGTTAACTTCAAAACTGTATATGTTGAAAAGATTGATAACTAACTTGATATCAGTCTTCAAGGATCGTTTTTCTGATTTTCTAAAAGTAAAACCATTACTAGATTTATTTAGCAACCCTTTTACCTTTTTACCTGAAAATGCACCCGAATCAGTACAGCTTGAACTCATGGACATGCAAAACGGTGAGAACCTGTGAAATAAATTTAATGATGGCAATTTATTAAATTTCTATCATTGCTTGGATAAAAACAATTATAAATCGTTGCTAGATAATGCATTAAAATGCACAAGACTCTTTGGGTCAACATATATTTGTGAACAAACTTTTTCAGTCATGAATTATAACAAATCGAAAAATAAGAATTGCTTGACTGATGAAAATTTAGAATCAATTTTGCGGTTGGCTACTACAAAACTCAAACCAAATATCAAAATAATTGCCAAATCAATGCAATGTCATGCATCAAATTAAATTCACTTACTTTTTATTATCTTTTTTAGTAACAATTATGATAGGTATAAATAAAATAAACAATTTATGGTAAATAACTTACAAGTTTTTTTGGCAACCCTCCCATAAGTATGGGCGACCCTCCATCTATGTGACCCTTGGTCTTAACAAGTCTGTGTGCCCCTGCTCTATACCAAATGTCACTGCTGTCCAAAGCTTCAATTTTCTGCTGCACAGACACACAAAAACATTTTCTTTTATTGTGTAATCTGTGTTTGATCAGGAATTATTTCAGCTTAGTTTAGTTTACTTTTTTCTACTAAATACAAATTTAATGTTTAATATTTAGCTATTCTCAATGCATATTTTCATTTTCATTTCCTAATTTGTTTATTATCCATATTCTGAAATATTTTTGCATTTTAAGCAATGTAATGATCCAAAAAATGTCTCATAAGTTATATGTCACACACATGTTATCAATATGATGTCCCTGCCAGAAAATTAAGCAAATTGATTTTCAATAATTTTATTGAAAATTTCATAATGTGTTTATGTATATTTAAATTGAATAATGAAAAATTTCATGAAAGTTTTGTTCATTTCATATTCTTTCTTTAGATGAAAAAGAATATTTCCAGTTGGGCCCAGTGATTGCTGATAGTCGAAAAATATTTTCTACTGTTTTGGAAACAAATAATCCCATTGATAGAGAAGACTCTGATATTCTTGACAATGGCGGTCTCTATGTATTTCAGATAAAGGTTGATATTTTTTTTTATTATCTTTCCATTGACAGTGTAACTATTACTGTAATTTTTGACAAAAGGACCATGGCAGTGTAGATGCTGCAAAGAGGATAATGCACTAAAAACGCCAAACATTAATAAATATGCAGTACTAAAAATAAACAATTGCAATGGTGATTCGGATTTGCTGTTATTGTACAGCTGATGTAATTTCTCATTTGAATTAGAACATTGGGAAATGTAATAAAAAAATTCAAGTAATATTATCACCATAGAAGCAAAATCATGGCCATAATGCCGATAAGAGAAAAGAACAGCACCAGCCCAAATTTGATGATTAGTCAGAATTAAATTCCTCTTCAGGTCTGAGTATTTAACTCTAACTAACCCAAACAAATGCCTGTTTCAGATTGAACAATAGTACATTACTATAAATACTCAAACTCAGACTACAGGCATCAAAAAATGAAAAAAAGAAGATAGGAAAAATTAAGGAAATTTGTATTGCCATGTGTCATGAACCCTTCTTCTTTCACCACGTGTATACACGATCAACCTCAACAGCTTAAATTATCTAGAAGAACCGGAATGAACAAGTCGAAATACTACCAGGGAGGCAGTACAAACGTTCACAGTAATACTCCCAGACCCATCCAGTGAGTCAAAGCAGGAGACCTTACAAGCAATTCAGAATATGAACAACCCGTATAAGCAATTCAGAATATGAACAACCCGTATAAGCAATTCAGAATATGAACATGAAGCAAAGATGAAAATTCTTACAAAACAAGTAATTCGTAGAAAAACTGGATAAACGAGAATGCTACTATACACCATTATAAGGGCTCTCAAATCGTAGTTTCAAAACTGGCAAAAGTTACAATTTTTTAGCGAAAATAAAATTCAAAACATTAATATAAATGCGTCTTATTTTCCAATTTTTTGATTTTTCTAATTTTTTAACACTTATTTTATTATTTTTCATTTTTATTTATTTATATAATTAATAAATAATTATATATATATATATATATATATATATATATATATATATTTTTAATTATGTATGCTATATACATATATATATATATATATATTTGAAATGTAATAATAAGAATTATGTAAAAATAAAAAAATAAAAAAAATAAAAATACAATTCAAGTAATATTAACATCACCATAGAAGCAAATTCACGGCCATAATATATATATATATATATATATATATATATATATATATAAAGGTTAGCACAATTCTATAATGTGGCTAAAGGTTCCGTATATATCTTGTCAGGCTACCAGAAAAAATACTTTTGAATTTCATAAGTAATTTCAATTTTTGTAATTTTTTGAGTGATCATTTTCTTCCATATGGACCCCTTCCTGATTGAAAGTTTTTGACCAACTAAAGTCATGCCTACAGAAAGGGGGAATCATGTTGCCTATTAGTCCATGTGCATAATAGAAGTGTACATTCTGATGTGTGATCATAAATCATGCGAGATTTAGAGATTTTATTTGTATCATACGAATGATTTTATTTTAAAACAGACTATTTGGAAATTGAATATGGTGTTATCTGCATCTGTATTATTTAAGTAATGGACATTTATTTTGTTGAAAATAAAAGTAAGAATAATTTTGATTCAAAGTCTATGATTTTAAAATTGAGCGGTATTATCTGTATTTATATTACTTTATCATTCGTTTATTTAACACATAGGCATTGCTGGGTAATTCATTCTAATCAATTATAAATTGCAGCCCTTTACTCTCATTTCCATTTATATGCTCCCCCCCCCCCCCCCCCACCAGTTGTTCTGATCCTGCTTACATAGCATGGCACTTTGGGAGTACTGTCGATTGTACTGGGAAGAAAATTATATTTTATATTTGTTTTATTATGGGTCTTGAAAACAGAGAAAATGAGTGGGTATTTTCAGTCTTATCATCAGCTGTAACTGCTAAAAAAGTGACTTCTGGCAGCAAACTAATGTCATTAAAAAACATGTAAGCTAAATGCATATTAAAATTTATTTGTTTTCATGTAAAATAATTTTATCATTTGTATTTTTTTAATTTTAGGCAACTGAAATGGTGAATGGATTACCTGTGGGTGACTCAACCACTACTAATATCACAATTGTTGTTGGAGATGTAAATGATCAAGCACCTGTGTTCAATCAGAAACATTTTAATATCACCATTTCTGAAGATATTGGAACTAACACTCCTCTTCCTGATCTAAACATAGTTGTGACTGATATGGATGTTGTAAGTGTATAAGAAATTATTGTTTTCCTATTATTTTATTTATCAACCATTTAGTTATAAGGCTATATTCATTGCAGTGTGATTATGTCCAGTGAAAGCAATAAATATATTCGAAGAGTTTTATGGCCAAAATTTTGTTCTTTGTCATGAATAATATATAGTCAACTCATACTACACAAATTGGTAGAGATAATAGAGATTAGCAGTATGTCAAATCAGAGTTCTCCAAAATGTGTAATTGTGCATCTGCTACTCACTGAAATGCCTGTTTACTCCTCAAAATTTTACCAGTGCATAAAAATATGCATATTTTTATCAATATTTTTTTTTCTTACAAGTTTTCCGGCTTTCTCATATCTTTAATTGCTGTATATGTATGCATTTTACATTTTGAACCCTACCATATGATATTCCATTGTTGAAAAATTACTACAACAAAATTTGCATTGATACTTTAATAAACCTCCTTTAAGTTTCAATACACAGCCAAGCAGTTGTTTTCACTCAACATGCTTGTGTAATAAATTTTTGCCTCTAAATAATGCATATGCAATTTTACTGTCTATCAATAAAAATAAATTTTGTTTTTCAAACAGTGTTAATATATTTTATTAATAAATATAGTAATAAAAATAAACTATTTTTAACTAAAATATATTCATATTTGTGAATAAAACCATTAAGAAAATACTCTAAAGGATACCAATCAGTTTAAAATGCAAAACAAGTGTTCTTCGGAATAAGAGAAACAGAGCAATCACTTCATAATAACAGGAAAATATTTGTAGACACATGCTTTTATAATTATTGCCTTGTGAAATAAGTATTGTCATTTTTAGAAAATATAAGAAAATAATTTATACTGCTATTATACCCATTATTATATTTTTAATAAATTTGGAAAATTACTCCTCAAATTTGGGGAAAGAAAAAAAATACCTCTTTGAAAAAATTCTTTGGGATGATAAATGTATCAAATGTTAATATAAAATTATTGCAATTTTATTTATATTCTATTATTAACTTTAACATTAATCTTGAATTGTAAAGCTAGATAGAACTGTAAAATAAAACACTTGACTATAACTGAAAGTTAAAATAGTTTATTTCTGAACTGTTCAGTGAAATGTTCATCTATTGTGAAATATTTATTGAAAGTTAATTCTGACTGACCTCTATCGCATTTTAAACAAAATAAATGTTATATACAATTAGAATTGAGAAATTCAACAAACAGAACACAAGATTCAAAGTTAAAAACCAGCAAACTTTGAACTTAAAATTTATTAAACATTTGATTAAATTTGATTTTGTAGTGAAAGAGAAATACTAAAAAAACAAGTACATGAAGATCCAAAGTTTTTAAAGTAATCAAAAGTGGGAAATTCAACATGCAAAACACAAGAATAGATGATAAAAGCCAGCAAACTTTAAATATAAAATTCATTTAATCAAATGATTACATTTGATTCAATGATAAAATATTAGATACTGAAATATAAGTTAACAAAGATCCAAAAACTTAAATTAAAACATATAAAATGTGTAATTTTTTCCTACCTCATCATAAGCAAATATTATAAACAATCGCATTCTCGAGCACATGTTGCTGTCATTTATTTGAAATGGCTGTTTTAAACCACAACCTGAAGTGTGCATATTGTCCATAAACTGGAAGTTTAATTTATGGATTCAATTTCTTGCATCATGTAAAATGCATTAACTGTACCCAATGCTACTTAGCTTTGCGGATCTGACAGGAACTGTTTTTCTGATCATGGCATAGCCTTGTTGATATTTGTTCTTTTGAAAAACTTTGTCCATTTCAAACTTAACTTTTTATTTCGGCAGTTAACATTTTAATCTGAGATGAAACATCATAATTTTCATTTAGTTTAAAATCAATCAATAATTTTACTGAATTTTAAAGTTAGAATTTAAAAAATCTGAAAGATATTTTCTGTACTAAATATGTTGATTTAACAAACATCTTACAGTAAATTTTTACTTTTTAGGGGAATAATGCTAAATTTTCTCTTCTGTTGGAAGATGTTCTTAACTCCAATGGAATGTTTGCTGTTTTTCCATCTGTTGCCATTGGTAGAACACCTGTAATTATTAGAATCACGGATTCTAACAAATTGGATTATGAAGATCACGAGAGACGCCTTTTTATTTTCAAAGTAAGAAACTGTTAGTGCATTATTTTCCATTGAAAGTTTTAGTGTTTGTCATATTAATTAAGAACCAATATTCATTGTTATATGGTGTTTTCTTCATTTTGTTCTTCTGTTAGTAGCAAAGCTGTTTTAAAAGAAATGCAGTATTTAAAAAGTACTCAGAAAAAACTAAACACCCACTTGCAAATTCCAGATTTATATTACTAATCTTGTCTAACATATATATTATTGGCTTACATGTGAAATCCACCAAGTATATTTAAGACTTGGGCCATTGGTGCTATAAAACAACATTATTTGTGCAAATAATTTTTTTGCTCTATCTGCTAAAAGAATCTGAAAAATTAATAATTCGCTAGCAAACAGCACAAAAAGATGAACCAGTTTCAAAAGCAAAAAAAAGCCTTCTTCAGGATTAATCAGATAGAACACCACTACCAACACGAACAAGTATGTGTCTATCAAAAGATAATTGTATAACACGGTATCACACATCATCATTTTAAAAAATTCTTCATAACTTCGTTCATGGTTTTATTCACTGAGGAAGTTTTGTAATCTTTCTACTTATCTTTATCTAATTCAGCAGATGTATAAAACATTTTATATGTCTACTATCAAAAAAGTACAAAAATTTGTAATTGGGATATCTGTTTTGGCCTAGCTGCCTGTATAAAAATGTAAAAAAAAAAAAATTCTAAAAAGGAGCTCCTAACTGCGAACACAGCAGCTGGTATTAATTAAAAATAGACTCAATTTGAAAATTTAAACACTTTTTATATTACTAGAGTAGCACAATAAAACTACCAAAACAGACACAACACTCATACGTCATTCTGAAAATGTATAACAAAGATACTGGAAATGTGAATTTCGTGAAAACCTAAAGTTGTTGTTGAGACCCAGACCATCCGACCTACCAGAAAAGATGTAAAGTAACTGTTTGGATGGCTGGGAAGAATCACCAAATTTAGACCGGAACCTAGTGGGGGAGGCATCCACAGGGATCGTACCTTCCTTCCCCTACCACCAACCTGTTGGAAGGACTTATGAACCCACATGTTTAACGTGATTGTACTCCGTATGAACACTGCGGCAGTTTGGGCAGCGGAGGGAATCGAACCCGGGCCTACCGAGTGCAATTCCTGTTTGCTAACCACTGGGCTACTGCGCCCTTAATGAAAACTCAAAGTGTAATTCTTGACAAAAACTGTATTTTTACTATCATACATATTGGGAAAACTTGGGGTTACTATATTATTTTCCATACCAGGACAAAGTAAAATAACTCGATAAATAATATTATTTATTGAATAAAGCAAACTTGAAACATAAGATATTAGTCATTTGATTTTGGCCATTCATATATTTATTACTGGTGTGAACTTTTTTAGGGAATGGATTATTGTTTTTATTTTTTTTTTCCTCCACTAAAATTTTAACATTCTGGATCTGTGTTTACTTTACAGAACATTAAACCTAATATTACACTTACAATAGATGTAGTTGAGACTGCTATTCTATCTCATTCTTCAGACCAAATATCCTTCATGATGGAGACCACCCTTTCAATAAAAGTGAAAATGTCTGGTTGACAAAAAAAAAAACTCCATAACTAATTACAAATTTTTGATACCTAAAATTCTTGAAAATTTTAATCTCCAAAATTTCTGTTCATCATTTTCCATGTGTCATGAACCAGAATTCCTTAAAAATTCATCATCAGCATTTTCAAGTGCAGTGAAGCGACTCCTATAACAGAGCATTGCATAAAAGCAAAAAATCCTTGCATTAAGTTTTGTGCTTGCTTGCTCATCATATCATTGCCTACACCGTGCTGATGAGTGGCAATGACCACTTAATCATGGTTCATGGATGGCGATGTGTGATTAGTCAAACATTATCATACTTTTAAGCATTTTCAAGAGCTTCATCAATTTTTTTCTGCAGTTATTTAAATTTCAGGCCATGAGATATTGTGATTCTTTACCCACAAGGAAAGAAAAACAAGCCTTGTTCTTTTCCATCAAAACTATCATACAAAAGATAAATTACAAACAAACCAAAACAAAATGACAAATTGACTGGGTCTTCGGGACATACCTTTTAACCAGGACAATCCCGATCACACCAGAACATATGGTAAACCGAGGAAAACTATCCAACTAATTAAAAATATGGAAAAAATAATTTACGATAAATCAATATTTAAAATTTGAAAAATATTTTAATAGAATTTTTTAACAAATTTTGATAATAAATATGAATAAATAAAGCAAACTAGTGAAAAAGTAAATTGCATTAAATGTGTAACTCAAATTTTTCATTTGCAATTTGCACGATAGTAACTGAATCAACATTGAATGCTTTTACTAACTTTAAAATATTATTATGTATTATTACTTTTGTGTATTGAAGTGACAATATATTGATATAATAAAGTAATGAACAAGGCTTGTTTTTCTGCAATTAATTTTTTAAATAAATGCAGAAGTTATTTTTTTAATGTGGCAATATTTTTTGTAGAAATATTTGCCTGTTTAAATATTTTCAAAAAAGCAAAATGTTGTAAAAATTCATAAAAGATTTATAATAAAACAATGCTGTGGTCTAATTAAAAAAATTAATGTGCCATTCAAATTTATTAGTGCTGCCTTTAATTTGATGTCTTTTTTTTGCATTTTTGCATCAAGTATCATATAAGATCTCGCATGCAGAATGAAAAGCATAGAAATAATACATAAATAATGAAACATATGGAAAATAATGGCAAGTTTTAACATTCAAAATTTGGGAATTGATATGCAATCAGTATCATATGTAAATTTATAAATAGAAAATATCAATGTGTCATAACTAGTATTTAAGCCTGTCAAGGGCACAGAATCTCTTGAAAAATAAGGCTACAACTTTTTTTTTTACTGTTTTATTTTGTTTAACAAAATATGCTGCTTATCATGAAAAATAGTCATCTCCATCAAATATTTAGCCATTTAAATTTTGTTGTGTGTTCAAGTTTTAGCCGTTTGGGTTACTGAAGGGCTTCAAGAGGGTTTTGAGAGACTTTACACCCCGCATGTTGTCCATCATGGGGGAGAAATAAAAAATCTGGCTTTGTTAAGTTTGGTCCAGTGGTTGATACTAGAAGTATGAAAATATTTAGCCTTCTAAATTAGCGTGGGAGCAGCTTGAAGGTCTAGAAAGACTTCAAATGTCACCATAATCTCTGCCCATGAGGTAGAGGATCCATAATCTGGCTACAGTAGGTTCTGTTCGATGGTCAATGCTATAAGTATGCAAAGATTCAACTTTCTGGCTCACCAGGGGTTACATATCACTCAGTTTTACATATTATCAGAAGACTTATAGAAGGTCTGAAAAGACTCAGTCATGTTAGACTATTATTATAGATGTCGAATTTTTTTTTTTTTTTATCTGATTATACTTACCCATTATCCATGAGAAAATTGAACTCTTGTTTCTATGCTATTCAATTAGTAATAGTTTTCTTAACTTACTTAGATAGTATGCATATTTTTCCATATCAGTTTCTGAGTTTGTATTCTTTGGTTCTTTAATAGATTAAAGCTGTACAAGAAGGGATTGAAAGCGATTCTGCAACTGTAACTGTAACTCTGACTGATGCTAATGATAATGCTCCAGTGTTTGAAAGTGACCAGTATATATTGCAGGTTCCAGAAGACGTTACACCAGATACTAGTATATTTACATTAGATGTAAGGATATTTAAGTATATACAGTGTTCCATATGTTAGATAAATGTTGTTCACAAATTTAAATTCATTCTGAACTATGGTTTTTCAAGTTCCTTTAATTATTATACTGCTAAATTCTGCATTTGTATCTATGTATGTATTTCTGACTGGATGTATAACTATTTTTGTACAGAACTAGCAGCATACCCATTCTTCGTATGGAGTATATAATATAAAGAAACTTAAAATTCACAATCATGTGCATATTCCTATAGTATACTAAATGACATTGTTAATCAAAATATTCTATTAAAATATTTAATTTAATGCTCCTGAAAAGAAGTTTAAGAATATCTGTTCTTGCTATACAAAATTATCTTCACGGGCAGATCTGAAGAATAAAACATCCTGGTCCCGATTGTAAACTAACAAAAAATATGAAATTAAGTCAATAGATGCAAAATAAAAGCTCTAAAATTATATGGAACCCGTACTACTTATATACATGAATATTAGAAGATATACCAGTGTATTAGACGAACACGTACTACAACATATAAGTTTCTTAAATATGTGCCAAAATTAAACAGATGATGCAATAAATATCAATAATCCCATAATCTTTAAACCTAAAGGCCTTAATTAATATCAATATATGCCAAAATGAAAGCGTCAAAATTGTATGGGAAGATATATATACCTGTACTACTTATATTGTCTTAGATTAGAAAATATGCCTGTGTGTTTGTAAAAGATTACCAGTATTGCAATATGAATTTGAAAAATCTTTGTCACAATAAAACAGATGACGTAATAGATTGAAAATATCAATAATTTCCGCAGTCCTTAAACCAGAAAGCCGTAATTGATTCCTATATATGCTAATATATGTCAAAATATATGCCTACTTATATTCTCATAGATTAGAAGATATACTTGTGCATTTGTAGAAGATTACCTGTACTACGAACAATATATGAGTTTTAACAATTTTTGCCAAAATAAAACAATATAATAAATTGAAAATATCAATGTTCCACAAATCAATCAATAATCCACGAAAATATCAATAATAATGATGTTTAAACCTGAACATCTTAATTGATATAATTCAGTTAGAAATGCAATATCCATGAAATTTATTTTAAATACATACCTCCTTTATTATTTAAATAAAAAAAGATTTAATAAAAATCATCAGCTGCATAAACACTTGCATTTAAATCCATTGCTAAGCGAAATGATATCATTTTCTTTAAATAAATTGGTGGAAAAAATATTGTGTGCATAATGCTATTCATTTGTGCGTCAAATTGAATATTTTAATGTGCAGCACCCCTTACAATAGCAAATGTTAGAACACTGAAATTGCACACTTTCTTCCTTTCCAACAATCTACCCATACACCAAATGTGACGTCTATATCTCATCGCTAAGCATGCTTTTTCTATCATTTCACCTTTCGCATGTTTTTGTGTAGAGTACCCACCCCCTTAAATGAGCATTTTTTCTTTGGTTTTCTATCAGATTATTCGCCCATATACCAAATATCAAGCCTCTATCACGTTTTAATAGGGGCTTTTCTCCTTTATTCCAAAAATCGAACATTTTGGTATGCAGCACCCCCTAAAGTAGAAAATATTTGAAAACTGAAATTGTACACTTTCTTCCTTGCAAACTATCTATCCATACATCAAATTTGTAATCTCTATCTCATTCTGAAGCATGTTTTTTAATCAATTCACCTTTTGAATGTTTTTCTCTAGAGCACCCCTTAAACGAACATTTTTGAAAAACTATATACGTCTTGGGTATTTCAATTTAGCCCATATACGAAATTTCAAGTCTTTATCAAATTAATTGCACACTTTATTCCTTTCGAACTGTTTACCCATACACCAAATTTGAAGTCTCTATCTTATCGCAAAGCATGCTTTCCTATCATTTCGCTTTTCGAACTTTTTGGTGTGGAACACCCCTCTAGAGAACGTTTCAAAAAATTTGATTTTTCCAGGGTGTTTTATCGAACAACCGAGCCGTGTACCAAATTGCAAGTTTCTATCTATTCGGAAAGTGCCTAAAAAAATTGTGACAGACCTATCGACGGACACTTGACAATTAGTATATATAGATTTGATCTGAAGTTAATTTAATTTGAATAAGTATATGGTTCATGTTCCATTAGAGGGTCATATCATAATCTGCATGTGTTTGGGGATATTAGGGGAGCAAGGGAAATAATAGAATCATTCTAATAAGGATTGTAAAACAAACAAAACTAAATGCTATGGAACATTAATGTTTGAAAAAAATTTAATAGACACTCACACTCTAAAAATTTAATGAAGACTCACACTCTAAAAATTTAATGAAGACTCACACTCTAAAGATTAGGTAGTAAGTTACCAACGGATAATGAGCATTAAAAGAACACTACAGCTCAGATGCTTGGGTATAACTAGTTTTTAGTATTTTGTATCTTTCATTTTGGAATTTTGGAATAATTCTCATAAAAAAAGTCAGTTCTCCCTTGCCTTGATAATAAACTGACAGACAAAAATACGATTTACAATTTTATTTATATAAATAATTACAACTTTACAAATTAAACAATAACTTTTATGTAGGCTACATTTCTGGTCTTAATAGGGGCAGAAATAGAAATATTTTTCGTATGATTCTTGGTCTGGTAGTTGTTTATCTGAAAAGCAGCAAATATTTATGTCTATTCCACAGTGCTGAGTGTCTACTCTAGCTTATCAAGCGTCCTTAATTTTAGAAATAGGGTACAAACAATAATTTGGTCACATAAGATTTTTAATTGCATTTATTGTAGAGAGGCTAAAAAAACTATTGGATCACGTTTGTTTGGAGGCTCAAATGACTGGATCCTGTTTATTTAAAGCTTTTTATAATTACTGGGTCATACTCAAAGTGAGAAAATAGTCACAAGGACATAAAGACAGACAAACAAGTGCTTATATTTTAAATGGGATCATACCATTGCTACCCATAAAAATATTATGGAATTTAGTGCATCCTTTCTCCTGTGATGAGACAAACAAGTGGAATTTCAATTTTATTTTTATAGATAATAACTCTTAGAATACTACACCTACAGAGTTCATATGAACTTGGTAAGTGCAGTATGCAATGACCAAGTTCATACAACATTACAGCCTGAGCTCAATTTTAATGAAATGTGTTATCTGCTGTATGATAGAATGGATTTTGTCGCTCTCGATAGTGGTTTGCAAAATTTAAGCACTAACTTTTCCTACTGTCATTGCACACACTGGTTATTCTTAGAAGAGTGCACAAGAAGTACAAAACCATTCTGTATCCTTATCTACAATAGAAATGTGATTTTAGGTTTAGGAACACCCCCTTTAGGCAGGCTCTGTCAGTATGAATTTTTAATGTATTTACTTATTCTGTCCTCAGTAAAGATCATTGTTTCAGTAAAACTATAACATGCTAGCATATATTATGTCAGAACTCAAAATAATATTTTAAAACTGGCAATAAATACTGCTATAGGCTCTTGTAAGATAGCAGAAAAAACTATTCATCTTATGGCAATCTTAGTCATTGAAAAGGATTTCTAAATTTCAGTTGCAAATTTTTCACTAAACTTTAAAAAAAAAAATCAGTAGCTTTTATATGTCACTTTTATATGTTTTTGGAATAGTATTCAACATTACATTTTTTTAATTACTGTGGCTTCTTCGAAATAAATGTCACTTTTATTACCCCTGCATTGTTATTACAAGTTCAGGAAGCAGTGACAAATCATGCTCTTAGCTTTTTTACAAATATATGCCGGGTTATAAATTCTTGCATCAAAGCTTGCCATAAGAACCTTTGATTGCTGTGGCAGTTTTAAGATAGCACACAGTATTTGATTCGATTTATTTCAAGCCCTGATATTTGTCATATATATATAGCATTATTTTCATATGCTGTAATACCATAATATTTTTTTTTAGGCTTACGATGCTGATAGTGGTAATTTTGGAAAAATAACTTATGCATTGAAAGGGTTTGGATCAGACAAGTAAGGATGTTTACTTTATACACAATATGCATCTATTGTTTTCATTTTATCAAAATTTTCTATGTATCAATTTTGCTGTTACATGTTATTTACAGGGGGATCGATATATCTCCAATATCAGATTTTAAAATCATATAATACACTGAAAATTTGAAAAGTTGTTTTGATCATGTATAATTTAAATATTTATCATCTTTCATATTTCAAAAGTTTTGTTTTGGTGGACAAATCCAGGCTGATCAAACTCTGGTAAGAAGAAGAATTATTTATGGTCTGTTTGTTAGGGTTTTATAATTAATTAAATTTCTATTGTTTTAAATAAAATATTTTTTAGACAGTTAATCTGTTGTGTTTATTTGTGTTCTTTTCTTTTAATATTTTAGTTTTGAAAGAAAAGTAGGTATTTGCTTAATAAATGAGTATCTTAATTATGTAACAAGTTGTGAATGCCTAGCAGACTAAATGTCTGAGGAAAATGTTGGAAATATTTTGGCCTTATGTTATTATTAACACCAAACTCTGTAAAAGTACTGAACAGAAAGCAGTGCAGATGTAAATAAAAAACCGTAGATGGAAATGGACTGGACATGTCTTAAGAATGTCACAACATAACATCCCTGCTGCGGCACTTACTTGGGTGCCCGAGGGGAAAGATCTTGGGGTCGACCCAAGCTAACTTGGAGGAGACTAATAGAACAAGAGAGAAATCTGATGGAATGAGCAAGCTGGTCAGAAGCAAGGACTGCAGCACAGGATCGACCAGGGTGGCGACGCAAGTTGAAAGCCTTATGTGCCACTAGGCACGATGAGTGATGATGATCTTAATTATGTAGTTAAAATTGGTGTAAATAATCACAGGCCAAATGAGTTAATAATAAAAATCTTTGTTTAAAATCAAACATTAAATTAATTAATGAATGAAAATTGAATAATAATATAAATTTAATTGGAGTAACTATTTAGTGGTAATCCTAAAAATATAATCTTTAATAAAAAAAACAATAATAATAATAATAATAATAATAAAATATTTGTTAAATTAACTATATTTATTAAATAGTTGGAAAGGAAAACCTTCCCAACAATTTACACAATTCATAAAAAAACCTTTTTGTTTATTCTAATGTGAGGGAAGTCTCTAAAAGTATGCTATTGAACCATCTAGTTTTATTTTAATGCATTATTATATATATAAACTATATAACTAATTTTACAGCATTGCTTTAAATAAAAACTAGTAGATTTAGTGATACAGTTTTGTTATTGTTCTCTTACATGGACTAATTTTTTTTCTAAAATTTGTAAGAGCAGTTTACATGCTAATTGATAATCATTTTACATCTAATATCCCATTTAATTTCCTCATTTTAACATTAATGAAACAATTTGATTTGAATTAATAAAAATAATTAAATTTTCAAACAAACCTTTTGCTACTTGAAACTCAAGTGTTAAATCAAAATTTATACTACTCAAATTTTTATTCCAGAACACAATTATACAAATTTGATCTCAATTGGAGTAAAATTTGTATTTTGCTACTTATACAATCATAGATAAAGGTGGACAAGATATATCTGAAAAACAAATCTAAAATACAATTTTAAATTTCATACATTAAGTTATCTTTATAGATTAAATTTAGTGTAAATAAGTTAAATTTGAAAGTTTTCAAATTACATATTTATTTCACACAAAAATGTAGTTAAGTAAAATCAAATCTAACTTCCTATCTAATTTTGTCACATTACCTTTGTATACTGTACTAAAAATTAAAATTTTTAAAAATGAGCATGTACGACGATTTATGCAAGATTTATTTCTGTGTCACTCAATCTAAATTTGTATTCCAATTCCTTATATCACAATAGTATATAATAGTATACGAAATAATATATAATAGTATATAGTAGTATATATTAGTATATTAAATTTGATATATCATACACAGGTAACTCCTTGGTTTTTCTTGTCAATTTTTTTTTTTTTTTTCTGAATGGTAGTGCCACCCAGAAAAATAGCATGTCATGCTTGGAAAATGTATGTAAGTCTAAACTAGGCTGTCTCTCGCAACCCGAAATTGAAGTGAAAAATGGTATCTAGCTACATGTTTAATAACTAGGATGCTTATTTCATAAAAGAAGTAAAAATTCAAAATATTTAATAATTAATGTATAAACCAGCCTTGCAACTTGTAAAATTGTACAAGTTATATCAAGCAAATAAAAAATTTCTTACCAAAGAAATAGAAGGTTCTGAAATTAATTTTTTCGAATTTTTTAATATTCATTTTTTTCCCATAGGCTTAACAGTATCTGACTTTTGATCTCAGATATCTCAGTACATAAATCAAAATTTAAAATTTGAGCTTCGTCATGACCTAAAATATGATTAGTTGAAACTATGTACAAATTTTTATTGAAATCAGTTGAATTGTACTATATCAGTGAAACTTACATACACAATCAAATTTGAGTTTGCATTATGGAAGCTGCATTTGGAACTCCCTTCCCTTTAATAATGTGTAAGTGTTTGGCAACAGAAACCTTTCTTGCTTTGACTGGGGTGGCTGTTCTACCTTTATATCTGACAGAAAGTGGCTGTTTTTGCATGCAAAATGAGTTGATATCTATTATCAATTTATTGTTGTGCTTACTGCAGTTTTATTTTTCAATTCTTGTTCTTGTTCAGAAAATGTATATGTATCAAAAGCACAAAATTACTTTCCTTTTGTAAGAAATGTACTAATAGTACCCTTTACTGAAACAAGTAGAATAATTTTTTTTTTTTATAATTTTCAGATTCGAAGTTATGCCTAATACTGGTGAAATTAAAGTATCTAACTGTGGAAAGCCTTCTTGTTTAGATTACGAATCACAAAAAAGTTATTCACTCACATATGAAGCTGAAGATGGCGGCAGTAAAATTACAACTGTAAATCTTTTCATGGAAGTAGCTGATGTCAATGACAATTTTCCTCAATTTACGAAAGAAGTGTATACCCATGAAGTGCTTGAAAACACTGGTAAACTGCTGCCACCCTTATTTATAAAGGTAATGCAGTTTTTCTATATATTTTGATAGAACTAACATAATTGTCTTCATTATATGTGAAAGTTAAATTATTTTTAGAATACTTTAATGTATAGTAGACTACATAGGAGGTTTTTTCTGATTTTACTGTATTTATGATTTTTATCACTTAATTTGTAGATGCTTAGAGTTAGAGAAGAGGCAGTGAAATGAAGGTGTTCACACCCTCAAACAAAATGCCAATGACCATATCGTGTTGAAAACACCGGTTCTCGTTAGATCACCGAAGTCAGGCAGCATCAGGCACGGTTAGTACTTGGGTGGGTGATCACCTGGGAACACCGCATGCTGTTGGCACATTTCGGGTGCGGTAACCCGGTTGTTTGTGCGCTAGATTTGCACTCTGCCACAACTGCCGCCATGTTCATGCGGAGTATGATCACATTAAACATTGGGTCCGTAAGTCCTTCCGAGAGGTTGGTGGTAGGAGAAGGAGGGTACGGTCCCTGTGGATGCCTCCCCCACTGGGTTCCGGTCTAAATTGGGTGGCACTTCCCGGCCGTTCAAACAGTTACCTTACACCTTTCTGGTTGATCGGACGGTCTGGGTCTCAACAACAACAACCTCAAACAAAGCAGTTTCAAAACTCCCTAATATGGCATAAATCTTTGTTTTTTAGGTATATTTCTTTTCAAACTAGACTTTTCTTTAAAACCACATTTATCTTACATATTGGATCAGGCTGGACTGCAATTGAGTTTCAAAGCTTTGGGTCGGGCTGAGTTTAAAACTGTGGATTGTGCTGGGCTCTGGTTGAATTTTGAAAAATTTGGGCTGTGCTAGACTCAAGCTGAATGTTAAAACTTTGGTGCAAGCTGGTTCTTCTGAGTTTTGAAATTTTCAGCTGTGCTGAGATCCAGTTAAGTTTGGAAAGTTTGCACTGTACTGAAATCTGGTTGAGTTTTGAAACTTTAGGCTGTGTTGAGAACGTTAGTTAGAGTAGACCGTTATTTAGTGAAAGACTAATGTCTTTTGTAAAAGTATAATGTTAATTTATTCACATTAAAAGAGCTTGAAATGCAGAAATTCATGTTGCAATCAAAATTAAAATGTTGCATTCGTATTCTGCAGAGTATACAATAGTAAAATGTGCATTGAAAAATATTGTAGGAATAAATTTAATTTATTTCAATTTTAATATGTGAAGTACCTCTTCATCAACTGAACCTGAATAGCCACCACTGCTGTACATACCATGATTTTTGTATGTCCATAGCTCCTTATTATATTGCTCATATTTGGAAACAAACAAAATGTGCGATATATGCTATGATATGACCAAGGGCTTTATCAATTACTAACCATCTTTAAAAACCAGCCCAGTTGCTTTTTAAAAAATCTTGAATTTGGAATAACTTTCTTGCAGTAGCTGTTGATTATGTGGGTGTTATATGCCCTAAATAAGTGCCTAAACATACTTCTGTCTGTTGCATGAGTTCAGAAGGAACACAATAAAACCAAAATTAGATATAAAAATCATGAGTGGGATAAGTTTGTTAAAAGAAATAAAAAAGTTGATAAAAGGTAAAAAATCATGAGTGGTTAGCACTCAAACAGGGACAGTGCAAAAGCTGAAGAAAAAAAGAGCTGAGTATACTACTGAAGATTGCATGTTAATTTAGAATACCATGTCATGTGTCCCCTTCTATTTTGGTAACAATCGGATTAAAATTTCCATTTTTTTATGCAATGAAGTGTTCTTTTGTTATAGCAAATCATCTGAATATCTTAAATTTTCAATCTTTACACCATCAGAAAGCCTTAATTTTCTTTTTAATACATGTAGCTTGGTATCTGTAAATTGATTTTTACGTATCTTAATTAATTTTAAATGAATGCATAGTTCATATCAAAGATGACCTTAAAATCTCTGGCATTTCAGAGTATATTGGGCTTTCCACTCAAAATTTCTACAAGAAAAACTCCAGTAGACTCTGTATGAGTGACGTTGATCAGGTCTATGACCCGATCGCGCCTTCCTATCTCAGGAAGCGCAGGCCTCGGCACCTTCTGTTTGGCTCTAACGAGACCAAATGGAAAAAGTGTCGTTACCTAGTCCCTCAAACGGGTGTTTCCTAGTTTTTCAAATACTCTCGCGGATCGAAGATAGATGGCGCCACTCCGATTCAAGGACTTGGCGTTTTTTCGACTCTTCCTTCACGGCCTAGTCACGGGCCAATAGTACGGCTTGCATTTGCCACCGCGTCGCATGTTAACGACATCTTGTCCACGTTCTATAATATATAGATTTTATACTTCAAAGTATTTTTAAAATTGTATATCAGCTTGAATTTATATAGAAACTGTATTTATAGCACATTAAAATGTGCTAGTGTCTGCATACCATCAAGCAGACCTTAGTGTGTCCCTGAAAAGGGCCTTTCTTTTTCACAACGAGCAAGGAAATCTTAATACTGTAAACTGTAAAATAGTAAAATATTAATTATTTATTCATATTAATTATTTAAGCAAATATTTATTTACCTAGAGAAAGCTTACTCTACTTTAATGTGTAAATTGTAATTGTAATCTCTTCTTAACTTAAACTTAACTCTTAACTTCGCCAACCTTATTGATTGGCTCCTGCCCTGCCCCGCCCCCTTTCCTTTCCAGTACCTACTTGCGGTTCAGCCTCCCAAGACAAGGATTTTCATCGTCTTCCAGCAACCAGCCAACCACAGCACAGCACCCTCTTCACTGAGACGAGTGCCAACGATGATCGCAATTGCTATACATCGCTTTACAAAATGGACATTGCTATATTTTCGATGTGGGGTTACGCGTCTGAGACGCAGGCACCTCGGAAGTTAAACATCTTGGCTTGGCATATCAAAGAAATGAAAAATTTTATTTTAAATGATCCATCTTAATATTACTATTTTCAGTTAGTGAGCAACAGCAAATAGGGGAAACCTCCTAGTAGAGTACAAAAAGGTTTAACCCTTTAAGCGTTGTTGATGAGTTAAACTCGTCATGCATTGCATTACCAATAAACGTGGTTGACGAGGTAGACTCGTCATGCACTTTGAAAGCCGAGACTCCTGTGTTTTTGATGGAAATAACACGTCATATGATTGCGTATGAGATATTAATTGTGTTTACAATCTTCTCCACTAGATGGCAGTAGTAGTCCTATAAACTAGTTTTCATCGGAGACAGTATTTCGTACAAGTTCTAGTTAGCTTTGTATTTCTTATTACGATACAGTACAAAAAAGGGTGAAGGTTTATTATAAAAAAATATCCAGGCACTTGCTTGATCAAATTACTTTCAATGCTTTTATTCTATAGAAAAATGTAATATCCAGAAACATAACACTTATTGACTTTAGAATTGAAATCTTTGAGGAAACAATACAAAAATCCTATGATTCTACCAACATGGCTGTAAAATCAGAAGGGTAAAGATATTAAAATCATCCTCTTCGTCTTACATGGAGACATTTTGATAAATATATACTTCCCACACCCTGCAAAATAGAGCCAACTAGCCGATGTGTTGTATGTCATGCTTCTAATAAAACTGGCAAGATGCTTGGGAAAGAAACCAGGATATGGTGTCCAGATTGTGAAGTTGCTCTTTCTTATACCATGTTTTAAAATTTATCATACCAAGAGGAACTATTAAAAATTGGAATTGTATGTTTTTTACTTACTTATCTGTTATTATGCATGTTTTTATTTACTTAATACTTATTTCAGTAAAAGACTTTCTTATTCAATGTGCAAGCAGTAGGGAAAAAGGTTTGGGGAAAAAACTCCCCACTGCAGTGCGCGCGAAGGGAAATAAATGACACGCTTAAAGGGTTAAAGGAGTAAGAATGAAGTAGTTTATTTATAATATGCACTTATGTATAAACAAATAAGAATATGCATAAATGCAGTGGTGGATTTGTGTACCCAGCTACAAATAGGCAGTCAGAAGGTAGCTATTACTCCTTCCAGCAGCAAAGTATCTAATACAAATACTTATCCATAATTCCCAATATCAGTAGAGCATAATTAGTGTCATAATTTTTTGATATCATACATAGTGAAAATAATTTACGATTAATTATTTAAGAATGGCATCAACTTATATTAAAGATAACTTGCCTGAAGTGACTATTTAACACTAGATATACTGCTTATAAGTTTGCTCCTGCTTTTGAACTATACAATGATTCTGACATAATTAAATACATTAAAATTGACATAATGCAATGGTCAGGACATTTGCTAAGAATGGATAATAAAAGAATCACAAAGAAATTTTTTATGTCCACACCGATCAGAAAAAGACATTGAGGATGACCAAGTTGAGATGGATTGATTACATGAACAAAGACTTAGATTAAAAATTGGAGAAATATTGCTCCAAGTAGGACAGCTTGGTAGGATCTTTTGAGGAAGGCCAGGATCTACAATGGGTTATCGAGCTATTAATGGTAATAATTTTTGCTCCTGCATAAGCAGTGCATGAAAGAGATATAAATAAGCAAAAAGTTCCATACAAAATTTTTGTAACTTTCCAAGGCAACTGCTTACTTTGCCTATTGGTAAATGTACCACAACATATAGTTTACACATCAAAGAATTTTGTAAATTCATGCTTTTAATTTTTGCATACAAATTACAAATCCTGATTGCTATTCATAAATTAACATCTAGAATTCAATGTACAATTTTTTTAGAGTTGAAAAGTTTGTGAATTTTCCATACATTTTAGAATTCTACATTAAATTTAAGCACTGTCTAGTTTAATTAGTAATGGATTTTTAATCTTTCATTCTTACTTAAGACATAATAAAAGATAACTGTTTGTCTGCTGGCCATATAGTAGAAAAACAAAGCGATACACAGTGAAGAAATTCAGTACAGTTAGGTCAGGTCCCAAGACATCCAGGGGCAATTAAAAAAAAATTTTGAATTAGTTATTTTATGTTGGAAGTGCAATTTTGAGAGATTTTATCACAAATCTTTTTTTTAGCAATCAGATATATTATAACAGAGTTTACATCTTGACGCCATTACAAAGATTGAAGAATGCACTTTCTAGTGAGCTTTAAACTGAATCTGCAAAACAATTCCTTTCCATTTAATTTTTTTTTAAATATATATATATATAATATATATATATATATTAGGCTATTGCATTATTATTTTCTGTGAAGATGGAGTGATATTTTTTATATTCTAAAAATACTTTTTTTAATAATTTCTTTATTCTTAATTTTTTTTTTATGAATTTTTAAGTGTATCTATAAAAGTTTCTATTTGGAATTGCGATGAAAAATAGCAGTCAGTACTAAATAGTCTGTTAATACTTCTTTCATCCTGAAATATAGTGCATACATTTCCCCATCTTAATGATGCTATAAGTGGGACATGTTGTTGCTATAGGGAACAGTGACATATTATAAAATAATTAAATCATATCGTATAATTGGCACGGTTGTAAGTGGGCACTTATTCAGGACCTGAGTCGTGCCAGGTAATCTATTCTATTTGTATAGCATCACTAAATAACATACTCTTTATTCATTTACAAACACTTACTTCTATGGCAACAACACTATAGTTCGAATATAAATCTCTAACACTAGGGGATTTGGCTTGATTCAGAATTTTCATCACTTTCTTTGGCTCAATCATGACATCATTTTCCAAGAGTTGAAAACAAGAACTTGTGCTGCAAAATAAAATTATCATCCATTGTATATGTGATGCACGAAAACAATACATTTGGAAAATTGAAGCTATCATTGAATGCAGTAGAAAAGGAACACATAATCACCTTTCAAAATCCAAACTTCCATCATTTCTGGCATAGAAATTTGTATCATAAATATTTAGTGAAACCGGTTGAGCAACTGCCAGTTTTAAATCCCTAAAAAAGAAGGTTTTAAATTATAGTAATAAACAGAAAAGGATTATAGTAAATATTCTTAAAAATAAAATTGTCTTTTTAAAGTTACTAAAATGGTGAAACAAAGAGTCATGGCATCGATCACATTTTTCATAATTTGCTATAAAAATTCACTTTAGTGATTGCAAATAAGATTTGGTGAAAATCTTTGCAATTATCATTTCCGATTATGTCTAAATCAAAAATTGTAAATTTTCATTAAGTTTTGGTGGTTTAAAAATACATAGTAACACAGTGCTGTAAAAAAAAAAATATGCACCCTTAGAAATAGAACACAAGCTCATTAAACTTGGTAGGCAAATATCTTTCAGCTATGTGCAAATGCTAAATTTTTATCGCTGATGAATGCACCAAGCATTTCCAGAGTGCATAAAGGAGCATCCAGGACCTCATACAAATAGTTCCTTTTACACAGATAGAAAATTCTGACTGATTTTACTGTTTTGTTAGTTCGTAATTTAATTATAATTTTAATGATATGCATACAAACCTTAAAAAAAAAATTTTTGTTTAAAGCAGAATGCAATAGAAAATTAATAGTATCGACCAGTTTCGAATGCAAAAGCAGTCTTCTTTGTCAGGAGACACAACCGTTATTCATTAGAAAAAAAATGGCGATTGATGCAAACAGAAAATTTGCCAAAATAGCCTTGTTATTTTTAGGTATTTTCTATGTTTATGATTAGATCAAGTGTATAGATTTTTTATTTAAATTCTCACTGTGTTATTGGCATTGGAACATTTTCCATGCTTCCTTGTTATTTCCTTTTCTCTGTGCATTCTCATTGTTTTATCCACTATTAGAATTCTTTAGCTGAAAACCATCAGACAAAATAGTGTCTTTCTATTGGGATTCATTCATTCATCTTGCAAGGTTTAGATCTAGGTAGACAAGCTTTTTGAGTCAATGTTCCAAATGATATAATTTCATAGCTGTCAACTTATCAGAAAAAGAAAATAGGAATACATTGTGTGCCGGAAAATATTTAAATGTTTAGCTGAACTAACACAGAGCATTAATGTGATTATTTATATCTTAAATTGTAATGCAACAGATACTCAAATACATTGAGCTTATTTAACACATACTCAACAATGAAATAGAATAATTTAATTATTGTTATTTTAAGTGTTACAGTTATAGATGATTTAGCTTTTTATAAAAATTTATTATCATAGTGCTAATTGTAACATGGTTCAGTCATTCTTAATTTCGGATTAAAATTGTCTGCAATGTAGGTGGTTGTAAAGGAACTTTTAAAGTTTGTCTTATTGCAATGTACTAAACTAAATATTATCTCACAGGCCACAAGGAAAAGCCAAAATTCCCAGTATCACTTAAAAAAAAAAAAAAAAAAAAAATTATAAAGATGAAAAATCGAATAATTTTGGATTGTCTAATCCAAAAATCCTACAATCCAAAATTGTTCCAAAAATTGGATTCCCAGAAGACTAAAAAATGGAACAAATATGGGAAAATCGGAACACTTGACATCTATGTAATTTTTATCTTATGGCTGGTCAGATCTGAATTTACAGCACAACGTTTAAAATTTATATACACCCTAACCTCATTTTAATGAACATTTATATAACAAACCACTATTTACTGAAATTAACGATTTTAAGAAATATATGAAGGGTGTGATAACTTAAGTACTTTTGCCTAAAGATTTTTCTTTAGGCAAATTCTCTTTGATTTAATGAATTAAATTGATGCTTCTCTTCGTTTCAATAAATTGGGGCATGCCTTTATTTCTTTAATGTACATTAAATTACAAAATTTATAAATATAATGATATACATAAATTTTATCTTGCATGTAACATACACAAATAAATGTTACACATGTCACAGCTATATTGAATTGATGACTGGGCATCGACTTTCGGTTTAACAAATAAAATTGATCCATGGTAGATGTAATGATCCCATTTCATCCATAGTAGATGTAATAAGGATTAGATCATCCATAACATATATCATGGATGAGAAATAAACTAATACTATGTTCATCATCCAGAACATGTAATTTTTGGACATGTTTAAAAAAATTTGAACATGTATTTAAAAAAATATATATACAGACATGAATTTTGGATAATCCAGATTACGTTTCTTATGGATATCTATGGCATGTATCTTTTTATGCGTGAACGTATTTCAGATCAATGAGATGTAATATGAATAAGATCTGGATATCTGTGCTGTGTGGGAAGGCTAACCCAATAAGGTTCAAAATCCAAAGAGTTTAAATATAATGACACGCTAAATTTGACATTTTTTGCTGCTCCAGTTCTCGAGTTATTCCTAAAAAATGAGTACATTCCAATGGCGGGCCCAAGACAGGCTAGCCCAATAGCTTTAAATCCATAGAATTAAAATATACCGCAAAAGTGAACATCATACTATATTTGAACTTTCTAGCTCCTCCGGTTCTCGAGCTATTTCCCTAAAATGAGTACTACTAAGGCAGGCCTAAGATGGGCTAGCATGATAAGGTTCAAAATCCAAAGAATTAAAATATACCACAAAAGACAATGGCATATTAAATTTGGACTTTCTAGCTGCTTTGGTTTTCGAGTTGTTCTGAAAAAATGAGAACATTTCTATAGTGGGTCTAGGATGAGCTAGCATGATAAGGTTCAAATCAAAGGAATTAAAATGTACCACAAAATATGGCATACCAAATTTCATATTACTGTGATTAATAGAACCTGATTAGTTAGGGTCTCAAAAAGATTTGAATCACACTGATAAATAAACAAACACCAGATCAAATTAAACAAAAAGTTGAAAAAAAATACTTACTTTTCAAATTTGGGAATTATTTCTCTTACTTCATTTGGCCTTTTATAAAATACAAACTTCAGCAAATCCCGATCTTGTAGAATATATATCTGAAATAAAAGTTTTATTGTTTAAGTATGACAGTATATAGCGTTTGCAGTACAGCATAAATAGCAAAGGCAGATATTTGATTTGGATAAGTCATTCTCTCTCAATTACTCAGATTTTTTTCTAATATCTATGGCATGTATCTTTTACAATCTCTTTATAATATTAGTACATGACTAGCTGAATATCCGTTGAAAATCAATGGTCTCACAATAAGCAACCACTGAATATTGTCATTTTTTTAATAATTCACGTTTCACATTTATTCGGCAAATCGAATATTTTAGTGTGCGGAACCCCCTAAAGAAGAAAATATTGTAAATTTTTAATTGCACATGTCTTCCTTTCGAACTATCTACCAGTACACCAAATTAAAGTCTTTATCTCATCCCGAAGCATACTATTTTATCATCTTCCCATTCGAACGTTTTTCTGTGGAGCACATCCATAAATGAACATTTTTGAAAAACTCTGTTTGCCTTGGGTTTTTAATCAAATGATTGACCAATATTCCAAAATCAAGCCTCTATCATATTTAAAGGAAGTATGTCTCATTTATTCTGAAAATCGAACATATTGGTATTCAGCACCCCCTAAAGTTGCAAATATTGGAAATCTGAAATTGCACACTTTCTTTCTTTCAAATTATCTACCAGTACACCAAATTTGATGTCTCTATCCTATCGTGAAGCATGTTTTTCTATCACTTCATATTTCGAACGTTTTTCTGTGTTGCACCCACTTAAATAATCATTTTTGTAAAACCGTAATGATCATAGTTTTTTTTTTTTCAAATGATTACCCCATATACTAAATTTCAGTCTCTTTCGCATTGTAAAGGAGCCGTTTTTCATTTGTTTGTCAAATCGAACATTTTAGTGTGCGGCACCCCCTACAATAGCAAATGTTGGAAAACTGAAATTGCATACTTTATTCCTTTCTAACTATCTACTGTATACCAAATTTGAAGATTCTATCTCATCGCAAAGCATGCTTTTTCTATCGTTTCATCTTTCGAATGTTTTTCTGTGGAGTATCTACCCCCCTTAAATATACATTTTTGAAAAACTCCATTCTTCTTGGGTTTTCTATTAAATGATTCGCCCATATACCAAATATCAAGCATCTGTCACGTTCTAATAGGAGTGTTTCTACTTCATTCCGAATATCGAACATTTTTGTATACCACAAACACCTAAAGTAGAAAATATTAGAAAACTGAAATTGTACACTTTCTTCTTTCCAAACTATCAACCAGTACACCAAATTTCAAATCTCTATCTCCTCCCAAAGTATATTTTCTTATCAATTAACTTTTCGAACGCTTTCCTCTGGAGCACCCCTTAAATGAACGTTTTTGAAAAACTATAATCATTTTGGGTGTTTTTATCAAATGATTATTCCATATACCAAACTTTAAGCCTCTATCAAATTTTAAAGGAGCCGTTTCTCATTTATTCGTTAAATAGAACATTTTGGTATGCGGCACCCCCTTAAATAGAAAATATTGGAAATCTGAAATTGCACACTTTCTTCCTTTCGAACAGTTTACCCATACACCAAATTTGAAGTCTCTATCTTATGGCAAAGCATGCTTTCCTATCATTTCACTTTTCGAACATTTTGGTGTGGAGCACCACCTCCAGAGAACGTTTTCAAAAACTTTGATTTTTCCAGGTGGTTTTATCGAACGATCGAGCAGTGTACCAAATTGCAAGTCTCTATCTATTCAGAAAGTGCCTGAAAAAGCGTGACAGACAGACAGACGGACACTTAGCCATTAGTATATACTAGCCGAATACCCATCGAAAATCAATGGTTTCGTAATAAGCAACCCCCCAACAAGCAAAAGTTTTTCATCATTTCACCTTTCGAACGTTTATCTCTGGAACACCCTCTTAAACGAACATTTTTGAAAAACTCTTTTATCTTGGGTGTTTTCATCAAATGAATCGCCCATATACCAAATATCAAGCCTTTATCACGTTTTAAAAGGGGCGTTTCTCCTTTATTTCAAAAATCGAACATTTTTGTGTGCGGCACCCCCTTAAGTAGAAAATATTGGAAAACTGAAATTGTACACTTTCTTCCTTCCGAACTATCTACTCGAACTAAAAATTTGAAATCTCTATCTCATTCTGAAGCATGTTTTTTTTTTTATCAATTCACCTTTCGAAAGTTTTCCTCTGGAGCACCCCTTAAATGAACATTTTTGAAAAACTATATTTGTCTTGGGTGTTTTTATCAAATGATTAGTCCATATACCAAATTTCAAGCCTCTATCAAATTTTAAAGGAGCCGTTTCTCATTTATTCTGAAAATCGAACATTTTGGTGTGCGGCACCCCCCTCAGAAAATATTGGAAATCTGAAATTGTGTACTTTCTTCCTTCCAAACTATCTACCCATACCCCAAATTTGAAATCCCTATCATATTCCGAAGCATGTTTTTTTTATTAATTCACCTTTCAAATGTTTCCCTCTGGATCACCCCCTGAAACAAACACTTTTGAAAAACTATATTCGTCTTGGGTGTCTTCATCAAATGATTAGCCCATATACCAAATTTCAAACCTCTATCAAATTTTAAAGGAGCCGTTTCTCATTTATTCTGAAAATCGAACATTTTGGTGTGCGGCACCCCCTTAAGTAGGAAATATTGGAAATTTGAAATTGCACACTTTCTTCCTTTTGAACGGTTTACCCATATACCAAATTTGAAGTCCCTATCTTATCGCAAATCATGCTTTCCTATCATTTCACTTTTCAAACATTTTGGTGTGGAGCATCCCTTCTAGAGAACGTTTTCAAAAAATTCGATTTTTCCAGGTGGTTTTATCAAACGAACGAGCTGTGTACCAAATTGCAAGTTTCTATCCATTCGGGAAGTGCCTAAAGAAAGGGTGACAGATAGACAGACGGACACTTGGCAATTAGTATATATAATAGATTGGTTCATACAGTGATGTACAAAAGTGTTTACCTCTTGACCATCATTATATGAACTAATCATATAATATATATATATATATATATATATATATAATGGTTATAAACTTATACGATAAAAGACAGGATTTTAAATTTAATACATCAAAAATTCAACATTTTGACTCTTATCTGCATATATCTGTATTTAGAAATATTATAATAAACCAGGCTCTTAGAATCAATAAAATTTGTGATGAATATTATAAATTAGTGCACTTTATGGAATTATTGAGTACAGCGACTAATAATGCATATCTCCCCAATTTTGTTATTAAAATTATCAACTCAGTGTATCAAATTTCACTCGATAACATCCTAGAAAACATTCCCAATTATAGTGACTAACATACAGGAGAGAGAGACAAAAAAAAAAAAAAAATATATATATATATATATATGTGTGTGTGTGTGTGTGTGTATTCGAACCATTACCAGTGGGCATAATTCTTACATTACTAATGCTGGAAAATTATTATTAAAGATATTACATGAAGTATCCTCGTCAGATGAAATCTCAAATAATTGTCATATTGTAAAAAACAGTTTTGAAGTAGTTAAGAAATTGAAAACTCTTACTAATATTCGTAGTATTTATACCTTTGATTTCAAAGATTTGTTTAATAATATTAATATAGATGATCTGTATAGAATTATTTTAGGAATTTTTGAAAAATATAATATCAACCTAAAATATTCAAATTTTCTTTTTAAAAAATTACTTAATTTCACTCTTTATGAGAATTATATTCAACATGGTGGTACTATTTTTAAACAACAGGTTGGTATCCCACAAGGGGGGTGTGCCTCATCATTGTTAGCTAATCTGTATTTATTCTTCTATGAAAAAAACATTAATCCAAGCTTGCATAATATGCACATGTTTAGATATATAGATGACATTTTATGTGTATCCCCAAATAATAATATCCCTATAGTATTAAACTTTTATCCAAAAAATTTACAATTAAATGCAAGTAATAATGACACAAATGTTGCAAACTTTTTAGATTTAAATTTAAATTTACAAAATTGTAATATGGGTATAAACTTGTATGATAAAAGACAGGATTTTAAATTTAATACATCAAAAATTCAACATTTTGACTCTTGTCTGCATATATCTGTTTTTAGAAATATTATAATAAACCAGGCTCTTAGAATCAATAAAATTTGTGATGAATATTATAAATTAGCGCACTTTATGGAATTATTGAGTACAGCGACTAATAATGCATATCCCCCCAATTTTGTTATTAAAATTATCAACTCAGTGTATCAAATTTCACTCGATAACATCCTAGAAAACATTCCCAATTATAGTGACTAACATACAGGAGAGAAAAAAAAAAAATATATATATATATATATATATATATATACATATATATATATATATATATATATATATATATATATATATATATATATATATATATATATATATATATATATTTATATATATATAATTATTTATTAATTATATAAATAAATAAAAATGAAAAATAATAAACTAAGTAAAAACATTAGAAAAATCAAAAAATCGGAAAATAAGATGCATTAACATTAATGTTTTGAATTTTATTTTTGCAAAAAAATGTAACTTTTGTCAGTATTGAAACTACGTTTTGTGCGCCCTTATAATGGTGTATAGTGGCATTCTCGATTATCCAGTTTTCCTATGAATTCTTGTTTAGTAGGAATTTTCATCTATGATTCATATTCATATTCAATTCTGCATGTTTGGGAAATTGTATTCTGAATTGCTTGTCCAGTCTTCAGCTTAGACTCACTGGACGGGTTTGGGAGTATTTCCGTGAACGTTCGTACTGCCTCCCTGGTAGAATTTCGACTTGTTCATTCCGGTGCTTCTAGTTTAAGTTGTTGAGGTTGATCGTGTATACACATGGTAGAAGAGGAATGATTCATGCCGCATGGTAATACAATTTTCTTAATGTATCCTTTTTTCATTTTTTGATGCCTGTAGTCTGAGTTTAAGCATTTATAGTAATGTACTATTGCTTAATCTGAAACAGGCATTTGTTTGGGTTAATTAGAATTAAATACTCAGACCTGAAGAGGAATTTAATTCTGATTAATCATCGAATTTGGGAAGGTTCTGTTCTTTTCTCTTATCGGCATTATGGCCGTGAATTTGCTTCTATGGTGATGTTAATATTACTTGAATTGTATTTTTATTTTTTTATTTTTACATATTCTTATTATTACATTTCAAATATATATACATATATATATATATGTATATGTATGTGTATGTATATGTGTATATTATATATAATTATTTATTAATTATATAAATAAATAAAAATGAAAAATAATAAACTAAGTCAAAAACATTAGAAAAATCAAAAAATCGGAAAATAAGATGCATTAACATTAATGTTTTGAATTTTATTTTCGCAAAAAAATGTAACTTTTGTCAGTATTGAAACTACGTTTTGAGCGCCCTTATAATGGTGTATAGTGGCATTCTCGATTATCCAGTTTTCCTATGAATTACTTGTTTAGTAGGAATTTTCATCTTTGATTCATATTCATATTCAGTTCTGCATGTTTGGGAAGTTGTATTCTGAATTGCTTGTCCAGTCTCCAGCTTAGACTCACTAGACGGGTTTGGGAGTATTTCCGTGAACGTTCGTACTGCCTCCCTGGTAGAATTTCGACTTGTTCATTCCGGTGCTTCTAGATTAAGCTGTTGAGGTTGATCGTGTATACACGTGGTGAGGAAGAAAGGTTCATGCCGCATGGTAATACAATTTTCTTAATGTATCCTTTTTTCATTTTTTCATTTTTTGATGTCAGTAGTCTGAGTTTAAGCATTTATACTAATGTACTATTGCTTAATCTGAAACAGGCATTTTGTTTGGGTTAATTAGAATTAAATACTCAGATCTGAAGAGGAATTTTATTCTGATTAATCATCGAATTTGGGAAGGTTCTGTTCTTTTCTCTTATCGGCATTATGGCCGTGAATTTGCTTCTATGGTGATGTTAATATTACTTGAATTGTATTTTTATTTTATTTTTTTTTTTATATTTTTTTATTTTTACATAATTCTTATTATTACATTTCAAATATATATATATATATATATATATATATATATATATATTATATATATTATATATATATATAATATATACTATATATATATATATATATATACATATATATATATATATATAATATATGCTATATATATATATATATATATATATACATATATATATATATATATATATATTATATATACAATATATATATATATTATATACAATAATGAGATACAGAAGATAAATGAAAATTAAAAGCACCTAATGTTTAAAAAATCTAAAAAACTAATTAGAAAGTGCCTGGGCCCACACTACCACCATAGCTTCGCCTATGTCAATAGCAATAAAAATATATTTTCATAATCATAAATAACGAAAATTAAAAATTTCTCAGTATTCCACAGTTTTTTCTTTTTCCTATGTTATTAATGCCTTTGAACAAAAATTTTCTTTTTCTGTAGAAATTCTTGAACTAATTCATGACCATTTTCTGGTTTACAAAAACTGTGTGAATTGGATTTGCATTAACTGTCTGCAGAGTTAAAATTGATGTAATGAATTTCAATGGGGATTTTTAGATTTTCAATGTTTTCCCCTAAAGATACATTATTTCCTCGGTATTGAAATTGGTATGATCCGACACAAAACTGAAGCTTTATAATGATACCATATGAGTAATAATTATATGATATTTATTCATTTTTTTAAAGCAATAAATTCTTTTTGGAATGGCAAAAGTGAAAATTCGTTCACTTCAAACAGGTTGTATGTACCTGGAGAAAAAATGATGTAAGCTATGCATGCAACAATATGTTTCAGAATTTATACCATGCAGATGAGTGAGACTGATTGAGAAATGATTACTAGAAACAATATTCAATTATCAAATAATATAATTTTCAGTGTGAGTAACAAAATAACTCCATAAACCAGTGGGATTAGTCTCCCTCAGGTGGGGAGTAAGGAAAAACTCCATTCCATGTGTTTAATTGCAATCAGGTACTAACCCTAATTCTTCTTGAAAGTTTTCTGACGAGTGATTCCAGTATACAGGGTGTCCAGTGCCCAATGGCTATTGGGCAATGGCTATGGGTGTCCAGTGCCCAATGACTATTTCCTCAACTGTTAGTCACAGAGATATACTTCCAATTGCAAAAATGTTTTAAATTTTAAAATCTATTATCTTAGAAACAGTTTAAATCAATAAATACATTTCTGAAAGAAATATGAAATATAAATTTTTATACGGCCCCCGGTCCTACCAATTATATTTAGGAAAATCATCCTCATACAATTTCATGCAAAATAAAAAAAATATATATCTTCATTTTACGACCAAAATTCACAGAGTTATGAAGCATTAAACTTTATGACTTAAGTCACTTTTCCATGCATAAAAATGTCCCATTTCAGGCAACCAACTAATCAGGGACCATTTCTCCAGGCAACCAACCATTGACCATTTAACCATATGCGTCCACCATTGATCATTTCTCCAGGCAACCAACCAATCAGGGACCGTATTGACCATTTCTCGGCACAAAAAGTGCTCCAACTTTAAACATCTATAAGTCGGTCAATTTTGGTCGTAAAGGGATGATATTCTTTTAAGTTTGCATAAAATTGTATGAGGATGATTTTGCTAAATATAATTGGTAAGACCGGGGGACTGCATAAAAATTTATATTTCGTATTTCTTTCAGAAGTGCAAATTAAAATATTCAGAAATGCAAATTAAAATGCAGGTTGAGGAAATAGCCATTAGGCACTGATAGCACTGGACACCCTGTACATAAACTTCTTGGGATACAGCACATAAAATTTTTTCCATACTTTTTCATGGGTACCCAATAGTAAATATATTAATTTTTAGCTATGTTATAATTAAAAAAAAAAGATGAAACTTACTTTTACAGTAGCAAAGGCTACATTATGAATCCCTGGGGAACTTCTTGCTTCCACAGTGATATCAAAATGACCTCCAACATACTTTCCAAGAACTTCATTGTTGCTGAGAACACCCGTTTCAGGGCCAATGTGAAAAACATCAGTAAGTTGAACAATTTGATCAGTAGATGCCTAGTGAATAGAGTATTTAATTTTATTTAGCTAAAACCTATGAAGCACATAAAATAACAACTAAATGAAAAAGAAGTTAGAAGTTTAAAGCACTGAAATTATACAATTAATTTCAATTTGTCAAATTAAGGTTTCGTTGGATGTGAGCAGCTATTAATAGCACAGGAAGCAAATAATTTTTTTTATAAGCCACAATGCTAACTATGGTAACATCCACCGTTGTGGAAGAGATTACTATAATTATTATTGTAGTAAGTTGCTGTTAGCCGAATATAATGCAGTCTTTAATTTAACACAATCCATTAATGTTTCACTAAAGAATTAAAAAGCAAAATATAATTATTTTACACTGGCACTTTTTTTAAATAATTGTCTATACCAGTGGTTCCTAAACTTTTAAATTCAACTCTTTACAAATAAAAAAATTGTGGACCCTTTGACTTCATAAATTGAAATAGGCCCTATATAGGGTGTCCCAGAAAGATTGAAACATGCTTTAATTCTTTACTTGTTGGAGATAAATGGGCAATGTAAATTGCAAAAATGTTGAAAGTAAGATAGGAAATAAGACTACGTTAAAGAAATAGTCCTCCCATTCATTTTCAAAAAGTTACACTTTTTAAATTTTTATACAACCCTCTTAGACAAATTTGGTCAATCAGAATATGTTTATTTTTAATGAAACAAGATCATTAAAAGAATCACATATCTGTATCTTTAATATCAACTGAATTATGATAAAGGAAAAAAAATCTGATTTATGCCACTTTTCGGTACCATGTGAAAGGCTGTTTCATTAGTGAAAATAGGGATCATAAACAAATTGACGATGGAAATTGTTTAGGTCAAAAATACATTAATATGTGTTAAAATTTTTTATCACAAATGCATCTAAATAAAGCATTACACAGAGATCATATAAAGCAGTGGCACTCACTAAGCGGTTTGGTATCCTATGAATTATCATCCAGTTTTATCTTTTTCGTGATATGTCACAAATTTACATTTCTAATTTGATATAGGGTCCCCATTCACCATGTTTAATTTTCAATTAAATATAACTCGCTCAATTTTAAAGATACAGATATGTGGTTTTTTTTTAATGAGCTTGTTGCATTAAAAATAAAAATTTTCTGATTGATCAAATTTGTCTAAAGGGGTCGTATAAAAATAAAAAAGTATAACTTTTTGAAAATTAATGGGAAGACTATTTCATTAATGTAGTCTTATTTCCCTAAGGTATGAGCAGCTGATTGAGTGACCAGCAATAATATATGTGTCGAAAGCCCAGGCCTACCGAAAAAATTCAGCCTTCTAAGTCATTGAGGTTTCTAAAGGATCTGGAAAGGCTTCATCCACCCCACACACTTTCCCAACCCTCAGGGGATCAAAAATTGCACTACATTAAACTCTACCCCATGGTAGATGATACCATGAATATGCAAAGCTTCAGCCTTCTAGGTCACCAGGAAGAGCTTCTTAAGCATCTGGAAATTTTTTTCCAAAACTGCCCCATTTTTTACCCGCAAGAAGGAAATCAAAAATCCGGCTTTGTCAAATTTTTCCCATGATCGGTACTATAAGTATGCACAGATTCAGCCGTGCAAGAAGGGGGCTTCTGGAAGATCTGGTAATTCTTTTCAAAAATTTCCCATTTCCATTGTTCCTTAAGGGAACAATAAAATCTAGTTTTGTTAGGTTTTTTCCCATATTTAATAACATAAGTGTGCAAAGTTTGTCTTTTGGCTTTCTGGGTCGCTTTTAGAGGGTCTGAAAGATACAAATGTGTTAGACAATGATTATATAGATGTACACTAGGGATGGGCAAACTATGGCCTACTAATGCATCCAATATGACCCACCCACAAAACGAGTTTTATAAAAACATGCCAAAATCATCATTTTTGAGCTTGGTAAACCATGCCCAAAAATATATGGCAATGTTTTGCATCCTCCTATTTATGCTCCTACGATGAAACAATAGAGAAAGTTATCTTAGAAACTGATTTACTGATGAGTAGCTTTCTTTTCGCTTGAGAATCATCACCTCACAGTTTAACCTAGATTATGAAAAAATGCTGGAGACTCAATCACAACTTCACTCATCTCACACTCCCACCCTTTTAAAACTTCTGGATGAACTGATAAACAATTTAGTAGGTATTTATGCGCCAATGGCTCTACCGTGCTGAAAACACTGGTTCTCGTTAGATCAACGATGTTAAGCAGCATCGGGCGCGGTTAGTATTTGGGTGAGTGACCACCTGGAAACGCTGCATACTGTTGGCTTATTTCAGTCGACTTGGTGGCCGAACGGTCAAGGCGAGCATTTCCAGCTATTGACCGGCCGCCACATTGTGGGTTCGAGTCCCACGTAAAACATGGATGCTGTGTGTTGTGGGTGCAATGTGCTCCGCCCCCTCTGGTGCACCTGGGGCAACATCCCTGGACGGCTAAATGGTTCACGATTTCGGCCGTACATAGAGCAAAAAGACGTAAGTCTAGTGCCTGGCCATTGGAAAAAAAAAAAAGTAGGTATTTATTATCATTTTCTATTTTGAATATTTAAATAATTGTCAAGATTAATTTTAAAGAAAAAAAAGTTTAAAAGTATTTGGCTCACCAAATTTTTTTTTTTTTTTTTTCATTTGGTCCTCCTGTGTGTAAGTTTGCCCATCTCTATATTATATCAATAATTTTATATGCATTATACATATCATAGTTTTGTGATGCTATCATAATGTCAATTTCTGTATAGGCTACGGATTCAGATGGACCCACTCAAGGGAATGGCAAAGTTACATACAGTATCTTATCCAGTGAACTGCTTGATATGAATGCTATTGCTATTGACCCTGTGACTGGAGAAGTGGCATTGCTACGTCCACTTAAACATGCGGAAACACCCAATAGAAATGGTCTAGTAACTATTGTAATCCAAGCTACTGATGAAGGAAACCCTCCTTTGTCTTCGACTGCAAAATTAATTTTGAAAGTGAAAGTAAGTAGCAAGCAGATTCTTGTTCCAAAAAAGTTAACACAGTGGTAAAAAAAATAATGGCTAACTGTAGGCATACATTTTTTTTTTACCCGATTCAGTATAAACTTCCAAGGACTTCAGCAGTGCTGGATTACCAAATTTTCTGAATTATTGAATATCAAACTAAAATGGTGTAAAAAATGGGGAAAATTAATTTAAAACAAAATATTGGATAATAAATGTAGTATTTATTTGTCCAACACATTACACAGACTGGATTACACTGTGCAATATGTGAAAAAATTTTAAATTATAAGGTAAACTTCAATAAACAGATATCTGCATATAAAATCATTTAATCAATTACAGAAATGTATCGCAGTGCAGACAAATGGACTAATTATTCATGAGGTATGCTAGACTATTGTGTATGCCAAATCATTGGATGCAAGATTAACAGAAGTTTACTGTATTAGGTTATAATCATTGACCAAAATTTCTGGGGCTTCTTTAAATATTCACATATTTCTTACTGCTATCTTTTTTTTTTAATTGCCTTTTTGGAACCTTATGCTCTAAAAACATTTAAAGGTGTAATGTTCCTGATTATGGAATGGAATCTCAAGTTGTGGAGATCTTGAGTTGACAAGATCTCAAGGATGTAATACTTGTCCCCTTACTGTTAAGACCTGAGTTAATTATCATAAAGACACCTTGAGCTAGAGTGCGTTTCGAGTGTAGATAACCTTTATAATAGATACCGTACATTTTCTCCAAAACGGTCCAAAGATCTTTCTTAGGTGAGTTGGGATTAAATTGTAGATTTTCTTTTTTAAGGATCCCTACTTCCACAAAGAAATTAAGGGTATCGGCACTTATGAATCCAAATGAGTGGTCGACGTTCAAATCCCATTAGCATACAAAAAAAAAGACATGGATATGAAGTAATTAATAGTTGATGAGCTGTCTGTCAAGTCAAAGTAGCCAATCAGAGAAGATTTTTGACATTTTCTCTCTGAAACCACGAGATCAAAGTCAGAGTTTAGAGTGAGATGTTACCTCCAGATTTCTAGCATTGGAAAACATATGAAGACGCCATCTATTCTTTAGCATATTTATGGTTTTAAGGGGACACCACGTATTAAGTAGCAGATGCTGGGAAGATATTGGTCTTCTCTTGGTCTGGTATCTCTTCTTGTGTCTCTTGTCTCATGCATGTTACTTATGCTGTTGTCCCTTGCTTTATAAAGTTTACTCCCTTGCTCCTGCTCCCAAGAATTTCATATCTGGAGAATTCTTTCAACATTTCAGAGATGTTGCCCGAGATGTTGGGATTGCTCACAACATCTCGCACAGAATCCATTTGCACTCATCTTGGACGCTGCTTCTTGTTACTGTTCAACTCTTCCGAATCATATGTAGTGGCTAGCTTTGTGTTCCTAAGTATTACTGAGTTATGCATAGGACAGAAGTAACCTTCCTACAGACCACACCGTCAGGACTAAGTTCAGAGCTCAGGGAATTCATTCACCATGTTAGTGTGAGTTGAAATGGAATGCCTATGGTTGAATAACTTGTGAAGCTTATGTCTCAAACTACTTTCTAGAAGAATTCCGAATCTTGTTGGGTCAAATAAGAAACAGACTTTCTTTGTTTTTACAATATTTGATATATACATGTTTATTGCATTGGCTATGATAAGATTAATATTGCATTATTTTGCTGTCCTGTTGACTGCCAGTGCAGATTATGATGATAACCTGTAACACTTTTACATATGTTTGAATAAATGTTTTTGTCTTTAAATTCTCCTTTCTAATTCATATCCCAACTGTTAAAGGGCTTAATAATTCCTAATAGATATTAGAGTTCAGTGCTTGGGCACTTTACTGTCAGTTCATTATTCAGAGATTGCATTACATTTTTTGCAATTTGGGATAAAAATTTCTGTTTGACAGTTGTTAATAAAAGTTGGTGAAATTTTTGGTGCTCAGTATTTCTGTTTATGTCTAAATCAAAAGTAATTAATCTTCCTATATGGGCTAGCTTCAAAAATTATGCATTTGAATACCTTGTGTTTTAACATTTAGATATCTGTTTCTGTGAGTTCTTTTTTTATAATTTTTTTTTTTATCCATAGAATAGGCAAATGTGATTAAACTAGTAAAACAAGCAATGGAATTCCAGAACACAACTTTCCCTTATAGCTATAAAATGCTAAGAAATATTGTTTGGAATGTTAGAATTTAAAAGAAAAAAAAAAAAAAAATTTAATTTAGAGTGAAGATAATATTTTTTGATTGAAGATTACCATTGGCGAATAAAAGTTGCATTTTGCAATTGAATTGGTGAAGCATTATAAAATTCAAGATATCCCTAATTATTGGTTATAATGTCCCAATATTACCACATGGATGAATATCTGATAATTGTCAATTTTCAGGATCCAAATAATGTTTTGACTTTTAGTTTTTAGAAACTTTTGCTTGGAATAAGCTCTTAGAAATGCCGATTAAGATTTCTGATGGATGACAGATCTGTTTAACATGCTCAATGGAATTTCAATGCATATTCATTACATTCCTGTGTCAGGAATTACATATGGGTTTGTTTTTGCTCGCTATAAAAATTAAAACTGGCATTGGGAAACAAAGTATGCACCATGCATAACATATTAGTTTATACAATAATATTAATTAGGCAGTATTTTAAAATGTTCATTCATATTAAAAATTAAAAATAACTAAATGTCTGTCAGAAATGGCAGATAATAAATATACCATCAAAAACGAATAAATTAAATTATGTTCCAAAACTTTAAACAGATATGGAATAAAACTCCAAATAGTGTTCTTTAACTTGCATAAAATCACTGCTGTCACTATCTAATGCATGAAAAGGACAATTTTTTGGATAGCACAATGTCAGAGATTCTCAAGGACAAAATGCTTATCAGTAATTTTGATAAATATCCTTAAAATTTTTATAAGAGGGGGGGGGGGGGAGGTCTAAAAGTTAAAATTATAATTCTCATTACTGAGAGACAATGACAGAAATGGCAAATTTGTAATTTTATGAAGTCAAAAGTACATTTAATATTATTCAAAAATACTTTTTTGTTGAAAAATATGTAAAACAGATTGTATTCTAAAAAATACTGCAAAAAATATCTACCTTATTTATTAATTTTTTTTTTAAACTCTTAAGGACACAAAATTGACAATTATCAGATATTCAGACATATACTTCCTTTGCAGTATTTTTCTAACATTGGAAAGAAAATATATAGCCAATATTTACAAACTATTATAATTTTTTAGAGCTCTGAAAATTTTTCCAATAATTTCCCAAGAAGATCAATGCATGATACTTGTGAAAAAACCCAGACCACACAACGGACCCGAAGGCTTTCTGTAGCTAGGTGTGTGGCCGGATGCATGATACTTGTGTAAAATTTTTGTTTTTTTATTATTATATAAAGAGATTGTATTTATAATTTATGGCTTTACACAGTTTTTCATAGATTATATCTTTGTTTTAGAAAGAGAATGATGGAGCTCCTGAATTTGTAAATCTGCCATACCGTGCTCATGTTAAAGAAAATGCAGTTGCAGGTACAGTGTTTCACATACATAAGTTCATTCAATGTTCTTCAGTTACATTAACTAGGTATTGGCAAAGTATAATTATTGTTTAGATTACTAAATGTCTATATTTTAGATAGAAATTTATTACTAGATTACTAAATAGATATTTATTATCTTAATAACATCATTTCGTATGAAGGAACAGGGCAATTCTAATCACCTCTGTGTTTATTTTAGGAACCAGTGTCATAAAAATTGTTGCCTCTGATCCTGATGGCCCAGATGCTGAGCTTAACTATTTTATCTACAATGGAGCTAAAGATAATTTTGTTTTGAACCAAAAAACTGGACTGATAAGTGTTGCTTCTGGTGCTGACTTGGACAGAGATCAATACGGTGCAGAATACAAAATAATTGTGAGTGTTAATAATTAATATGTAGCAAATGCTCACAGCAGTATTAAATGTCTTGAGCTAAAGTCATCTTTAACTCAACCTTGTAATGTTCTCTTACCATATTTTGACTCCAAAACTGTTACTACCAGACTTTGTTTAAAACTGTTAAGTTTGATTTTTACGCTGTCACTACAACTGGTGACCCCAGATGAATGAATAAATCACATCCTCCAAACTTTGACAGCACTTTACCAAGTTGAATGATTCTACTGATGATCAACAAGTGTCACTACCACCACACTATAATGAAGCTTCAAATTGGACTTCTCTCTCATATGATCTGCTGATTGTTCTGTGCAGAGAACTTCTTTAGCAAAATGCTAATAAATATGGTGTAGCAAAGTTTTTTTTTCTATTTCAAGTAATCAAAAAATTAGCTGTTAATAAGGTACGATTGCCCAGTTTTAAATAGATTTAATTATCACCTTAACAAAATGAGACACTGATAAAACTTATTTTCATCTATCTCGAAATCATTTTCATCTATCAAATTTCATCAATTTTCATCTATCAAATTGTAAATATTAGTAATTATTTTTACTGAAGAAACTTGGGTGATTCTGTGACAACTTATATAATGTTGACTCAAAATTATCAATTATTTTAATGGTATTAATTTATAATTGTGAGTCAGTAGTAGAGGAAGGACAGTTGAAGTCCCGCAGGAGGAGCAGAGGAGCACATTCCAATGTGATGACGTCATCGGGAGATGACGTCACGTTATCTGATCTTATCAGTGACGTCATCCGATAAGCTTATCTTATCAGTGACGTCATCTGATAAGCTTATCTTATCAGATGACGTCACTGATAAGCTTATCTTATCGGATGACGTCACCCGATAAGATTATCGGATGACGTCATGTACTGACACAGACAGTGGGGTTGAAGAAGAACTTGGCGGCCATCTTGGAAATTTTGATGGCGCCCTCTATTGACAGGTTGGAGAACTGTGATGGCTAAAAGGAAAGAATTGGTTCTGGACTGAGCTGGATTCGAACTCGGGACCATTCGCACCATAGGACAGTGCTTCAACCAGTATACAGTTTGCAATACAGTTTACAGTATACAATTAATACCATTATAACAATTATTAATTATTATAATGGTATTAATTTTCATATATATGTGTAAAATGAAAATACTTCATTAGTAACAAACAGCATAAACAGTTGATTGAAAGTATCAACTGATTTTGGAGACAAAAGCAGATCTTCTCATGATGAAATACAAAGCATCTACACTGCCAGTAATGACCCAACCTTTTTTGTTAGGTGGTACCCTTGAAATGTTTCATAGAATCTCACAGAACTCCTATTTAGCTGAAATATATTAGGTTCAATAAGGATAAATTAAAAAAATAATAGACATGTAAAGCAGATGCATTCATAAATGTTAACTAACTCATATTTTTGAGTGAAATATTATGAAAATATGTATTGCATATTTCTTTTTATTAATGACTGTTAATTAAAAAAAAGTGACCATATTTGCTTTATATCTGGCCTTTTAGTTACAAGCAAACATTGTTTGCCATTTTGTAATGATTTTGTGTTATGTGTTTGTTTTCCATAAAGTTGTTAACAAAAAAACAAGCTACATTTTATTATTTTTTTATACATTCACTTTTTATGTTATATGATTTAAGAATATATATATATATTAACAGGAATATTTATATATTTCCTCAAAATTTCTTATCTTGAAAGCCTGTGAGTAGTTTTTGAGAATGCTGATAATGATCATTACTGCCTACTGAATTCATTTCAATCGCCTGCTTCAACAAAATTTCTCTTACCAAGTAAAACTCTTGCTACTAAAAATATAACGATCAAGCAAATATCTAACCAAGTAAAACGTTCAAAATGCTCCATTGTTTTTTTAATAGATCATGTTAAAACCTTAAAAATTTTAATTTTTTTTTATTTGTGAAAAAGGGGACAAGTTGGGTTTCTTTCACAGGCTTTTCAGAATTTTCACGGAATTCTGGTTGTGAATCACTGATCTAGTAATAAAGAGTGTTTTAGACAGCAGAGAGCAAAATTGACATTTTACTAGAAAATGTACCTGTTGCTGCCCAGGGTTTAAGATACAAACTTCTAATTTAAATTACTCTGAAACATATAGTGAATTCTCAGAAACCCAACAATGCTTTTACAATAAATATGTCACTGCTTCCCATAGCAATTGATACAGGAACTTGTGACATCCATTACAATGCCCAGTGCATAACAATGAGTGAACCAGAGAATAAAGCCTTTCCCCAATGAAATCAAAAATCTCAATTTTTATGCTTTGTTTGAAAATTCATAGAAAATAAAATTTATTAAAATGTGAAGATATTCACCCATATTTCTGCCAAAGTATAGAATTGGACTAATCTTTCATTTTTGGATGTGACTAAATAAGTATTGGATAACCTAAAACATGCATGTTTCAATGTATTTAAAAGTAAATAAATAAATATGACAGAGTTGTCTTACGAATTTTATTCAAAGGTCATTAAAAAGAGCATTCTTTGATCTTTTTTATGACATCATGATGGAAACCTTGATAATATTTTGATCGCTAAGGAACCAGTTTATGTGAATAGCACTCAAAATCACATTTCAACATAAAATAACTAAAAGACTAATTTGAATGAAAACAAACTCGATGAGGTCTCTCACCTGGACACACAGTTAATTTTGTATTGAATTTTGCAGCTATCTGAAGCTTAAATTTTCCTCTACAGAGTATACATGCACATAGAAAGATAAACATCTATTATTATATAAGAGAAATATAAAGGTTCTAGTATTCCTACTCTACAAATATATATATATAGCTTTTGGAAGACACTCCCATTGCAAGTAGCAACATCCATAACTAGTTTCATGCTTATTATGCATGGAATGGCAAGCATAAAATAGCCACTATCTGCAATGACAGCAAGAAAGCTTGCTTTATTCCACAATTTTGCAAACTTCTATGGAAGCTGACTATTTCAGTCCTTTCACACAGTCGGCATCAAATTATGATGCTGACTACATGCAAGAACTGAAATTGTCAGTACCCATAGAAGTATTAAATTTATGGCATATAGCAAGTTCACACAAATGGGTGGTAGGAAATGGAGTTAATTAGACACTTTCCTTGTTATTTAGAATAATCTTTCACAACATTTAACCAAATCTTGACTAATATTGATTATAAGAACTGTAATTTTAGTAATTTATTACATGAAAGATCTGTCAAAAAAATCTTGATCACACAACTGCTGGTGAAAGACAGTTGTGTGTTAAAAATCCATCAGCAAATCAATACCCTGGATGAATGCATCAAAAATAATTGTTATAATTGCAACTTAACTGATTGATTTTGTATTAATTTGAAATATTTTTAGTGACTTTTAATTAAAAACAACCAAGATTTTAGAATTTTTTGTTGATTATAACCATGGCTGGACAAACCCCTGGTGCCAGGTGGCTGTGGTGCTTAAAATACTAATAGTGGCAACTGGAAATTTGGCAGATCAGCAAAAGAAAATCATCAGTAAACTAAAAATTTAATTCTTGAGCTGAGCGATTAGAAAAAAATTTAGGAAAGAATGCTAAAATTCTCAATCTTTACAACTAAAAGGCTAAAATCTTTAGCTGAGTGACTAGAAAGAATGCTAAAATTCCTGATCTTTACAAAATAAAAGGCTAAAATTTTTTTGCTTCATATAAATCTAAATTTGAAACAATCAGTGCTTTAAAATTTTAAGTATTAATTTAAAAAAATTAAAATTATTTTTTTTTTAGTGTTAGTGTTAACCTCTATGCATTATACCATTATAACTATTTATAAGTACTTTCTAACAAATATTGTCAAAATGTAAAATAATGTAAATTAAAAGCTGCCTCCTAACTTTTAAACCTGGCTCCTATATTGGGGAGATTCAGCCCTGGTTATAACATATACTTTTTGTGTTAGTTACAGACCCCAGTAGAAATTGTTTCGGACACCAAGGTGTCCACAAACTCCACTTTGGCAATCACTAATTTAGAGTATGGTCAAATTATAAAAACACTTTTATTTGTTCTAATGTTTTCCCATAATATTTGAGTTTGCTAATCTATAGGGAGTTGCATATTGAATGCATTAGATTTTTTAGCTATGGATGTTTAAAATGCATCTTAAAAATGTTTGCTGCATTTATTCATAGGTTCAAGCTGTTGATTCAGGAACACCAGTTCAACAGACTGCTACAGCAACTGTTTCAATACTTATAGAAGATGTGAATAATAAGCCCCCAAAGTTCACTCATGATTCATACGTGGAACACATACCTGAAAGTAAGATTGTTATTTCAATTTACGGTGCATTTCCTTTATAATAATTTATTTCCTATAATGTAGCATATGTAAGACAAATGAAAGGTTTGATAGTGATCTGAAATTCAGGTATATTTTAGGTTTGTTTTTATGATCAGGACATGCTTTAAGTGAAGTCAGTACATTTTTACTTTCTCATACTGTTGTATAGAGAAAGTACTGTTTCAACAAAATATTTTGAATTCGTGATTTTGACAGATAAGCATATTTTAAGACCTCCTGAACCCATTTTGAAGACTTTTGGAATTATGTATATCTGTGTGTTTCTGTGTATGCATGTAATATGTCTGTGATGTGTAGATATAATAACTCAGAAATAAATGCACCAAATTTTAAGCTTTTCATAGTATTATTTCCTATGAACATAATGATAATTTCAAAAACAGTAATGGTAGGGTATAGTATATGAGGTGATTCTGATAGTTGAAAATAAATATGTGAATTTCCAAAAATGTATTTCAATTAAATTTTAATGCTTATTCTATATCTAAAGTGGATTTTTAAAATGCCAAGACTATGGACCTTAACCAGGAGTGACTTGCCACCCACTGAAGCTATAACATGAACATTAATAAAAATTAAAAATAACTTACGAAACTTCCTTGAAAAAAGCAGGCATATTTCAGTTAGGTGATGACAATTGTTTTGAGTATTATAAGTTCCTTTCTTCAGACCAAAAGAATAGTATATGCCCTTAACAACTGCTAAGAATGAACTGCGAAAACTGGGCAGTTCATAGTCATGTAATAGAAGTAGGCATAGGTAATCATGTAATGGAGGAATTTGCACACTACCTGGGTAACAACATTTATGTTCTGACCATCTTTCAACTACTTTAAACTGGACAACTCCACAATATTAGTATTTTGCATCCATCTTTGCAATAGTTTCAAGAAGTTTTATACTATCTTTTTTTAAATATATATAACCAGACAAATTTACAAATAATTAATTTATTTAAAACTCAAACAATTAATGTTTAATTTTATTTAGACTGTAATCAACTTATTAATAAGTTCAGCAAGTAATGAAGACATGAGAGAGGAATATACTTAAACATTACTAAAATAATTTGAATATCAATCATCAATTGAATTTAATTGAAACAATAATCAACAAATTTAATTGAACTTTAAATATATATATATATATATATATTGGAAATTTTAGACTCAAATAAACAATAAAAAAAAATACTTTTACTACTTTTAAATTACTGGAATTGCATTGCGTTTTATCCTAAAAATACAAAGAATTGCATTGTGATTTTAAACCTAAAATAAATCAAATACAATGAACGTTAGAGAGTAAGAAAAAAAACACAAATTTTAAAGTATGCACATTCATTATAATTCATTTATAAAGAACAAAAACCCACCCCCAACAATTTGCTCCACAGCTGATAATTTATCACAAATCTGTAGACAAATAATGAATACATCTGGAAGAAAAAGGGGGTTTTAGTCTGCTGAATCCGTCGACCTGGCCTACGATTTCACGAATCTAAAATGAGCTCATTTAAAAAAAAAGTTTTAACCTCAGACTTAAAAATACTCTGAAAAAAGCACTGATTGAAGTAGACTGTGATGAGGATTTGCTAAACTGAAGGAATTTTCTCCAGAACGAAAAGAATTTTTTTATGTTTGGCAATGGCCCTTAGGGAGATTGTGATTGTTGACTTTTGCCCCACTGTGCACTGAAGCACCAAAAACCTCATAGCGAGAGGGGCATATCCATCCACAAAAATACCATCCCCGGACTTTTCTCCTTCTTTTCAGGAATCTACTTTTCTCTTGGCTTCATCAGAAATGTGATCTCTAGACAATGTTCATGTGGTGAAAATCATGCTCAAACCAAGAGTGTTACCAAGAATGGGAACCTCTAGCTCCTTACCTCGTTCCTTGAGACCTTTATTGAAACGTTTTCTCAACACATGAGGGACGGCGGTAAAACGATTCCCAGGAGTTTTCCCAAAGCATACAGCATTTCCCATGATAGCAACAAGCAGAAAAAGGGAGCATAATGTTCATACAGTGAGCGAGTAAGCCCTGTGTTAGAAACACCATAGAAATTTACCCAATTTCATGTATTTCAATATTTACTAAAATAATTACGAAACTGCTTTTCAGGAACCATTTCTTTATTCAAAGCTTAACATTCCAAATGTACAGCTCGTTTATCTGACAACTTACACAAAACCCGAGATTGTTGCCATAGCATCATTACAAAAAATGGTGTTGCCATTGCAAGAACTAAATATAAGCAAATTTACAATAAATGCAATTCTAAATATAAAAAATGAATAACGAAATTAATGTGTGTTACTCAACACCCTGCCAGTAACCTTTCCGAATGGGTTCAAGCATGCTTACAATTCATAAAAAATGGCACATGCACATACATGCATGTACATGATGTCTAATAACAAATTATGTTTACCTAAAAGAGAGAAATAATTTAGAATACATAAGTTTTTCAGAGAACTTGAAAACAAATCTTAATTGCCAAGAACGTTAAAAAACATTAACATGCCATAAAAAGGGAAACAACATTAACAAAGTTAGGAATTTTGAAAGGAAAATGGGAAAATTAAGAAATTTTAAATTTTAATGAATTTTGAAAATTTTAAGTTTGGGGGAAATGGCATGACAATAGTGAACTTCATTACATTTATATAACCTCCAGAAGGTCTGCTGCATATATTTCTGACGAAAAACCAGCAGTTCTGCAGCATTTTTGATTTTCATTCTTAGGGCGATAAAATTATTATCATTTTATAATAATGTAAGGAACTGAATATAAGCTGTATTTATAACCAGGTGAATATTTAATTCAAGATTTAACTGATTATAAAATTCACATGGTTTCAAATGTTAACAAATTAAATGGTTATTGACTAAGACAGTGTACATGCTTAAATTTTAACAATCATGATCATGAAAATATTTAGTTTCTGTAATTGCTTGTTTAGTTACTTTAAGAATCAATAATAAGACATGTAATTTTTAACAGCATTAATAATTACATTTTAATCATAATTGTTTGTAATGATAATAGAAGTGAAATTCTCTGTTTATAAGCATCAATAATATGGCAGAGCATTGTTCTCAGCCATCTTTGTGAGATTTCGACCAATAACAGGAGGAATTTGAAGCCAGTTCAACCCATTAAATCTTCGGTCCTACTGGCAATGCTAAATATTTTTAATTAATTTTTAATTAACTAAGACTTCAATAAAAATTCAAAGCTTGTCTTGCATATCTATGAGTTTATATTAGTCTATATGTAAAATTTCAGGACTGCATGTTTTTTTCATTTATTCGTAATTTAGGTCTGCATCTGTATTCATCTGTGATTGTATCTGTAGACAAGATACTTTTTAAAAAGTACTTAATTTTTTATTTAAATATGTGCAAGAACTGTGTAGTTAAATAAATCTAGATTTAGTTTAATTCATGTTTACAGAATTTCATGCAATTTTTTTTAATCTTTACTTTAGGTACTAATATCGGTGAAGAAGTTCTTACGGTTTCTGCAGTAGACCCAGATGAAGATTCAAAGCTACGATACTCAATTGTAGAGCCTATTGTTGCGAGAGATAAAACAGGCTCTGTTGTTACAACATATGCATATAATTACAAAGTAATTTATTACTATTTATTAAATTGTCTTGATTGTACTGTGTTTTTGTATTTAGAGTGTAGCTAGCTACCCTACATGAAGAAGAATCAAAATTTAAAACAGTCAGGAATTTTTAAAAACTGGCCGAAAGGTTGGAATTATCTGCAATTTTTTTTTAAAGTTCAATACATACAAAAGTCAGAAAACTTGAAAATTTTAGGTAGCATTTTTTTTTATTTATCTTATTAAGCCACATATATATATTACATTGTCAAATATACCAAATACCTAATGTATTTTACTTCTCTATGGGCAAATATGATATATCAAGGGATTGCATTAATTTTAATTTAATTTGATTTTCTAATTGCTTAACCTAAAAAAATTATGAAATTTATGCTAAAACCTGGAAAAGTGAGGAATTTTGTTATGCTGTTTAAGTGATCCTTTATAGAATTTCCCGAAAAAATTAATAAATTGGGCAATAAATTAATCAAAAAGTAAAATCACTTTGTGTAAAAAATAGTAAAAATTAAGCAACATAATTACTCACAAATAAAAACACAATGCAGCATACAGCTATATTGAGAATATGTTATATCCCCTTCATCAACTCAAATGGTCCTTCAAAGGTCATAAAACTACTTAATTTCTAACAATAGTTTTTAAGGGCATTAAAGCAGTTTAAATTTACATTTTAGTGCTTAAAATCTGTTTAATTTTTAAAATAGCATTTTTGGTACTAATAACACAACAGTACTCTATTTATGTATTGTGTCATGAAAAATGTAAACAATTTTTACTTGTTTTGCCAGAAATAAGAGTACCATTTATGAATATACAAAAATAATTTAAATATCTGACCCCCCCCCCCCCCCTCGAAAAAAAAAAGTTTTTATCCAAGTGAGTTTTTGTTTCACTTTGCTTATTTTCACTCAAAATATATTCTAAACTATAAAAGATTGATATAAACACTAAGTGACAAAAGTGTCTAATAAGAAATTCAATTTCTAGATCAATAGTCTATGTTTACAAAGTTCTTATAGTTTTCGTGCAATTATCTAGTCAAGTTAAAGAAGATTGAAAATTTACATTTGTAGTTTGTAATGTTTATATCTAAAAAACTAAAAGTAGAAAGCAAACGGTTTGTAGTCCTTTGAAAGTCCTACTACAAGAATATATAATTTAATTTTGGATCAGGTTTTTAATTTTCTAAATAAAGTGGTTGTAGCAACGAACTTTAGTAATCTGAATGTACCTCTCATATTAATTGAATATTTTAACATAAACATTATTTGACTTTACATTGAGTTATTTGCAGATGATGTTCAATTTAAACCTGGCATTACTTCCTGTAAAATCTACATAAACTTGATATTCACTTGTTGAATGAATGAATGAAATAAAGGTGGGTGGCTCAAAAAGAGCCCAGCACATCGACCAGAGGTCTATTGTACTACCCCAAAAAGAAAACGAAGATCCCTAAGAAAAGAGACCAGTAGCTGATGCGAAAATAAGCAGGCACTTGACAGGAATGTCGTTCAGCTCCCAGGGTTCAATCACATAACGACCAATGTGTTCGAATCTGTGAGCAGAGTAGGCCTCACATTCACATAGAATGTGAGCTGCAGTTTCTTCGCTGTAATTGCAGCCTCTGCAAAGCGAATCCTTGGAGACACCCATGATATTAAGATGTCTCTTGAGGGTGCAGTGCCCAGTAAGGAGCCCAACAGCTCTCTTGATGCCAGTTCTACTGAGCCTGAAAAGTTCCTTTTGACGTGTACTAGGGCAATTGCAGTTGAGGATTTTTGCTTGCCTTTGTCCCTTAGTGTCACGCCAGTTCTTACATTGAAGCTTCCTGAAGATGTCAAAGACAATTCTTCTGATAAGATCATTGGGAATACCCAAGGCCGGCTCAGGACCCACAAAAGGAGTACTAGAGCCTTTCCTAGTAAGTTTGTCTGCCAATTCTTTGCCAGGAATGCCTGAATATTCACTTGTTACTTAGAAAGATCAAGTTGTTTTAATTATTTATCTTACTTTAGTTACCAGAGTCCCATGTTGTCTGTTGTAAACAAAACAAATGAGACTCAAAACAAGGAATAAACTTATTGAACTTTATTGGAGTTAATTTATGAGATATTATTCATGGAAAATTATTTCAGCTCTATCGGACTGGAACCACCATTGATTTTTTTTTTTTTTTAATTAACCTTTACATTTTGGCTAAAAGAGTCCACTACTTCTTCTTCAGAACAGCACAATAACTGAAAATCCCATTCCTCCCTGTAAATACCTTGTCTTTTCTATGGTTGTTGTTGTCGTTGAGACCCAGACCGTCCGACCTACCAGAAAGGTGTTGTTGTTGTTGTTACCCAGATCGTCCGACCTACCAGAAAGGTGTTAGGTAACTGTTTGGACGGCCGGGAAGTGCCACCCAATTTAGACCAGAACCCAGTGGGGGGAGGCATCCACAGGGACCGTACCCTCCGTCCCCTACCACCAACCTCTCGGAAGGACTTACGGACCCACATGTTTAACGTGATCGTACTCCGCGTGAACACGGCGGCAGTTTTGGCAGTGGCTGGAATCGAACCCGGGCCTACCGAGTGCAACTCCAGCGCGCTAACCAATGGGCTACCGCGCCCTACCAGAAAGGTGTAAGGCAACTGTTTGGACGGCCGGGAAGTGCCACCCAATTTAGACCGGAACCCAGTGGGGGAGGCATCCACAGTGACCGTACCCTCCGTCCCCTACCACCAACCTCTCGGAAGGACTTACGGACCCACATGTTTAACGTGATCGTACTCCGCGTGAACACGGCGGCAGTTTTGGCAGTGGCTGGAATCGAACCCGGGCCTACCGAGTGCAACTGTCTTTTCTGTGGTGTAATGTTCTTCTAAAACCCATCCCAAGCAGGGATTAAATTCTTACACTAGGAGTGCCCAAAGTATTTTAATGGGGGACAATATATGTGCCTCTCCCTGTTCAAAAAAAGAGAGGGTGTGAAAAGCACTGGTACATACTAGAGATGTTGAAAGAGAGTAGCTTTCCCGTTGTACGACTGCTGTACCTCCATAGTTTAGAGGTTAAAAGTATGTATTGCATTAATTTCTAGAAGTATTCTTTGATTAGGATTTCTTCTTGTCTTGAAACAAATAAAGATCCTAAAACATTAAATATGAAACTATATAAATGAAGTAATGTGATATTTTACTATGCAATAAGTGTTTTAAATTTTAATTCTTATTGCCATCCACATGTGTAAAATATTTTTTTCAATAGTTTTTAAAAAGGGCTTGAGTTTTCAAATAGAAAATGAGCAAAGATTATATATTTTTCTAAAAAAAATTTCATTGAACTAGAACAAATTACCCAGGTTCTAAATAAATGTCCACTACTTAATACATTTACAGAATTATCTTTTCAAGCTCAGATGATTTTCACCCTAACTCTGGGAAAGACCAGAGTCAAAGCACTCACTTTCTTCACGCATGCTCTCTGTATATTTGGAAAACAAAAAAATAATAATAAAAGAAATGATCCTTTCTCTACGAGAGGAGCTGGTCGACTAAGGAGACCTCCATGGAAAATGTGTTTGTTGTTTTTATGCATTTACCTTAAATCGAATAACATAGTAATTCAAAAAGAAATTTCTTTTTTGTTAGTATGCAAACATATACACACAACTTTTTTCCAAACTATAGAATTGTACTAATCTTACTTTTTTAGATGCAGTGAAATAAATATCTGTTAACCTAAAAAATGCAAATTTCAATGTATTTAAGAAAGATAAGTAAATGAATAGAAAGGAATTATTCTTCAGATTTTGTTCAAACATCATTTGAAAGAATGTTCGTTAATCTTTCTAATGGTGTCAAGGTAGAAACTCTGAGATAACATTTTTGGTCACTATGCAACCAATTTGTGTGATAATTGCTCAAAATCATGTTAAAATATAAAACAACTAAAAAACCAATTTAAATTTTTTAAAAAATCTCACGGAAGTGCATCATCCAGGTCCTGAAGTACCTGTGTATAAAATTTCGTGGCTGTATAACTTTTTGATTTCTCAGTACAGACAACATACGCACACAGACATCTTCTTTTAATATGTAATCTTGAAAATTTTCATGAATTTTATATCTCTGAATTTTGTGTAAAAATCCTTCCTTTTACAGTCTGCATTCAGAATCGATGGTACCACTGGAAGAATAACTGTTAATCAAATCTTGGAGTATAATGCTGCTTCTGTAATTATACTAACTGTTGAAGCTGTTGATCTAAATGCAGTTGATGTTACATTTGGGAAGCAGCAGAAGGCATCAGGTAAGTTGTTTAAATAAACTTTTTTTTTTTTTTTTTTTTTTTTTTTTTTTTTTTTTTTTTTGAGATTAGTAAATCATATGCTAAAATTAATATTTTTAAAATAAAAATTGCATCATATTTTTCAGAAAAGTGAGTATGTTCCCTGAAGGTATGCTTAATAGATTTCATCATGGAAATGCTAGGATTTTTTAATAGAAATTTATTTATATTATGTAAATCACAGACTAAGAAGTTCAGCTAGTAGAGCAGTTACATATTGTCCTCTTACTATGTGTGTATGGTCATTGTACTACAAGTAAAAATATGTGCTGGCAACTAGTTATTGTTGCAAAATGTTTTCAATCCTGGGGCCCTACCACCAACTGCCCGGAATTATTTTCTCACTGTTCAGAAATCCATATTATTCCACCTCGTCATTTACGAAAGTCTGCGATAATCATACTATGAAGTCGTCAGAATTCGGTTTCATTACACTTTGATGGACAGGGGGGTGGAGTTAATGCAGAACCTCTCTGGACTAATCGAAGTCAATAGTTAAATATCTAAGGAGTTAACATAGTGCTTTATAAACACTTTTCTTTCACCGATGAAAAATACTTTTTTTCGCAGATGAAGAATACTTTGATTAATAGAACTGTGTGATTTCTATTGACAATAACATTAATCATAATTGCCTTTATTATAAATAAGCAAAAAGTTGGAAAAGAAATACATTTTTTAAATGAATTACTAAATGTTAAATGTACTAAATGCTTTTGATATCAATTTTCGAGAAAACTATAATATACTTATTTTCCAAGTCCTGAAAATGATTATATTACCTAAAGTTATTCACAGTTTGCGCATCTAAAAGTTAAACTAGGATTAATATATTATGGTTTAGTTTTGATATCAGTGCCACAGAAAAACAAATTAAGAATATTTTAACAGTTTTTGTTAAGCAGTTGCAATTCTTTCATATTTAAGAAATACATTTTAAATGTAAGAGTTTTTACTGTATATTCTTTTTATTTGTGCTGTACTTACTTTTACAAATATAAAAAAGAAAAACATTTTTTGAAAATGTGATGAGTAGTAAAATATATATCTTGTACTTGCTTTTAGTATTTGAAAAGTATTGGGGGGGGGGGGGGGGGTCCTTTCACAAAATATGATGAAATTCATGTAAAATGCTTAGGGAAAATCTTATAGTTTTCTTCTCAAGTATAAACATAAAGAAGCGAAAATCATTTACAAAAGTAAAACACGGATAAGTAAAGTTATAATATTAAAAAAAATGAAATATATTTAGAAAATGTTATTTTTTTTTTCTTAATTGAACCTGAACAAAATTTTACATCTGTGTGTGTCAATGATGGACTAGCTCTCTACGGACTACAGGAAAATTAATTTTAAAGTAAACATCATCTGTCCATAGTAGAATATGTATATTTCATCTTTGGTGGGTATAAAGTATACTTAACTGAAGAATTAACAATTTTCAAATTAACTTCAAAATAAATTTTACGAAAACGTAAACTTAATAATTTATTCAAGTTAGGTAATTTGAGGATAAAACTTTAAACAGAAAGCTCTGCACGTTATTACAAAACATTTCACCTGAATATTTTAGTAACAGATGGCAGCACAAGTTTTAAAAATAAAACCCGCTCTGATTCGAACCGGAGACCTCTCGATTACTGAGCTTCTCTCCTACCGCCTAAGCAAGAGTGCTATGCCATGTTGAGTGTAATAAGAAATTGCATGCTCTAAACCTTACAGTGCTATTTCAGGATGTTCTTTTAAAAGCAGAATACATTTTGAAGTTGTTCTAATATAGCTTCGGGGCAAAAAATTGTATAGAGAAAATACAGGTTTTATTTTTAAAATTCTGTCAGACGTTTATTAAACGATTCGTGAAAGAGAGATAGATAGTTGAGTTCGCTAACATTAACATAGCTGAAACCTAAATAATTATATGAATTTCCAAATAGAAAAAAAGAAAAGAAATATTTTGAAAATTGAAAGAGCAGATCTTTTGAAGTAAATAAATAAGCTTGTATTTTAATATATGTGGAACAAAATTTTGAGATTTGATGAAAAATTGGTGCTTGTAAAATTTCTCAAGATCGTCGTTTTACATATTCCAAGGAAATTATTACCGAAGCATTTGATACTAATTTAGTCGGCAACGTGGTGGTAATTTAACCTGAACAATGAAACAAATTCATTGTCAATTAGCATAATTAATTTATCCTCTGTGGTTGAATGTTTCTTCCTTTCAAAAACGATCACTCGCAAATACAAGACTGCCATCTTGAATACTGCTATTACGTACCTTATTTCAGGTTTCACAGTCTCCTTAGAGGATGAAATTATCAAGAGGTTTTTATGAACCTTCGTACAACTTTAGGCACCCAAATAAGACTTCGTGGTACCACATTTCATAAAATTTGATTGATGTGCGGAATAACCGGTTATTTCGAAGCCGGGTGGATTTACGATGTGTTGGTGGTAGAGCCCCTGCTTATAAATATCAAATGATTTTAAAAGTCTGTATCTGTCATAACTTATTCAATATTTTTATTTTTCTAGTTGAAGTAACTATATACATCAGAGCTCATGGTGAAATGAATCCTGTATTTTCTCCACCCTGGACACAGTCAAATCCAATCATTGAAATCACAGTTCCTGAAGAAACACTGATTGGTTCTACTCTTCTCACTTTATCTGCCAGGGATCCTCTTACCCATGCTATTGTCACGCATTTTGAAAAGATTTCCGGATCAGATCCAGATAATTATGTGTCTGTCAGTCCAGTTTCAGGTAATTTTTCTTGCATAGAAGAGGTTTTTCATGTAGCTTCAACAATGTTGATAGGATTACCATCAGTGGTAATCTGACAAAATTTTGCCTTGTGCAGTACAAAACTTGGTATTTGTGCACAGTAGTGTCACCAGAAAAAATTTCTGGGGGTTAGTGGTAACCAAATACTTCTGTTTTTAACACTTTACAACAAAGTTGAATAGTCTTTATGACTTTGTTCATTCATTCTGTCTGTCTGTCTGTCTGTCTGTCTGTCCGTTAGCACGATAACTGCCGTAAAAATGGCTTAATCAAAATGAAATTTTAGTATGTTGTTCAGACGGTATGTAGGACCTATGGGAATATAAATGAATAATATCACCCAATTAGTTTTGGATTGAACCCGGGTTGAAAAAATGAAATACATTGAGCCCTATGGGAACTAATTTTTCAAACATTTTTTAAGCGGATTTAAAATTCACAAATTGCTTCGAAAATTTTAGGTAATATTCAAATTGTTCCATAAAATATACAAAAAAAAATTCAGTGAAATATATTCAGTAGTTCTTTAAATAAAAATTAAAATAATAATTACACCTCTTATATGAAACGATGACGTGACCATGATATGAAACGATCACATGACCCACTTCAAAATGATATATGGCATCCATCTTGTTTCAAAATCGTGATTTTTTAAGTTTTTTTTTAATTCATATTGAGTGTTGTATCCGTCCTAAAACTACTTTATTTTCGCTTAAATTCTGTGCATCTACATACCGAAACAACGCAAATACAATATATTTCAATTTAAATGATTATCCAAATTTGATTATTTCTACAACTAAGCCTATTTTTCACTTATGTAAAATGTAAACAGCAAAATATATAGAATGAGTTGTATTAGAGTTGCTGTTTTTTTTTAACACAAAATCATTTAGTCCATGGAGTCTGCACGGCTGATATGAATGAAATATTAATTGATTTTATAAAAAGAAGGACGATTTTTTTCGATGAAGTTTTGAGCATAGAGTTTAATTACTTGTGGCTCCATGGTCTTAATTTTTAAATAAAATAAATTATTATAGTATTGTGATAAATGAAATGAATGGGAGAAAGTTATGAATGAAATTCTGTTTTTATAGAGAGATCCAGGCGTGTTATTTTTTCTATGACGTCATTTGAATTAATTTCAGTTGTTTTCGATGAAGTTTTCAAATATAATAAATTATCGTAGTATTATGATAGTTTTAAAAATATTACCGTGGAATGTATCGCATTTTAGAGATATTTAAACCAGGCAATTTATATTTCAATGCCGTCATTTGAATGAAGTTCATTTTTTTCAATGAAGGTTTAAGTTTTCAATTATAATAAATTAATGTAGTATTGTGATACGTTTTAAAATATTACCGAGGAATGTATTGCATTTTTGACTTTTTTAAATAAAATTGCATTGAAGGTGGAAAGTGTTTCATAATCAATGCTTTAAGCATGATTGATCTTTCTTGTTTATTTCTCCACATGTCATTTCTTTGAAATTCAATGGATTCCTGGGGATTTATGACCCCCAAATGCCACTACTTGTGCAGTTTACCAATTTCCAAATATTTGTAGCCAAATAAAAAGATGACCAGACAATTATAAATTATATGAAAATTTCAGTATGTGACATCATACGTTACATGCAGTTCTCCCGATCTATTTGTGTGTGACATGATTGTTTGCCTGTTCATTAACCATTTCACCATTATGCAAACATATGATTCAAATCTAAATTATATATAATAAGCAAGGGTTTTTCAAATGAAATTTTTGAAATTTAATCTTTGAAAAATTAATTTATTTAAATATATTTAAATAATATATATTTAAATTTGTATTTCCATAAATTTGTATTTTATCGTTGCATGCACTTTGTTGCATCATGTGCATATATCTGCAATATTCACCCAATTATTGCTTATTAAAAAATTAGAAATTCTCCCCCTACAACTTCAGGATCAGCTGTGAATAAAATTGAGCAGACACATTATAGTCTGTTTACAATTTACAGTCAGCCCTTGGAAGACTAGTCAGAGACCTGAAAAAAAAAACAATTCCAATTTTCCAATTTTAACCTATTGGGGTAGTTTATGTTATTTCTATTGTAAATATCTTCATAAATATTACAGATAATTGCAGTTTTTTTTTCCCTTTGACTATTTACTTTACAGCACAACATTTGATCTTTTGCTCAAGAGATTTATAAAAATTTATACCCCCTTGTTTTTTATAAAAAAAAATGACACCCATTAGAAATAATATATACAGTGAAACCTGGCAAAGTGACCACCTTGGTATATTGACCACTTTAGCTAAAGTGACATTTTCATATAGTAACCACCATCATTTTCATAAAGTGACCAGTTTTTTTCTGTCCCAAGGGTGGTTACTTTAACCAGCTTTCACTGTGTATGAAAGAATTTTGCATTTAATTTTAACAAATTAAAAGTATGTGTCTAAAACCAATTGCCAAAAACATGGTCAAATATGCTGAAATTCCTCGTATATACAGTGGCTGTCGTTTATAAGAATCACATTCATTTTGTTCGTCCATAAGCAGTTGATTCCTATATATGAAATTTTTTAAATATCTTTCTTCTATAGTAAACAGTAACTGCATTATATTGTTCTACAGGATTTAAATGATATGTATGTGTTTAAGTACTATTAATACATTTGTAAATCCGCATTCAAAAATATTTCTTTACAAACTAAACCTTAAAATGTGAAAACATTGATAGAAACATGATAGATTTCCACTAGCAAAACATCAGAGGAATCTTATCTGAACACATAACCAGAAACAGCTTTGCTTATCAGTCAGTTTTTTTTTAACAAAAGACTAAAACGTGTTAAATAAAAAAATTTTAACTTTTAAGAATCAAAGCTGATTCTTAAAAGTGTCAAATTGATTCCTTAAAGCAGGAATTTTAGTGCATTAAAACCGAATTTGTGTTGTTTTGATTCTTATAGATGGCTAATTCTTTTAACCACTGATTCTTAAAAAAGGTAACCACTGTGATTAATGTATTCAAAATGAGTTTTTTTATAGAGTAATGATAAAAGAGTATTTAAATTGTATTATTTAGACATTTTATGTATATCATTTTATATTGATGTTATATGTTTATGATGTTATACAGGGGTTGTTGCTTTGAATAGACGTCTTGATTTTGAAGAATTGCCATTAAAGCATATAAGTTTTAAAGTAAAAGCTATTATTGGGGAAGTGAAGAGCCAGAGATCCAGTGAAGCAAATATTATGATACATGTTCAAGATATTAATGATAACAGCCCTGTATTTTCTCAGAATGTAAGTTTGTGACACTTTATTTAAAGTATTCTTTTATAATTTTTTGTCATTTAACTTATGGAGTCACCTTCTTAATGCAATAAGTGCCTTGAACTAAAGGTATCTTTAACTCAACTGTATAATATTTTCAAATTCTAAGTACTTCTTTGATACAAGCAGACATATGAAAATTAGGTAACTGCAATTTTAAAAACGTTATGAACACTCTTCATCGAATTAAGAACACCATTGTATTGGTCGAAAGATCAAATACAATACTGACATTGTTTCTGTCTGAAGTGGTTGTTCTGTCTCTTTATCTTGAAGGAGGCTGATTTTTGCCTGCGAAACTGATGTGTTTAACAAGCTTCATGCTTCCAATCACCAAGTTCACCATTTGCAATAAAAAAAAAAATCTCTTTTAAATTTGGTAGCTAAAAGAATTTTTAAAATTATTTTTATTTTTTTAACTTAACATATTTTAATGAATGAAGACAATAATCTTCCTTCTCATTCATATCACTTGGCTATTTTTTACACTTTCCAAAGTGTTCACATTTTACTCAAGCTGTGTGCATGTAGTTATGCACATGTGTCTGCAAATTTTTAAAAATGACTATTAAAATATGAAAATGGCTAATTTCTGGCTAAAGTAAAAAAAAAAAAAAAAAAAAAAAATCCTTGAGCAAGGCCTGATTTAGTCAACTATTTACTGCATTAATGAAGTGTTTTATTTTCACTTGTATCTTGATTGAAAAAACAACATATATTAAAACTTTTTCTGTAGTCACTATCTTGTCATTTACTAAAATGTCAGATATGTTGAATTCTTAATTGGGTCATCTAGAACAGTGGGGTACAAACAACCCTTAGATCGCCAAAAATTTTCTTATGGAACATAGAGAGGATACGAAAAAAATTGTATTTGTATTTTGTTTCAATATATAGATTTAGGCTGATATTTCACATAAGGTCTGTCAAAAATATTGTTGTTGTTGAAACCCAGACCGTCCGACCTACCAGAAAGGTGTAAGGTAACTGTTTGGACGGTCGGGAAGTGCCACCCAATTTAGACCGGAACCCAGTGGGGAAGGCATCCACAGGGACCGTACCCTCCTTCCCCTACCACCAACCTCTCGGAAGGACTTTCGGACCCACATGTTTAACGTGATCGTACTCCGCATGAACACGGCGGCAGTTTTGGCAGCGGCTGGAATCGAACCCGGGCCTACCGAGTGCAACTCCAGCGCGCTAACCAATGGGCTACCGCGCCCCCGTCAAAAATATTGTGTATTCATTTTTATTAATAGTGTTTTCTTGTTTCAAAAATATTCTATGTGCTATTTCTAGCTAGTTAAAACACTTTGACACTTTCCTTATTAAATGTAACTAATATTAGCGAATGTGAAATGTATACCTCTTTAAAATTGTATATTTAATTATAATTTTTAAATCCTTATTTTATTTACATGGTAGCATGAGGTTTCCTAAATAAAATATTTATTACTTCAGTAGGATAGCACCAACAAAAAAGTTGTGCATCACTAATCTAGAAGACCACAATAAAAGTTTTGAACAGTCAATAAGTGAAAATTCAATTTTATTTTCAAAGCAAATTTTATGTAAAACTTAACAAAAATAATTTCCAGAAGGAGCATTAATGACAATGTATATTTCGTTGCATGATAATTTTCTTCTAAATAACTCACAGAATTGTTGCAAAAATATTTTAGTTGTAAGATATTTTATGTACTACATTTGATTGTTTTTTACAGTCCTACAAAACCAGCATTTCTGAATCAGCAGAATATCCTCAAAGCATCTTAACAGTAATTGCTTCTGACAAAGATAGCCAGGATGGTTTTGGCACTATCAGATATTCCCTTTCCGGAGATGGTAGTGATGTCTTTGACATTGATGAAACATCTGTAAGTTTTGAATATTTTAAAAATGATGTACAAAAATTATAATATGTATTATATTTCTAAGTTCCCACTGATCTGATAAATCAGGGAAATAAAGAATTGTCTTGGAAAGTCAGTGATAGTCAATACTTTTCCAAAGAAATCAGTTAAAATATCACTTTTAGGACACTTTTATCTTAATTTTCTTAGATCACCACTTTTAGGAAAAATTAATAGTTTTCTTTGTATATCAATTTAGTTTATTATTATTATTATTATTATTTTCAATTCCTGCACTAGTTTAACATCTCAGTGACTAATTCAAATGCATATTTTATCTTATTTTTATTTTTTATTCACTCCTAAATGAGATAAAAGAAGTTTTTGTATGAACGAGATTTTACTCTACTTTCACTTGAAATATTTTCTACATTATAAATGGATAAACAGAAATGAAAAAAAAATATAAAGTTTGAAATTCAGTTTCTAGATCAATAATTTGTTTTTACAAAGTTCTTACAGTTTAATTAGCAATCGTCTTGTCAAGTGAAGCTTGAAAATTTTCGATTTTTGAAATTTCTAATACATATATCTTGAAAAGTAAAAATATAAACATTAAAGGAGTAATTTGTAACCCTATAAAAGCGCTACAAAGATATATAATGGATTTTAGATAGGGTTCTAAAGGATTATATAGTTCCAAAATGAGTGCCCATAATTTTTCTTTGAAATTATATATTTTGCTTTTAGAAATTCTCAATAAACAGGAATTTGACCCCGTCACTTATAACATGTAAAAATAAAAGACATAGTTTTTTAAAGTACCCCATTTTATTATTTGTAACTTAAGTTTGAAAATTATGGAATTGCATTGAAGCTTATTGCAATTTAATTTAATTTCAGTTATTTTCAAAAACTGAGTATGCTTCTATAGCCATTTCAGAATGGATTAGTCAGATAAGTACAATCCAAATAATTTAAAGTATACCATAAAAGGCAGCAATGTACCAAATTTGGATACTATCTGCTCTGGTTCTTGTGTTATTTCCAAAAAGCTAGTATATTACTGTAGTGGGCCCAAGATGGGCTGGGTAAGTAAGGTTCAAAATGCAAAAAATTAAAATATACCATGAAGACAGCGATATAGGACAGCGATACAGGCTATAAGAATGTACCCCAAGTATGGGTACATTTCTAAATGTACCCCAAGTATGGATACATTCCTATGGCCAGCCCAAGATAAATCAAAGAACAAAGACATCACAACAAAAACATATGAAATTTGGGCAAAGAGGCTACTCCGGTTTTCAAGTTATTCCCAAAACAAGAGTACATTTCTATAGCATGCTCATTATGAGTTAGTTCAAAATCTAAGGAATTAAAATGAACCGCAAAAGAAAATGACATACCAAATTTTATGTTACTATGATTAATGCATGGAATCTGATTAGTTATGACTTCAAAGATTTGAATCAAATGAACAACAGATCAAGTTAAATAAAAAGATGCAAAAATAGGACACATTCAAGAAAAATCAATTTTTTGGTAATCCTGGCTTCAATAACTTATTTTGACTTGCATTTTATTATATGCCTATAATTAATCATACATTTTTCTTATCCAGTTTATCACATATAGTTAGGAAAATTGAATGTGTGATTTAAAGTCGGACTTTATATTTAATGCAATTTGTAGTAAAGGTATTGTTGTGTATGTTACTATAATATTTTGAGTATATGATGTATTTTATTTTAGGGAACAATATCAATTCGAGAAAATTCAACTCTAGATCGAGAACGTCAAGAGGTGTATAATTTACAGGTTACAGCTACTGACAACCCTAGAGGAACAGCAAATCAGCGAAGAACTTCTATTATTGTAAGATTTATTTATTTAAATTTATCTATTTAAATTTTATTTATTTAGCATTCATCTTAAAGAAAATGTTTTTCTAAGAAAAAGAACTTCTATTATTATAAGATTTATTTATTTAAATTTATCTATTTAAATTTTATTTATTTAGCATTCATCTTAAAGAAAATGTTTGTCTGCATTTCTATCTGTCTGTATATGTTGTCTGTAGCGAAAAATCAAAGCATTCTCAAGCAATGAAATTTGCTATAAACATACTTCATATTACCATACGATACCCCTCGATGAGATTTTTTAAAAATTTAAATTAGTTTAAAACTTACAAACTTGTAAAGCCAGAAATTGGCCATTCCAATTCATTCATCAAATCATTTCTAGTTTTTCTTTACTGCTGCAGACAATATTCAAGAGCAGGTGTTTTTATTACTGTTTGCAAACTAAATGGATTTAATTTATCGGTTTTCTAACTTTGTGAATTTGAAAGGGTTCCGTTCTCTAATTGGGTAATTTTAAAAGGACTCTAATTGGATGGAAGCTCTTTGAGATAGTAATAACTTTTTTATTTTACTTCTGCTGTAAAGGAACTTTTATGTTTTGCAACTTCAAGTATTTTCAACGATCAGTGATCGAGTGTTTGTTTAGGGCATATCAAAGGAGCTTATGTAGGTTGTATCAAAAGAGCTTATTTTGAGCATATTATGTTCTCATTATACAATTGATATGATTGTGTATGAAAAAAGCAGAGTTTAGGAATGATTTTAGTTCTAAACTGGATATTTGGAAATTGATTAGTGTTATCTATATTATTTATGTAGTAGGCTCTTATTTGAGATTTAGGTGATGCCAGGTAATTCATTCTAGTTATGTTATAAATCATTTTGGATTAGTAATTGAACATAAATCAATCTTTAAACCCACTGGATATAATCATAATTTTGATTTTAAAGTATAGTTTTAACTAAAAATCTTTGAAACACGTATATTGAGGTTTTGTAATGTGCATTAGGTGTTATAGCTATTTATTCTCACCAACTTTTAATAACTCTGTTTTTCTTTTATGATCAGAATAATGCTTGAATTGTAATTACATGGTTGGAATATAAATAAAAAAATAATGAATACCTGTTTGGGCTATCAAGTCTATAGTAATCCCTCTCTTCAGTTTATTGATTCTACAAAATCAATAAAGAAAAAGCATGTGGATTAAAAAGTTGCTGCCTATTTATGAGGGAAAAAAAGCGGACAAAGTTATTGACAAAATTATTATTAAACAAGTTATTGACTCAAATGACATAGTTATTGACAATGGAATGAAATGTTTGAATGTCACTACACCAGACAATTACAAGCAAGAATTGCCATTCTGGTATATGGCGCAAATACCAATGTGCAGATGTCGTAGTTCTAAAGTTTAAATTTTTACACTTTTCTTTCAGAATTGTTTTTTTAACTTAAAGGATATATATAATCAGAAGAATTACATATTGAGTTCCACAGTTACTTTTACTCATATCATGTCAACAACTCAACTGAACAATGGTGATCTGTGAAAAGTTCTGGAAAAGCACAAAACTCATGAAGTTCTTTGCCAGTCTACAAAATTCAAGCAGTTTCTAGAACTCATATACAGTCACCAAGATGTGATAATTCGCCAGGTTCATCGCTAAAGTCAAGTGACTCAGATTTTTGAATTATAATGTTTATTATATAGTTTCCCGTTAGGTATTCATAACAATATGACACTTCTGTTTCATCCTTATCACATTTCTTTCAACATTTACTATGTACTCGGCACACTAAGATGTTTTGCTTCAAAAAGTTCATGCACATAATGAAAAATGTGTACTGTTAGAGAATCAAATTGCACTGATCAGAGAACTAGAAGATGATCAATGGCTATTTTTTATTTTTTGATTCAGTTAGTGTATTTATTCTTTATTAAGCTATATGAGACAGTCAAAAAGAGTTAAAGGTAGATTTTATGAAAAACCTCATAGACTCTACAGAATTGGTTAACTTCTGTGACAGTCATGTGGGGGGGTTTCAAGCCTCAGCATTAGTCTGCTGGTCTCTGGAATTTGGGGCTGGAGTCATGGTCGAGGTTGTCGAGTCCAGGTGTAATCTCTAGTGGTTGATGTTAGTTATTCAGATCTAAAGCTGCTATGCCATTGAGGAGAGTGTCATGCTCAGAAATCTTCAACTTTGAAGAAAATCATGTATTTCAATGAGGAGGGTGTCATGTTCGGAAAACTTCAACTTTGAAGAAAATCATGTATTTCAATGAGGAGGGCATCTTCCCCTAACAAGGTGATGCGTAAAAAATTATGAAATAGACATTTTAAGACCATTCGCTATGATAAGATTTATATTAAAACAAGAAAGATCAATCATGCTTAAAGCATTGATTATGAAACACTTTCCAACTTCAATGCAATTTTATTTAAACAAGTCAAAAATGCAATGCATTCCTCAGTAATATTTTGAAACTTATCACAATACTGCATTAATTTATTATATTTGAAAACTTAAACCTTCATCGAAAAAAATGAACTTCATTCAAATGATGGCATTGAAATATAAATTGCCTGGTTTAAACATCTCTAAAATGTTATACATTCCTCGGTAATAGTTTTAGAATTATCATAATACTACGATAATTTATTATATTTGAAAACTTCATCGAAAACAACTGAAATTAATTCAAATGACGTCATAGAAAAAATAACACGCCTGGATCTCTCTATAAAAACAGGATTTCATTCATGACTTTCTCCCTTTCATTTCATTCATCACAATACTATAATAATTTATTTTATTTAAACATTTTGTTTAAGACCATGGAGCTACAAAAAATTAAACTCTATGCATGAAACTTCATCGAAAAAAATCGTCTTTCTCTTTATGAAATTAATTAATATTTCATTCATATCAGCCATGCAGACTCCATGGACTAAATTATTTTGTGTTAAAAAAATACAGGAATTCTAATACAACTCATTCTACATATTTTGCTGTTTACATTTTACATAGGTGAAAAATAGGCTTAGTTGTAGAAATAATCAAATTTAGATGAGCATTTAAACTCAAATATATTGTCATTGCGTTGTTTCAGTATGTAGATGCACAGAATTTAAGCAAAAATAAAGTAGTTTTAGGACGGATACAACACTCAATATGAATTAAAAAGAACTTAAAAAAATCCCGATTTTGAAACAAGATGGATGCCATATATCATTTTGAAGTGGGTCATGTGATCGTTTCATATCATGGTCACGTGATCGTTTCATATAAGAGGTGTAATTATTATTTAAATTTTTATTTTAAAAACTACTTAATATATTTCGCTGAATTTTTTTTATATATTTTATGGAACAATTTGAATATTACCTAAAATTTTCGAAGCAATTTGTGAATTTTAAATCCGCTTAAAAAATGTTTGAAAAATTAGGTCCCATAGGGCTCGATGTATTTAATTTTTTCGACCCGGGTTCAATCCAAAACTAATTGGGTGATATTATTCATTTATATTCCCATAGGTCCTACAGACCGTCTCTGAACAACATACTAAATTTTCATTTTGATTAAGTCATTTTTATGGCAGTTATCGTGCTAACGGACAGACAGAATGAACAAAGTCATAAACACTTTTCAACTTTGTTGTAAAGTGTTAAAAAAGAGAAAGTTTCGTTTCGTAAGTGTTGGCTCACAGCATCCTCTTTTTTTACCACTTCAATCCCAACTCGGGAACGATCTTTCTCATGGCATCAACTTCCAATCTAGCAGCCCTTTGACAGTGGTGTTTGTTTGTTTTACCTTCAAATTAAGAGTTTTGAAATTAAGATAGGATCTTCAAATTAGAAGTATAAAAATAGTGTTGAGTTTTCTCGTTTACTTAGGATTAATTGTATTTACTTTTACTGAAGAGTAGATTAATTTACTTCTTATAATCTTCGTAGAATATGGGATTAAATTTATAATATTTAAGATTTTACATCCCTTACAGAAATCAACACAACAGTAGGATTGTTAAAAATAATTTTATGTCCTTAAAATGGCCTAAATTTTTACTGTAAGAAACATTTGAGGACCCTGTTATAAAGATTGTCATTAAAACATTGATCATTAATATATATGAGTTGATATGTATTTTGTCAGCTGATATCATTAAAGCCTATTCATTTTAAATTATCTTCCGTAGGTAGTTATTAAAATTCTAGATGAAAATGATAATCCTCCAAAATTCAGCCAAGAGATTTATACAGCTGTGATTCCTGAGAATGTACCTACTGATTTTAGTATTGTGACTATAAGAGCTGTTGATGCCGATAGTGGAAAAAACGGTGAAGTGCAGTTTATTATTCAAGATGATGATGAAAGCCAGTCTATTAGTAAGCATAAAATGAACCGCTTTTATCTTTGTTACTGAATTATTAAATATTTTAGTTGTTTAAAATAAAAAATAGACTGTACTGCATTTTTATTTAAATTATCTCTTTATGAATGTATTGTGCTTTTATTTTTTATTACTATTTTCTCAAATATTAATCAAAATTCTCGTCAAAATAACATTGACACTTAATATCTTGTAAAATAAATGAAAATAGATACAATAGATAACAGATAATAGATACAATAAATGCAACAGATACTTCTTAGCATATAACAAACTTAAATGAGGGTCTAATAATAATAAGTAATAGTTGAACTTGTCCCTTTTCTGTAAATTAAGTATAACTTGCATTTTTATTACAATATTATAAATGATATAAATGATACTACTGTGATTCAGGGCTGGGCCCATACAAATTGTGAGCCCCCTGACAAATATTTATACCAGCCACCCTCTCCCCTTTTATATTTGATTTTCCTTGTGAATTTTTCATGTCTTCGCTGCCTTAGAATATTATCTGGGGACACCCCAAACACACACACACACTCAAGGGTTTCCATCCCCTCTTCTATGGATGGCCCTGTGGCCACTTATAGGTCCATGTCATGTGCAGTATGCTTTATGAATCTCTGTACAAATTTAAAATATATTTAATAAATATTATGCATCTGAAATATTAAATTACAGTATTAGTAACAGCATAAACAGTTAAAAATATCAACAGTGTTGAAAGAAAGCAAAAGATAACTTCTTACTTCAGGATAAAGAAAAGCTAAGCAAATGCATCGGCAAAGACATAATCTGCTGTGTCTTTTTATTCTGAAAAAGGAGGCTTCTATTGCCTATAAAACTGGTTCATACTTTTAATCAATTACTTATATTGTTTCTACCGAAATATTTCAGATTATTTTTATTTTGGACAAAAGTTTGAGCAAATTTTTATGAGTATTATTGACTTTTTAGGTTTTTTTGCTGTCGACTCTCAGACTGGAGTTGTCTCAGTGATAAGAGCCTTATCTGGTAAGGGTAGAAGTGAACCTTACACAGTCAAAATTCAAGCTATGGATAAGGGCAATCCTCCATTGCAATCACTTTGTCATCTGTTGGTGGTAATTGGAGACATATCAACTAATGATGGTGTTCCCCAATTCATCAGGCCTACTGCTGGAGAGGTTGCTTATATACATGAGGTATGTTATATATAGTGTAGAAACAATGGTATGAAATGTGAGAAAAATTCCCTTGTTAATTTTTTTAAGAAAGTGGGAATTTTTAGGTAATTAGGGGGTTCCGCCCCTGCTCGTTACAGTCACTAACACCCTTAACTCACTTTGCCAGTCAGAAGCTTCAACCCCTACTCTAAAGCACATAGTGAACTCAGTTCATGAGCTCTTTTATACTACCTATTACACATACGTAATACGCTTTCCCGGCCACACATTAAGCTGCCACAAGCCTTAGGGTTGTTTGTGTGGTCTGGGCCTTTAACATACATAATACGTCCATTGGAAGTCTGCTGCTTGTTCGCTTGCCCTCACTAATCCTCAGAGCTCACTTCATGAGCTTTTTCAACCCAGCCAATATACACGGCTGCCCTTGTGCTCCCAATTGACTTGACCAATTAAATCTTAGCCCATACCGAAAAAAAATGTTCATTTCAGAAGTGCATAAAAAATAAAATAGCTCATAAACTAAATCAAAATTTAAGAAAAGGGGCGCTTTCTTGCAAAAACTTGCATTTAAGCTGATCACATCATAAATTGTGATGCAAATCATGCATGAATGCTATACAAATTCAATTTTGTGTTGCTATTATAGCAAAATATCAACAAGTTATCAGATTTCAGTAAAATTTCATTTGAAACATTCTACTCCTCTACACCCATCTTGATTTTCCATCTATGTCTTCACTATGGTACATTGCACATCAAGGCTTTTGTGAGCTATTTACATAGTTTATGCCATTTTTGCAGGCCCAGTACACTAAAGAAAGTACTGTACTAAAAAAATATAGCAGTTTTAAGAATATTATAATATTTAAAAGTGTGTGATATATCTAATAATGCATGGCAATAAACAAAATTGCTATGCAAAATCAATTTTGCATAACAGTAGTGCTATGCTAAAATATGAAAGTACATCCAACGCTGATTACACATCCAAAACCGCTAAAAGTAAAAACTGGTAACTTTGCATAAGTTAATGAGAAAATTTTAAAATCTTGGAATTTTGTTTGAAAAATTTGTAAATCATGGATTTTTCTTTTTTTTAACATTCTTTATAACTTGAGAATGGTTAAGCACGCAAATTCATTTTTATATCATCATGAACAGAAAAATTACCCTAAATCTTGTTTTTTTTACTATTCTTCAAATCGAACTGTTAAAAAGTAATGAACTAATTGATTTTTAACTTAAGGTGTCTGAAAATGTTGAAAATAGGGTAACATACAGTGATCAGAGATGAAATATTGTTTTACATACCACAATTTCCACATGAACAAAATGATAAAATGTGTGCCAGTTTTATGCAAAACATTCTATTAAAATATTTAATTTAATTCTAAGAATAAGTATAATGATCTCTGTTCACGCTATACAAAATTATCTTCACCAGTAAATATGAAGAGTAAAACATCCTGGTCCCATTGTACTAAAAAATAGACCCGCACTACTAATATTCTATTTCAACAGTTGACTAAATTACAATATGTGAGTTAATTGGCTAAACACAATATGAATTGGTGAAATAAAATCTTTGTCAAAATAAAACAAATGAATATTAATAATCCCTGTAATCTTTAAACCCAATGGCTGTAATTGATATAATCCGGTAAAAAATTTATTGTTTTACATACCACAATTTCCACATGAACAAAATGATAAAATGTGTGCCAGTTTTATGCAAAACATTCTATTAAAATATTTAATTTAATTCTAAGAATAAGTATAATGATCTCTGTTCACGCTATACAAAATTATCTTCACCAGTAAATATGAAGAGTAAAACATCCTGGTCCCATTGTACTAAAAAATAGACCCGTACTACTAATATTCTATTTCAACAGTTGACTAAATTACAATATGTGAGTTAATTGGCTAAACACAATATGAATTGGTGAAATAAAATCTTTGTCAAAATAAAACAAATGAATATTAATAATCCCTGTAATCTTTAAACCCAATGGCTGTAATTGATATAATCAGGTAAAAAATTTAATACTGCTCATTAATAAAATTTATTTTTATATCCATTTCTTTATTTAAATTGAAAAAAAAATAATAATAATTATCTGCTATTTAAACACTCTGGATTTAATTTTGTTGCTGAGCAACATAATATAGTTTTCTTCAAATAAATTCGCAAAAAAAAATATCATCTGCATAATAGTATATGAAAGATTTATTTTTTATTAATATCTAGACAACTTTTGGTCCTAAAAATTTGAAACATGAACTAAATTTTTAATGGGTCTATTTCAAGACTACCCACAAAATTTCATCAAATTCGGTGCAGCCGTTCTACCATTATGATGATACAAACAAACAAACACACACACACACACATACTGACAGATTTTTTATTTTATTTATATAAATGAATTCCAAAATGTGTCAATTGAGTCTGCATGGCGTAGATCAATCGAGGTAGTATCTGTAAGTCTAAATTGTCTGATTTTCACGTTCTTTAAATATGTGTTGTTGTTGTTGTTGAGACCCAGACCGTCCGACCTACCGGAAAGGTGTAAGGTAACAGTTTGGACCGCCGGGAAGTGCCACCTAAATTTGGACCGGAACCCAGTGGGGGAGGCATCCACAGAGACTGTACCCTCCTTCCCCTACCACCAACCTCTCGGAAGGACTTACGGACCCACATGTTTAACGTGATCGTACTCCGCGTGAACACGGCGGCAGTTTTGGCAGTGGCTGGAATCGAACCCGGGCCTACCGAGTGCAACTCCAGCACACTAACCAATGGGCTACCGCACCCCCTTTAAATATGTGTGCACATTCTCTAAAGTAAAATTAATTACCAGCGTATATGTATAGTGGATGTATATATGTATTTTTTTTCCTTTCTCTAGAATGTTACCGTTGGAACAGAAGTCTTCCAGGTAGTAGCATTTGATCCAGACAACTCTAACACTGCAAATGGTAAAGTAGCCTACAAATTGTTAGATGATCAAAGCTCAGAGGACCATGGTTATGAATTTTTTATAGATGCAGCTACAGGTATCATTACCACTCAAGCACCTCTTGACCGTGAAAAAAAAGAAAACTACACGGTATGTTTATATATATATATACATTTCCATCTTTCTATTGGAATTGCTGCATGGATTTATTTTGTTCCAAACTACTTGAGCATTCTAAATTTTGGATCGCAAAATACTGAATTTTGCACTCAAATTGGTTGACTAAATATTTTTCTCCACGAAATCTGCTCTTAGGTTATGTTGTTGTTGTTGAGACCCAGACCGTCCGACCTACCAGAAAGGTGTAAGGTAACTGTATGGACGGCCGGGAAGTGCCACCCAATTTAGACCGGAACCCAGTGGGGGAGGCATCCACAGGGACCGTACCCTCCTTCCCCTACCACCAACCTCTCGGAAGGACTTACGGACCCACATGTTTAACGTGATCGTACTCCGCATGAACACGGCGGCATTTGTGGTAGCGTGCAAATCTAGCGCGCAAACCACGGGGATACCGCACCCGAGATGGCCAACAGCACGCGGTGTTCCGAGGTGGTCACCCACCAAGTACTAACCGCGCCCGATGCTGCTTGACTTCGGTGATCTAACGAGAACCGGTGTTTTCAGCACGGTACGGCCGTTGGCCGTTGGCTCTTAGGTTATGTGTAGAAACTATGATTTTGTGACAGATATATGAATATATTAATTGTTAATAAAATTTTCTGCTAAAATTGTTAAAGCTTGAAGTCTGACTTATGATTTTGTGATTTTACACCAGGATTGGGTTTTGTAAAAAAGTAAAAAGTAACCACATAGAACACTTTTGCTGAAAACTTTTAGAATATAACAGTAAAATAAGGAAAAAAAAAATGAGGGTCTTGTCCTAGTCTGAATCCCACAAAATAATAAACCTTTGGCATTTATAGATTAAAATAATTGTTCTAAATTTTATTCAAGTTACTTAATTTGTTTCAGAGATATATGAATTAAAGGCAAACAGGCATTATTGAAGAAATGGGTGATTTTTATTCAGAAATGCTTAAAACATATAGATCCAATAAAATCCTACTTTCTATTTGTATATACTATATATAGTTGGAGAAGTAAAAAGGACCCTTTACAAATTTTATAATTTCAAAACCAGATCTCTCACAAAATTTCGAAGTGATGTCCTTCTGTATGTCTGTGGTCAATTTCTAGTGTACATGTTAGCTGCCCCAAATATTAATGGATTTTTATGAAACTTCTTATCCAGCTTTGTTAACGGCAAATCTAAAACTAGATAGATTTTTTTTTTAATTCAAGTCTAAAACTTAGAAATTTATTCTATGTTATATATTTTCTTAACATGGCAGCATAGGATAACATTTGACATAATTAGCATAAAAGGGGTTATTTATAACTCAATGATCATGAAACTTAACAGTTTCAAACATAGTAGTAAAAAATAGCTATGATTCAATTTTTGTGTTTGTGACATCATTAGCCCCCTCGAGGGGCAAATTATCCTCCTCCAAGGGAATATTGTCAAATTTAGTATCAATCAAAATATTTTTCAAACCATTTAAAATGAATCTTCACATAAAGATAATGCTTTCACAAAAATAGGATCATGTAAGAAAAAACTTGGACATACCTATAACTTATTCTGTTAATTCTATATTATTCAATTGGGCTAAAAATGTTTTTTTTTTTTTTTTTGTCTGCAGATGATAGTTGTTGCTCATGATTTTGGATTTCCACCTCAAGAGGCACACAGAGTGCTGAGAATATTTGTTCTTGATGTTGATGACAGTATACCTCAGTTTGAAAGACCTTTGGTAAGTAATTTCAAATAACATTAATGATTTTTTTTTCTTTTGGTTTTGTGTTTCTTATATTTGTTTTATGACTGCTGTTTGATATTCATTATAAATTTTTTGAATTAAAAACATTCGAAGTCTATATCATCTTTTATTTTGATTAATTGCCATAGGTATACAGGGTTTTTCAACATAGTTGACCTTGCTTTTCGAGTTGCAGCAATAAAGTTTAGACAACCTACTTTCAACTTGAAAGTTCCTTAAAATTAAATGTGAAGTTCTTTTATACATATATATTTTTTTTCTGGTAGATGGTATTTTCAAAACAATAGGAGGTCTAAATTTTTATACTGTCTCTTTAAAAAGGTGCACTGTGTAATAAGAAGTCTAAAGAAATAGTATGATGCAAATAACTGCAATATTCAGCAAGTTATTACTCATTTATAAAGCAGGAATTTTCCTCTTATAATTCTGAGGTCAACTACAAATAAAATTGCACAGACACGTTTTATACAAAGTGAATATACAAAAGAAAAACGGAATTCCAATTTTAGCTTATTTTGGAAGTTTTTTATGTTATTTCTATTGCAAATATCCTCATCAATATTGCAGGGTTTTATTTATTTATATTTGTTTTTTTACTAGGTACTGCACAACTCAACTTTTTCTAATTGAACTTTTTTGTTCAAATGAAAATACCACCAACTGAAAAAAAATTATGTAAAATAATTTTGCATTTAATTTTAGTAAACTTTCAAATTGTCAAATTGGAAGTATATGTCTAAACCCAATTGCCAAAGCTCAAAAGTGAGTTAACTATGTTGAAACATGCTGTATAATTCAATAATATAATGGATGATAATCAGAAGTTGAAATTTGATTTAGACAACTAGTTGCCATCAGTTTTTAACTCGGCTGGTACCTTAAGAACCTTATAAACATAGCAACTTCTTCCAATTCTTCCATTTCCTTAACATCTGGATAGGTCATGCACAGTAATTGGCTATTCAGTACTTAAGATTACAAAGAAATGTCTTACCAATCCACCATTACTGATTGCTACTCTAGGCTGGTAATTCTAAGCTCCTGAATAGGGAACATTTGTCCAAACTAGCTTTCTTTGATAAAAGTAAGCTTGTAATATTTTTTAAAGATTATTGCTCATTTATCATAGTTGGAAGAGGATTCATTAACCAAATGGTGATTATGAAGGAGATCAATCATTGTGAATGGAAGTTTTTCCTTTTTGGAAGCTCCTAAAGTCAAGTAAGAACTAATAAAAAGCAACTGTCCTCTGACTTCTAGGCATAATTAGAGAGAAATAGTGAATTTGGAACAAGTTACTATGCTTATTCATTCTTATTTTTCAAATGCACACACCCACTGTTAATTTGACTTTCTTAAGCCCTGTTTGGTAGAAGGTATATATTAGGATATATATATTAGGAATATTATAATATATTATAATACATTTATAATATATATTAGGCAAAAACTGCCACTCGAAACTTTACTACGAAATTCTCTTAAGTTTGCTGTTCTAGACTTTTCTATAATTTATTTAGAAAGTGGGAAACTATTTACCTTCCCATTTTAATGTTGCCCATTTCAAAAATGGACTCGCCACTCCTGAGCAGGTGGATGCAATTTTTGAGCCATGGTGATTATCATGTTTAGTATACAAAAGTCTACCCTTGAGCCAGCAGTTCAGATACTGGTAAATATATCATAGAATCATAAATTCAAGCCGCAGTTAAATACTATAACTGCACATAATAGGTTTTCATGATTTTACATCATCTAATGTAATACATTTTATATTTAATGTTGTATTTTCTTTAGAAAGTTTTCATAAATTTGCCACATTTATTTTTATTTCTGTAGTTCGACTTAAAGGGTGAATTAATTTTGCTTGATTAATGTTAATTTTGACTTAAATAATGCATTGGTTTGACTAAAAGAATGCTTAAGTTTTGGTTGATTAATATTAATTGTGACTTAAAGAATGCTTTCGTCTTACTTAATTAATATTAATTTTGGTTTAAAAACTGCATTAGTTTTCTTTGATTAATATTAATTTTGACCTAAAGAAAACATTAGTTTTGCTTGATTAATATTAATTTTAGCTTAAAGAATGCATTAGTTTGACTTAATGAATGCATTAGTTTTCCTTGATTAATATTAATTTTGACCTAAAATAAACATTAGTTTTGCTTGATTAATATTAATTTGAACTTAATGCATTAGTTTGATGTCATGAATGCATTAGTTTTGCTTGATTAATATTATTTTTAGCTTTAAAAATGAATTAGTTTTGCTTCATTAATATTGATTTTGATCATTATTTTAGAAATCCCAGCCAATTGAAATCACCATGAAGGAAGAAGAGCCTATTGGAACTATTGTTGGTGTTGTAAAAGCTATAGACAATGATACAGGATTAAATGCCATTATTGACTATTATATTTTAAGTATGCATAAATTTCAAATTCATTATAATTGACTTGTAGTTAATCACTATAAACATTGTAATTTGTATTTATCAAGTTGACTTCAAAAATATTTATAAATAATTTTATGCATCTCGGTAAATTAAATTTTTTCAAAATAGAAGCATTATGTATGTATTGGGCATGCACAAATTATATTGATTGTCAAACATCACTGTAGAATTTAATTTTTCAACAACTACTCTCAGTATAAAATTTAAATTTTCTAGTCCCCTAAATTTATCCTTTGCTTTTCAGTCATCAACTAATATAGAGAAAATACATTAGTAATGTATAAATATTTTTATTGTATAGCTTGAAAGGACTTTCTTATGTAATGGCTCTTAGCTACTGAATTCTATTTTTACTAACCAGTTAGTTCATTACTAGCCATTTAAATAACTGGAAATTATGTGTTTCATGAATAGGACTCATTAAAAATAACCCTAGTAAAATATTAAAAAAAAATTTATGATTTTGAATTTTACCTTTATTCTTTTCAGAAAAAAGTTTAAATTCATTGGCTAGCAGATGATATTTAATGGTTATCTCTTTACATCACACTGAATATTCTAATCAAATAATGTTAGTAGTTATAATGACTACTAGAAAACTAACCAAGTTTGACAGTTACTGCCAGATAGTATTCCATAAAATTTAAGGTATACTTTATTACCATACAAAATGCTAACTAAGATATTAAAATTTAGAATTAATGTTGAGAAAAAAATTACATCTAAAAATAGACTTCTTGGCCAGTATCCTATGTAATTATAAAATAAAATATAGAGCTTGAAGAAATACACAGGGTAAATTTTACAAATGTCTAAAATTTATTCTTTAAATCATTTTTAAAAGCATTTGTATCTCATAATAAATTACAGTATCTCAAAACATACTATTCAACAGGCTAAAAGTGATTTGTACATTGTGTTATGAAATTCGCTATTTATGAATTCTAAAGTTTAAAACAATTTAAAGACAAATTATGATATATTAAAATTTTAGAGCAATTCCCAAAAAAAGAATTTATAATAAAATAATTAAATTTGGACAAAAAAGTATTTAGAAAAACAGAATTAAAGCTGCACATTTTAGAATTTTTTTCCCCCAAGTTCAGAAAAATTTAATTTAAAATATGGGGTCCCATTCTTACCAATAATTGCAGAATAATAATAGAATATACGTATTATGGAATTGAATTTTTCAAAAATTAATTCAAAATTAAATATTACCAAATTCAATGAGAGAAGAATGTCATATTCTAAACATAGAAATTGCAGATGTCCCAAAAAAAACACTTGAAACTTTGTTGGAAGGAATACTTCCAACAAAGATTATCCGATATCACCAAGAAGAAATGTGAGTTGTCAAATAAAAAATTCACTTTAATTCAGTGATTGTGAATCTTGAATGTCAATCTCCAAAGTAGACATCACAAAAATGCACAAATTGTGGGTCACATGAAAATACTTATATTGCCCTGTCAGCATGTAGGCAGAAGGATTGCTGAACAAAACCACAATTTCTCTGGAATGGAGACATAACATTAACACACCACTGAACTTGAAAACTTTTGTGAGATGTTAAACACAGAGCTGTAAAACATGATAAATTTGCATTTGATTAAAGATACATTTCTTTTAAAATTTCTAAAAAGAAACTAAACACTATTGAAAAGGCCATACCCATACCACTGCATGTTTTAAATTCTTTTTCTTCAGTGACCTGACAGCCCAGGATGGGCCCTTGCCTTCCGCAGTATAGAACTCCAGGCTCCCCTATCCCTGGCCAAAGATCTCCAGTTCAAAACTTTTAAAATTTTAAAGTCCTTTTCCACACAGTCAATCCATCTGAGTTTAGGTCTTCCTCTTTTACGGGTGCCTGTTTTAAATTGCTCATAAAAAAAAATAGAATGGGAACTCAAACTATTTATATTCATATCTGTGCAGGTGCTTTTTCTATGATGCCAAATTAACAATGAAATCCTAAATAACTACTTTCACTGCCCAGTCATATAATGTACAGCCAAAGAAGAATACCTAAAATGTAATATGAATCATAAAAGAAAAGTTTGAAATGGTAACAAATAATTAAAATGTCTAATTGATGCATTAATTTTAAAGATCTAAAATTTTTAGGATGCAAGAAATTTTGAAAGATCATGGTAAATTAAATAATTTTTTACCAAAAGACACAAATTTAGTTCTTAATGACAAGAAATAAAAAGGGAAATGAAATGCATTGTAATTTAGATAATTTAAATAAGTTTAAATCATTAAAACCTAAAGAAAACAAATTTCCACTACATTTTTCATTCCATAACTACTCTGTAATGAAATTACCTATGGAATACAGTATTGGAACCCTAAACAAATATAAAATTAATAAATAATTAAAAATTAAGGAAAACGAGAATAAGTCTTCTGAGTCTATAAATAAATAATAAACTTTTCAAAATTACTAGTTATTAATAGCAACCCAACATCAGCCATCCATGAATCAACTTAAACAAGAATGCCAAGACGCAATCACTCAATAATGAACAACTGCTCTGACTAACTTGAAGTCAGATGCAGTTAATCAGTTTTGAATTATTTCTTGGTATTTTATATTAATTCTTTAATGTTAACTGTTTCAATGTGGAAATCAACTGCCAATTTAGTATACATACAAATTTTACTTGGTTTCCATTGTTGTAATGCAAGTGTATACTAAAGTGTCCAAAACCATTAAGAACAGTTCACAATAGGAGGGGGAGAATTGAGCAATATTACTTGTAAGGCATACTGTAAATATCATAAATGGTTAGAATTAAAATTCATGAGCATAGAAAAGCATAAATGCACTTAACATTGAACTTACTTGATTTCTTCAGATTATTTTCTTTGCATGATGTGAAACTGAGCCACTACAAAGGATTCTATTATGATAGAAAATTTCATTCTTGAAATTAAACCAATTTTGAATATAAGAAAAAGAGCACTGTGGAAAATGAAGCAATTCAACAACTTAGTGCTGGCATTGATATTAAATTTTATTCATACATCACACACAAATTAAAATCTTGATATTAATAATTTTATGGTGTACATTTTCTTTTAAACAAAAACTTCATATTTATAGCGCCTTCGAGATTCAAGCTTATATAAACCATTTAAACATGCTTTCCTCAATTTTGGGAATTGCTCACATAAATGTTTCATTTATCCATAAGAAATTCTGGATATTTTTCCATTAAAATTGCTATTTTATTAGCAGCAATCAGAAAAATCCATCCAAAATTTTCAATTATATTATTGGAATAATTCAAAGTTATTAGCATTAATTCTGTAGATACAGGAAAATTAAGCAAAATAATTATGCAGTGTAACATACAGCTGTTATAAGGATATGTTGGATCCTCTACATCAGTACTAAACAAAGCAATATATTCAAAATCAAAAAGACAAAATGGTCCTAACCACTGTATGCTGTGTTGCATCATAGTTTGCATGTAATTATGTTGCATATTATTATTATTATTATTATTATTATTATTTGCACTAGGTGATTTTAATGAATTAATTCTGCAATTAAAATGTACAAAACAATTTTGAAATTCAAATTATTTAAAATTTTGGAAGTAAACAATTTCTTCTTTATTGATCTGATTTGGACTACATTTTTGTAGTACTAATCTTACCCCCACATACATGATTTCCTATATTAATTGCTTACCTGCTTTATTGAAAAACTAGCCTAGAAACTAAATTATTTAAAGAACAATAATTAATAGGATAGAATATATTTTATATATTGTGACAATTTTTGTTCCAGATGGTAATGATGATGAAATATTTGCTATTAGACGTTCAGCTAACAATGCTGGTGAATTAATCCTCCAAAAGCGTGTAGACCGAGAAAATGTTACAAAATTCACACTGACAATCAAAGTGAGTAAGCCTTCTGAGCCAGTTGTAAAATTTGGAGAGCCGTACCAGTTCCAAGATTTGTCTCAAACTCAAGTGACAATAGTTATTGATGATATTGATGACAATCCACCTATATTTGAAACATCCAGTTATGTTCTTGGTAAGAAGTTTTGTCATTTTGAAATTTTTCTACTTATTTTTGTGTTTTTCCATATAGTAAAGCATAAATTTTCAACCTGTACAGTGCAATTCCCTGGCGGGCAATTTCATTTTTGAATGAGACAGTAATGGGATATTATATCCAACTAGAAAATGTACCCAGCATTGCCCAGAAGTTAAAGCAAAGTAGTTATATAAAATAACAAAATCGATACATTGTCAATAAGTGCAATACTCTTTGTGTGAAGCATAAGAAAAACTTGAGCAATGTATAAAAGCACAAATAATACAATAATGCAGCATATAGCTGTTTCGGAGATATTCTGGATCCCCTTCTTCAGTGCAAGAGAACCAACAAACTTGAAGTCCAAAAGAGGAATGGACACAAAAGGAAAAAGCACGGGGATTATATACCCAAGTCCAGGATTAAGAGAGAGCCAATCAGAAAGTAGTATGAAGAACCGCCTAGTCAGTCTGAAATGACAAGTATTGCCGATGACATAAATTGTATTCGTATAAATAATAGTGAAAATTCTATGCAATCTGTGTGCATCGTCGCAACAGCCGTGATAAAAAACCCCTCCACTGAATCACAAAACCGAAATCTGTCACTTACAGAGACTCTACATTCTACGTTAAAATCTACCTATAGACACAATTTAAATCTTAATTTCAACAATCTCAGTATAATTAGACCAATTTATATATTGGCCATATCTTCCACAAATAATGTAATTTTTACATTTTTAATAAATAAACACTTGTTACTTAGATAACAGCCCTCAATTTCCAAAGCATCTGTTTTGAACTAAATCATTTTTGGGACACAAATAACTGAAAATACTTGAAATCGCAAGAAAGGTCCTTTAAACCTAAAAATTATTGCTATCTCGGGCAATTTTCATCCAATTTCCGTCGAATTTTAGCACAATACTCCTAATTGCAATATAATACATACCAAATAAAAAAAAATAAGATGACATCTTTTAAATTTGCACATTTAAAAAACCCAAAAATATAAATGCACTTAGTGTAATCAGCTGTTTTCTCCTCTATAATAAATGTCTACCAAACTGCCCGATCATCTGTGAATCTGCAACAGTGAAGAAGAAATAGATTTAATTTGACAAGATGACAGAAAATCATGATTTTAGACTTTGAAAATTCATAACTAAAAAGAGACTCCCCACTTCATGTGTCTAATCCCTCTTGAATGGATTTTCCCTCTCTCAGAGAGGGAAACCACCCTCAAGGTCGGATTAGCAACCAGGTACTATAATGCCCTAAATATACTGAAATCATACCTAAAAAAGTATTCCCTCCTGAATGTCTTTTTAGGTAAGATTTCAGTATATTGTTATGAACATGGAAAATACCCTCACTAGAGTTTTTTTTGGAAGTCAGATATAGAAAATACCCGTACAGGCAACCTTTCCTATGACGTGAATGTAAGGTTGCCATATGCTAAAGTTCAGAGGCAGAGTTGCCAGATATGGCGATTTATTGTCAATTTGGTGATATTTAGTGACTTTTTGAAGGCTTTAGAAACACTTTTAAATAACGAATATTCTATGAGATATGATGAGATATAACAATTGAATGTGTTATTTAACCAATAAATTTTGTTCTTTCATTTTGTGAACATTGTTTTGATTATATGTACCATTGTTGGTTAATTACCTACTGGAAAAATAAATCTGTAAATGTGTTTCTTCTCTTTTCTCATAGCTCTTAAGGTTTTTACTAAACAACAAGGTTTTAAAAAATGTTTAATCTTCTATTGTTTTGAATCTTAAATTTCATATTTTTAGGCTTTATTCTAAAGGTGGCCAAAACTGGTGCAAAGTGGAAGATTTTATTTATTTAAAAAAATTTCAAGGAAAACAGAAATTTTGTAAATTATCGTTGTTATTACCTGAAAGTAAATTAAATTTACTATTAAATGTTATGTGTATCGATTCATAGTGTTTATTCAATTAAGCAGGATAAATTTTTAAATTTATACTTTTTCTAAATGTGACCTTAACTGGAGCACTCACCCTATAAAACTTTTTTATTAAAATACGAAGATATCACTCCATATTCATACCATTTAGAATTGTGTGAATTTTCAATTCTCCAATGTGAAAAATTATAAATAAAAAAGCTTAAAATATTTATAATTCATTTTTTTGTTTGTTTGTTTTTTAATTATATATCAAGGAATTGTCCTACAAATTCATTTCAAACCTCGATAGATAAAGAACACAGAAAACTCTGTGATGAAAATATTATCACAGAAAACTCTGTGATAATATTTTCAATTGATAAAAGAACCAATTTGTATGAAAATCACTTAAAATTGCACTTCAATAACTAAAAAAACTAATTTGAATTAAAAATAAAATCACTCTGAGATACACCGGAACCTGACCTGAACTATTACTATATCAAATGTTTTAACTGTAGATAGCTTAAATTTTCCACTACGCAACCAGCAGATAAACAGGCATTTTCTTTTTATATGTAATATAATAGCATTTATGGACCAATTTCACACATTTTATGCATTCACCAGCATGGAATGCTGCAATGGTAATAAAATAAACTTGATATATTCCACATTTTTGTAAACCCTTGTGGATCCAACAAATTTAAAGCCAAATAGATGCATTGTAGAACTGGATTTGTTGATATCCATAGAGATTCAGCTTTAGAAGTTCATAACTTTTAAACTAATTTGAATTTTAAATAAACTTGATGAAGTTTTGTCATGTTGGGAGTTTAACTAATCTGTACTGAATTTTACCACTGTCAGAAGCTTTGATTTTTCCTCTACAGACGACACACACACATGCATACAAACAAACATCTTTTATTACATAAAATACCCTATGTCTTACAACATTGAATATTTTTACTTGGGTGCTAATGACACATGTTCATGAATACTGTTTGCACGTGTATAAACTAAATATTTTTATTTTAATTTATTATTGATTTGATTTTTTATGTCACATAAATCTATGAATAAATATTTTGGCTTTTCAGGTGCTAAGGGTAATACAGAAGTTGATACAGAGTTGATTACTCTGCATGCATCTGATCCAGATGTTTCATCTAGTCCAATCTTGTACAGCATCAGAAATATGACATTTTCTAGGGTATTTCTTTATTTCTAAATTTTTAAACCAAATAATATTTTATTGTATACAGCACTTTGAATGAGATTATAAGACTTGTATGCATATAAGACTTGTATGCAATTGAGATTTAATATGAAAGAATTATAATCTGTTCTGTAGTTTTCTATTGTGTTTAAACTATTTTGTGTTATACAGTACAACCTCGAAAATCCGGAGTCGTCCGGACTTTGCCGTGTCCAGATTTTCGATTTTTCCGGATTATAGAGTTTGAATAAAATTCAAACTTAATATTAACTAAATACACTATAAAGTACTATTTTTAGTAAAAATAATGACAAAAGTTAAGTTAATCAATTAAAATATATTATTTAGTACAAAAAGTGCGGCAAAAGAAATTTCTAAGAAATAATATACACATTAATAATCTAAAATGTTTGAACGAAATGAAATGATAATATTACATTTTATCATTTCATTTAAATATTTGAATTAACATTTGTTGTTTCATTAATTTTGGTTTATGGGAAAGCAGATTTTTTTATCCTGTAGATAGACATTATTTCTGGTCGGTTATAAAGCTTCTTTGTTCAAGACCTTTAATTGCATGATCGAATATTTGCACAAGATTATCAATGGGTATTTTTTCTTCTCCACATTTATCGTCGCTACTTTGCTCTTTTTTTATTTAATATATTGCGAATTTCACTATCACTCAATTTATTTACGATTGGTGCATCATCACAGTGCAGAACTTCCGTTATATCGGCTCTGTGGAGGTTTAATGAAGTGCCAGAAGATTTAATAAAGCGTGAGGATTAGCACTTTTGCTGATATATTTAAAGGTGTAAATGTGTTTAAACCACCTTCGCTATTAAAGAAACAAAAAATAAAAACTCAAAATGTTTATTTATTTTCTAGCATCTATATAATGTTATGTTTAAAAAGGCTGATGACTCTGAAAAAAGAAGAAACTGTATTAGTAATAATTAAATATATAAAAAATATCGCAGTGGATAAAATAAATATCTTTCTAAAATATATATATATATATATCCTCTCAATGATTTTTCTAAATTACGATGAGTCATTACGAAGCTGCCACAGCACCGGGATGTGGTGAGGCAAGAAAAACGAAGAAAGGAATTTGCTTGGCTCTTAAATGCAGCTGATCCCTTTGAGAGGTCAGTGTGCTAATGACCTTGTTACTCGGTTCTATGTGATACAATATTATTTAGTTATTTATTTGCTATTTATAGTATGTAAATGTGGCTTTCCAAACAAAAAGAGCAAAATATACAGTCGATTTCAAGCTGACAGTAGGTTCAACTAGAACGAACAACTTGTCAGATATTGGGAGGGGAAGGGGATTCTAGAGACAAAACAGAATATATTGAAGAATGGGATTTATACTACAAAGTGAACAAAATAAGTTTCCGTGAGCATTAATATGAATTCTCGGGATTTTTAGATTTAATTGAACAATTTGTGATAAAATGTTATGATAATATTTTAAAGTGTTTAATATTAAAAATTACATTGTTTCAGAAGAATGTGTTTTTCGATAATGAGAAAAGGAAATTTTGATAATAAAAAATCACTATATAAATAATAATATATATTTTACGTGAAATAATTCGTTGGGAATCTTGACTTACATAGGGGGGAGGGGTTAACGCTACAACGTAATTCATGCTCCAACCACGAACTGATGTACGGCCATCCATATTTATATCCAGTCTAAACTTTCATCTCATTTCAGGGTTCAGAAAGTCGGCCGGAAAATACCAGAAAATAAAATATAATTCCCTATAAATAATCGTAATCTGTTGTTTTAAAGCCATGACTTCATCAGTCCAATAGTTTAAAAAAAAAAAAAAAAAAACTTGAAAATTTGGAAGACGTCTGGATTTTGGAGGTTTCCGGATTTGGGATGTCTGGATTTTTGAGGTTGTACTGTATTGAAAAAACTGCAGAGAAGAATTGAGTTCAAAATGTGATTTTATAGGTCCTACAGTTCTTAAAAAAATCCTTTATTTTAAGAATCAGTTTTAAAGATCATTAAAAGTAGTGATCGGATGATTAACGATTTTCAGTACTCGGTTAACATAAAAGAAATTATTGCAAAAGAGCTGAACTGTATAAAGAAAAGGCAAACATGAGTAATGTAGTATATCTTAAATAATAAAAGGCAATGTCTGTGTGTGTGTGTGTCTGTCTGTCTGTCTTATACACTATACGTTTCGCGACCGCGCGTCGGAGAGCTACGAAATTTGGCAATCGGAGACCCGGGGGGGGAGGGAAGGGGACACATGAAAACCGATTTTTAAAATTTTAATTATTTTTTTATTTATTTAATGTTTTATGCGATTTCGACCTTTTTTTGCCCTTTTTGCCCTTTTTTCTCCACGATCCAGACGTCGTAGAAAAAAACAACTCACACCATCGGAAAGAGCAGACAATTGCGAGTAAAAATATATCAATTTCAAATCTGAATTTCGATTTCTAATATTTTTTAAAGATTTTAAAACAAAAGTCACTTTTGGCTCAAAAAAACGATTTTTGGTTTTTAAATTCTCGCATCGTGAAAAGTACTCATAATTTCGACTAATATTTTACATTTTCAGAAAGGTCAAACATCTGGCATTCTTACAAGTCCAATCTGGTCCAGAAATAATGAAAATTGCCTTCAGGATGGCAATTTTAAAGACGCCATGATTTTAAATTTGTCGGCTACCGGCTCAGTTTCTCAACGGCATTTTCCCCCCATCCGCATTAGTTTCTTCCCCGTCTCCATGGAGACCGCGCTTTTGGTTTTAACTGAATTACGAGCATAAGTGTTGTATACATCGGGCGAAATTATTATATTTATATGATATTTTAAATGGATATTTTTAAATGGATATTTTAAATAATTTAAATGATTGAATTATGGTGGTTTGAATTGTGGTGATGTATTTGAAATTATTATATTTATGGATTGGTGGAACGATATGGTTGATTTTTTTATTTTAAATGGATATTTTAATTTATGGATATTTTAATTTATAGATATTTTAAATGGATATTTTAATTTTATGGCTATTTTAAATGATGGAACGATGGAACGAGGATGGTGGAATTAAGAGCCTAGCATATGGTCGTTATAAATTTAAATTAGCGCGCGGGAAGTTAGCGCGCGAGAATTGCACTCGGTAGGCCTGGGTTCGATTCCCGCCACTGATGCGGAGTACGATCACCTTAAACATATGGGTCGATAATTCCTTCCGAGAGGTTGGTGGCAGGGAAAGGAGGGTACGGTCTCTGTGGATGCCTCCCCCACTGGGTCCTGGTCCAAATTGGGTGAATAAAAAGAAAGTTATGGAGATTGTCGCGGAGGGCGCGGTAGCCCAGTGGTTAGCGTGCGGGAATTTCACTCGGTAGGCCCGGGTTCGATTCCCTCCACTGACAAAACTGCTGCCGTGTTCACGCGGAGTACGATCACGTTAAACATGTGGGTCCGTAAGTCCTTCCGAGAGGTTGGTGGTAGAGGAAGGAGGGTACGCACCCTGTGGATGACTTTCCCACTGGGTTCCGGTCTAAATTGGGTGAATAAAAAGAAGGTTATGGAGATTGTCGCGGAGGGCGCGGTATCCCAGTGGTTGGCGCGCGGGAATTGCACTCGGTAGGCTAGGGTTCGATTGCCGCCACTGCCAAAACTGCTGCCATTTTCACGCGGAGTACGATCATGTTAAACATGTGGATCCGTAAGTCCTTCCGAGAGGTTGTTGGTAGAGGAAGGAGGGTACGGACCCTGTGGATGCCTCCCCTACTGGGTTCCGGTCTAAATTGGGTGAATAAAAAGAAGGTTATGGAGATTGTCGCGGAGGGCGCGGTAGCCCAGTGGTTAGCGCGCGGGATTTGCACTAGGTAGGTCCGGGTTCGATTCCCGCCACTGCCAAAACTGCCGCCGTGTTCAGGCGGAGTACGATCACGTTAAACATGCGGGACCGTAAGTCCTTCCGAGAGGTTGGTGGTAGGGGAAGGAGGGTACGGTCCCTGTGGATGCCTCCCCCACTGAGTTCCTGTCTAAATTGGGTGGCACTTCTTGGTAGGTCGTTCCTTCTGGTAGGTCGCGCCAGCGAGTGTGCCACGGTCAGAATTTTCAAGGGTAGCGAACAGGCTGGTCGCCAAAGGCGGCTAGTATAAAATAAAGCAGCATACAGTTCTTTTGAGAAAACACTGGATCACCTTCATCAGTGCTAAAGAACGAGCAAACTTGAAATCAAAAAAATGAAATGGGCACAAACAGGAGAAACAGGGGTGTTTATATACACAAGTGCTGGATAAGGACTCCACCTAAGAGAGCCAATAAGAAAGCAGAATGAAAAACAGTCCATCCAATCAGAAACTTGAAGTAACACACAAAATTCGCATGTGCCAAAACCCAGCAGAAATATCCCAACAAAATGAGTCAAGTCCAAACAAGAATAAATGAGTCTAAACAAGAGTAGATGAATCCAAACATGATGAAAAATAAAACAAAATGACAGAGTTCCAGGGCTAAACAAATATAAAGAAAAGGAAAAAAGTTACAGAGCAATCCACAAGACAAAGGGCAAAAGTGGAGTACTGGATAAGTCATTAACTAAATTACTACAATTTTTCTAAATGTGGAAGACTTCAAATAAGTCAAGATCATAGATCAACTTAGTGAACTGTATATTTCAAATCACTATACATTTCACTAAAAATATCCCACCTACCCCTCACAAAAATTTAACAAAATAAAATGAAAAATAAATTTCTAACTTACTCATTTTTACTCTGAATCGCATAACTTTTGGATATTTAACCATAGGTAATGAAATATGGTTACATATCCAATTTAAAGCATATAACCGTAAAATTGAAAATTGTTCTTCCTTTATATTTTGAGTTTTTCTCTCCACCATTCAAATTTCTAGTGCCTGTGTTCTGCCACTCAATCTGGCTTATTATGTATATCATAACATTGAGTTTTTCATCTTTTAAACCAAAATGATCTTGAATCTTGAGAAGTCTTGTTAGTTGATTATAAATAATTAAAATTATAATACATATTTTAAATTTTTGTACACATAACTTTCATTCCAAGATATGTACCTCCCGATTAAAAGGAGGCCGTCAAAAGCTCAGAAAACATATTTTATAAACATTTAACTTTTAAAATGTTGTTGCATCTTTTTTTATTATTATTATTATAATTATTAAAAATACTTTCAAAATATATGAAATTAATCAATTTAGCTGCAACATATTTAAGATGTTGCTATTTTAATCTCTAAAAAGCGGCATCATTGTTCACATTAAACTGTGCTGATTATTATTAGCAACATAATGTTGTTTGCTTAGTTTTTCAATATTCACATTTTATAGCAATTTTCTGAACTAATAATTCCTAACACACATACACATATACAGGGTGTCCCAAAAAGATTAAAACGCACTTTAATTCTTTACCTGTTGGAGATAAGTGGGCAATGTAAATTGCAAAAATATTGAAAGTAAGGTAGGAAATAAGATTACATTAATGAAATAGTCTTCCCATTAATTTTCAAAAAGTTATACTTTTTAAATTTTTATACGACCCCTTTAGACAAATTTGATCAATCAGAAAATTTTTATTTTTAACGCAACAAGCTCATTAAAAAACCTGCATATCTGTATCTTTAAAATTGAGCGAGTTATATTTAATTGAAAATTAAACATGGTGAATGGGGACCCTATATCAAATTAGAAGTGTAAATTTGTGACATATCACGAAAAAGATAAAACTAGATGATAATACATAGGATACCAAACCGCTTAGTGAGTACCACTGCTTTATATGATCTCTGTGTAATGCTTTATTTAGATGCATTTGTGATAAAAAATTTTAACACATATTAACGTATTTTTGACCTAAACAATTTCCATCGTCAATTTGTTTATGATCCCTATTTTCACTAATAAAACAGCCTTTCACAAGGTACCGAAAAGTGGCATAAATCAGATTTTTTTTCCTTTATCATAATTCAGTTGATTTTAAAGATACAGATATGTGATTTTTTTTAATGATCTTGTTTCATTAAAAATAAACATTTTCTGATTGACCAAATTTGTCTAAGAGGGTCGTATAAAAATTTAAAAAGTGTAACTTTTTGAAAATGAATGGGAGGACTGTTTCTTTAACGTAGTCTTATTTCCTACCTTACTTTCAACATTTTTGCAATTTACATTGCCCATTTATCTCCATTTATCCCATTGATCCCTATTTTCACTAATGAAACAGCCTTTCACAAGGTACCGAAAAGTGGCATAAATCAGATTTTTTTTCCTTTATCATAATTCAGTTGATTTTAAAGATACAGATATGTGATTTTTTTATTGATCTTGTTTCATTAAAAATAAACATTTTCTGATTGACCAAATTTGTCTAAGAGGGTCGTATAAAAATTTAAAAAGTGTAACTTTTTGAAAATGGAGAACTATTTCTTTAACGTAGTCTTATTTCCTACCTTACTTTCAACATTTTTGCAATTTACATTGCCCATTTATCTCCAACAAGTAAAGAATTAAAGCGTGTTTCAATCTTTCTGGGACACCCTATATAGGGCCTATTTCAATTTATGAAGTCAAAGGGTCCACAATTTTTTTATTTGTAAAGAGTTGAATTTAAAAGTTTAGGAACCACTGGTATAGACAATTGTTTAAAAAAAAGTGCCAGTGTAAAATAATTATATTTTGCTTTTTAATTCTTTAGTGAAACATTAATGGATTGTGTTAAATTAAAGACTGCATTATATTCGGCTAACAGCAACTTACTACAATAATAATTATAGTAATCTCTTCCACAATGGTGGATGTTACCATAGTTAGCATTGTGGCGTATAAAAAAAAATTACTTGCTTCCTGTGCTATTAATAGCTGCTCACATCCAACGAAACCTTAATTTGACAAATTGAAATTAATTGTATAATTTCAGTGCTTTAAACTTCTAACTTCTTTTTCATTTAGTTGTTATTTTATGTGCTTCATAGGTTTTAGCTAAATAAAATTAAATACTCTATTCACTAGGCATCTACTGATCAAATTGTTCAACTTACTGATGTTTTTCACATTGGCCCTGAAACCGGTGTTCTCAGCAACAATGAAGCTCTTGGAAAGTACGTTGGAGGTCATTTTGATATCACTGTGGAAGCAAGAAGTTCCCCAGGGATTCATAATGTAGCCTTTGCTACTGTAAAAGTAAGTTTCATCTTTTTTTTTTTTTTAATTATAACATAGCTAAAAATTAATATATTTACTATTGGGTACCCATGAAAAAGTATGGAAAAAATTTTATGTGCTGTATCCCAAGAAGTTTATGTACAGGGTGTCCAGTGCTATCAGTGCCTAATGGCTATTTCCTCAACCTGCATTTTAATTTGCATTTCTGAATTTTTTAATTTGCACTTCTGAAAGAAATACGAAATATAAATTTTTATACAGTCCCCCGGTCCTACCAATTATATTTAGCAAAATCATCCTCATACAATTTTATGCAAACATAAAAAAAAATCATCCCTTTACGACCAAAATTGACCGACTTATAGCTGTTTAAAGTTGGAGCACTTTTTGTGCTGAGAAATGGTCAATACGGTCCCTGATTGGTTGGTTGGCTGGAGAAATGATCAATGGTGGACTCATATGGTCAAATGGTCAATGGTTGGTTGCCTGGAGAAATGGTCCCTGATTAATTGGTTGCCTGAAATGGGACATTTTTATGCATGGAAAAGTGACTTAAGTCATAAAGTTTAATGCTTCATAACTCTGTGAATTTGGGTCGTAAAATGAAGATATATATTTTTTTTATTTTGCATGAAATTGTATGAGGATGATTTTCCTAAATATAATTGGTAGGACCGGGGGCCGTATAAAAATTTATATTTCATATTTCTTTCAGAAATGTATTTATTGATTTAAACTGTTTCTAAGATAATAGATTTTAAAATTTAAAACATTTTTGCAATTGGAAGTATATCTCTGTGACTAACAGTTGAGGAAATAGTCATTGGGCACACTGCCATTGGGCACTGGACACCCATAGCCATTGCCCAATAGCCATTGGGCACTGGACACCCTGTATACTGGACGTCAGAAAACTTTCAAGAAGAATTAGGGTTAGTACCTGATTGCAATTAAACACATGGAATAGAGTTTTTCCTTACTCCCCACCTGAGGGAGACTAATCCCACTGGTTTATGGAGTTATTTTGTTACTCACACTGAAAATTATATTATTTGATAATTGAATATTGTTTCTAGTAATCATTTCTCAATCAGTCTCACTCATCTGCATGGTATAAATTCTGAAACATATTGTGGCATGCATAGCTTACATCATTTTTTCTCCAGGTACATACAACCTGTTTGAAGTGAACGAATTTTCACTGTTGCCATTCCAAAAAGAATTTATTGCTTTAAAAAAATGAATAAATATCATATAATTATTACTCATATGGTATCATTATAAAGCTTCGGTTTTGTGTTGGATCATACCAATTTCAATACCGAGGAAATAATGTATCTTTAGGGGAAAACATTGAAAATCTAAAAATCCCCATTGAAATTCATTACATCAATTTTAACTCTGCAGACAGTTAATGCAAATCCAATTCACACAGTTTTTGTAAACTAGAAAATGGTCATGAATTAGTTCAAGAATTTCTACAGAAAAAGAAAATTTTTGTTCAAAGGCATTAATAACATAGGAAAAAGAAAAAACTGTGGAATACTGAGAAATTTTTAATTTTCTTTATTTATGATTATGAAAATATATTTTTATTGCTATTGACATAGGCAAAGCTATGGTGGTAGTGTGGGCCCAGGCACTTTCTAATTAGTTTTTTAGATTTTTTAAACATTAGGTGCTTTTAATTTTCATTTATCTTCTGTATCTCATTATTGTATATAATATATATATATATTATATATATAATATATATATATATATTATATATATATATATATATATATATATAGTATATATTATATATATATAATATATATATATATATATATATATATATATATATATATATAGTATATATTATATATATATAATATATATATATATATATATATATATATATATATATATATATATATATATAGTATATATTATATATATATAATATATATATTATATATAATATATATATTATATGTAATATATATATATATATATATTATATATATATATATATATATATATATATATATATATATATATATATATATTATATGATTAGTTCATATAATGATGGTCAAGAGGTAAACACTTTTGTACATCACTGTATGAACCAATCTATTATATATACTAATTGCCAAGTGTCCGTCTGTCTGTCTGTCACCCTTTTTTTAGGCACTTTCCGAATGGATAGAAACTTGCAATTTGGTACACAGCTCGTTCGTTCGATAAAACCACCTGGAAAAATCGAATTTTTTGAAAACGTTCTCTAGAAGGGATGCTCCACACCAAAATGTTTTAAAAGTGAAATGATAGGAAAGCATGATTTGCGATAAGATAGGGACTTCAAATTTGGTATATGGGTAAACCGTTCAAAAGGAAGAAAGTGTGCAATTTCAAATTTCCAATATTTCCTACTTAAGGGGGTGCCGCACACCAAAATGTTCGATTTTCAGAATAAATGAGAAACGGCTCCTTTAAAATTTGATAGAGGCTTGAAATTTGGTATATGGACTAATCATTTGATAAAAACACCCAAGACAAATATAGTTTTTCAAAAATGTTCATTTAAGGGGTGCTCCAGAGGAAAACTTTCGAAAGGTGAATTGATAAAAAAAAAAACATGCTTCGGAATGAGATAGAGATTTCAAATTTTTAGTTCGAGTAGATAGTTCGGAAGGAAGAAAGTGTACAATTTCAGTTTTCCAATATTTTCTACTTAAGGGGGTGCCGCACACAAAAATGTTCGATTTTTGAAATAAAGGAGAAACGTCCCTTTTAAAACGTGATAAAGGCTTGATATTTGGTATATGGGCGATTCATTTGATGAAAACACCCAAGATAAAAGAGTTTTTCAAAAATGTTCGTTTAAGAGGGTGTTCCAGAGATAAACGTTCGAAAGGTGAAATGATGAAAAACTTTTGCTTGTTGGGGGGTTGCTTATTACGAAACCATTGATTTTCGACGGGTATTCGGCTAGTATATACTAATAGCTAAGTGTCCGTCTGTCTGTCTGTCACGCTTTTTCAGGCACTTTCTGAATAGATAGAGACTTGCAATTTGGTACACTGCTCGATCGTTCGATAAAACCACCTGGGAAAATCAAAGTTTTTGAAAACGTTCTCTGGAGGTGGTGCTCCACACCAAAATGTTCAAAAAGTGAAATGATAGGAAAGCAATCTTTGCCATAAGATAGAGACTTCAAATTTGGTGAATGGGTAAACTGTTCGAAAGGAAGAAAGTGTGCAATTTCAGATTTCCAATATTTTCTATTTAAGGGGGTGCCGCATACCAAAATGTTCTATTTAACGAATAAATGAGAAACGGCTCCTTTAAAATTTGATAGAGGCTTAAAGTTTGGTATATGGAATAATCATTTGATAAAAACACCCAAAATGATTATAGTTTTTCAAATACGTTCATTTAAGGGGGTGCTCCAGAGGAAAGCGTTAGAAAAGTGAATTGATAAGAAAATATACTTTGGGATGAGATAGAGATTTGAAATTTGGTGTACTGGTTGATAGTTTGGAAAGAAGAAAGTGTACAATTTCAGTTTTCTAATATTTTCTACTTTAGGTGTTTGTGGCATACAAAAATGTTCGATATTCGGAATGAAGTAGAAACACTCCTATTAGAACGTGACAGATGCTTGATATTTGGTATATGGGCGAATCATTTAATAGAAAACCCAAGAAGAATGGAGTTTTTCAAAAATGTATATTTAAGGGGGGTAGGTACTCCACAGAAAAACATTCGAAAGATGAAACGATAGAAAAAGCATGCTTTGTGATGAGATAGAATCTTCAAATTTGGTATACAGTAGATAGTTAGAAAGGAATAAAGTATGCAATTTCAGTTTTCCAACATTTGCTATTGTAGGGGGTGCCTCACACTAAAATGTTCGATTTGACAAACAAATGAAAAACGGCTCCTTTACAATGCGATAGAGACTGAAATTTAGTATATGGGGTAATCATTTGAAAAAAAAAAAACTATGATCATTACGGTTTTACAAAAATGATTATTTAAGTGGGTGCAACACAGAAAAACGTTCGAAATATGAAGTGATAGAAAAACATGCTTCACGATAGGATAGAGACATCAAATTTGGTGTACTGGTAGATAATTTGAAAGAAAGAAAGTGTGCAATTTCAGATTTCCAATATTTGCAACTTTAGGGGGTGCTGAATACCAATATGTTCGATTTTCAGAATAAATGAGACATACTCCCTTTAAATATGATAGAGGCTTGAGTTTGGAATATGGGTCAATCATTTGATAAAAAACCCAAGGCGAACAGAGTTTTTCAAAAATGTTCATTTATGGATGTGCTCCACAGAAAAGCGTTCGAATGGGAAGATGATAAAATAGTATGCTTCGGGATGAGATAAAGACTTTAATTTGGTGTACTGGTAGATAGTTCGAAAGGAAGACATGTGCAATTAAAAATTTACAATATTTTCTTCTTTAGGGGGTTCCGCACACTAAAATATTCGATTTGCCGAATAAATGTGAAACGTGAATTATTAAAAAAATGACAATATTCAGTGGTTGCTTATTGTGAGACCGTTGATTTTCAACGGATATTCGGCTAGTCATGTACTAATATTATAAAGAGATTGTAAAAGATACATGTCATAGATATTAGAAAAAAATCTGAGTAATTGAGAGAGAATGACTTATCCAAATCAAATATCTGCCTTTGCTATTCTTTATTAAAAAGATGTATTTATGCTGTACTGCAAGCGCTATATACTGTCGTACTTAAACAATAAAACTTTTATTTCAGATATATATTCTACAAGATCGGGATTTACTGAAGTTTGTATTTTATAAAAGGCCAAATGAAGTAAGAGAAATAATTCCCAAATTTGAAAAGTAAGTATTTTTTTTCAACTTTTTGTTTAATTTGATCTGGTGTTTGTTTATTTATCAGTGTGATTCAAATCTTTTTGAGACCCTAACTAATCAGGTTCTATTAATCACAGTAATATGAAATTTGGTATGCCATATTTTGTGGTACATTTTAATTCCTTTGATTTGAACCTTATCATGCTAGCTCATCCTAGACCCACTATAGAAATGTTCTCATTTTTTCAGAACAACTCGAAAACCAAAGCAGCTAGAAAGTCCAAATTTAGTATGCCATTGTCTTTTGTGGTATATTTTAATTCTTTGGATTTTGAACCTTATCATGCTAGCCCATCTTAGGCCTGCCTTAGTAGTACTCATTTTAGGGAAATAGCTCGAGAACTGGAGGAGCTAGAAAGTTCAAATATAGTATGATGTTCACTTTTGCAGTATATTTTAATTCTATGGATTTAAAGCTATTGGGCTAGCCTGTCTTGGGCCCGCCATTGGAATGTACTCATTTTTTAGGAATAACTCGAGAACTGGAGCAGCAAAAAATGTCAAATTTAGCATGTCATTATATTTAAACTCTTTTTATTTTGAACTTTATTGGGTTAGCCTTCTCACACAGCACAGATATCCAGATCTTATTCATATTACATCTCATTGATCTAAAATACGTTCATGCATAAAAAGATACATGCCATAGATATCCATAAGAAACGTAATCTGGATTATCCAAAATTCATGTCTGTATATATATTTTTTTAAATACATGTTCAAATTTTTTTAAACATTTCCAAAAATTACATGTTCTGGATGATGAACATAGTATTAGTTTATTTCTCATCCATGATATAAGTTATGGATGATCTAATCCTTATTGCATCTACTATGGATGAAATGGGATCATTACATCTACCATGGATCAATTTTATTTGTTAAATCGAAAGTCGATGCCCAATCATCAATTCAATATAGCTGTGACATGTGTAACATTTATTTGTGTATGTTACATGCAAGATAAAATTTATGTATATCATTATATTTATAAATTTTGTAATTTAATATACATTGAAGAAATAAAGGCATGCCCCAATTTATTGAAACGAAGAGAAGCATCAATTTAATTCATTAAATCAAAGAGAATTTGCCTAAAGAAAAATCTTTAGGCAAAAGTACTTAAGTTATCACACCTTTCGTATATTTCTTAAAATCGTTAATTTCTGTAAATAGTGGTTTGTTATATGAATGTTCATTAAAATGAGGTTAGGGTGTATATAAATTTTAAACGTTGTGCTGTAAATTCAGATCTGACCAGTCATAAGATAAAAATTACATAGATGTCAAGTGTTCCGATTTTCTCATATTTGTTCCGTTTTTTAGTCTTCTGGGAATCCAATTTTTGGAACAATTTTGGATTGTAAGATTTTTGGATTAGACAATCCAAAATTATTCGATTTTTCATCTCTATAATTTTTTTTTTTTTTTTTTTTTTTTTTAAGTGATACTGGGAAAAAGGCTTTTCCTTGTGGCCTGTGAGATAATATTTAGTTTAGTACATTGCAATAAGACAAACTTTAGAAGTTCCTTACAACCACCTACATTGCAGACAATTTTAATCCGAAATTAAGAATGACTGAACCATGTTACAATTAGCACTATGATAATAAATTTTTATAAAAAGCTAAATCATCTATAACTGTAACACTTAAAATAACAATAATTAAATTATTTTATTTCATTGTTGAGTATGTGTTAAATAAGCTCAATATATTTAAGTATCTGTTGCATTACAATTTAAGATATAAATAATCACATTAATGCTCTGTGTTAGTTCAGCTAAACATTTAAATATTTTTTGTCACACAACGTGTTCCTATTTTCTTTTTCTGATAAGTTGACAGCTATGAAATTATATCATTTGGAACATTGACTCAAAAAGCTTGTCTACCTAGATCTAAACCTTGCAAGATGAATGAATGAATCCCAATAGAAAGACACTATTTTGTCTGATGGTTTTCAGCTAAAGAATTCTAATAGTGGATAAAACAATGAGAATGCACAGAGAAAAGGAAAAAACAAGGAAGCATGGAAAATGTTGCAATGCCAATAACACAGTGAGAATTTAAATAAAAATCTATACACTCGATCTAATCATAAACATAGAAAATACCTAAAAATAACAAGGCTATTTTGGCAAATTTTCTGTTCGCATCATTCGCCATTTTTTTTCTAATGAATAACGGTTGTGTGTCCTGACAAAGAAGACTGCTTTTGCATTCGAAACTGGTCGATACTATTAATTTTCTATTGCATGCTGCTTTAAACAAAGTTTTTTTTTTTAAGGTTTGTATGGTTTGTATGCATATGATTAAAATTATAATTAAATTACGAACTAACAAAACAGCAAAATCAGTCAGAATTTTCTATCTGTGTGAAAGGAACTATTTGTATGAGGTCCTGGATGCTCCTTTATGCACTCTGGAAATGCTTGGTGCATTCATCAGCAATAAAAATTTAGTATTTGCACATAGCTGAAAGATATTTGCCTACCAAGTTTAATGAGCTTGTGTTCTATTTTTAAGGGTGCATATTTTTTTTTTTACAACACTGTGTTACTATGTATTTTTAAACCACCAAAACCTAATGAAAATTTACAATTTTTGATTTAGACATAATCGGAAATGATAATTGCAAAGATTTTCACCAAATCTTATTTGCAATCACTAAAGTGAATTTTTATAGCAAATTGTGAAAAATGTGATCGATGCCATGACTCTTTGTTTCACCATTTTAGTAACTTTAAAAAGACAATTTTATTTTTAAGAATATTTACTATAATCCATTTCTATTTATTACTATAATTTAAAACCTTCTTTTTTAGGGATTTAAAACTGGCAGTTGCTCAACCGGTTTCACTAAATATTTATGATACAAATTTCTATGCCAGAAATGATGGAAGTTTGGATTTTGAAAGGTGATTATGTGTTCCTTTTCTACTGCATTCAATGACAGCTTCAATTTTCCAAATGTATTGTTTTCGTGCATCACATATACAATGGATGATAATTTTATTTTGCAGCACAAGTTCTTGTTTTCAACTCTTGGAAAATGATGTCATGATTGAGCCAAAGAAAGTGATGAAAATTCTGAATCAAGCCAAATCCCCTAGTGTTAGAGATTTATATTCGAACTATAGTGTTGTTGCCATAGAAGTAAGTGTTTGTAAATGAATAAAGAGTATGTTATTTAGTGATGCTATACAAATAGAATAGATTACCTGGCACGACCCAGGTCCTGAATAAGTGCCCACTTACAACCATGCCAATTATACGATATGATTTAATTATTTTATAATATGTCACTGTTCCCTATAGCAACAACATGTCCCACTTATAGCATCATTAAGATGGGGAAATGTATGCACTATATTTCAGGATGAAAGAAGTACTAACAGACTATTTAGTACTGACTGCTATTTTTCATCGCAATTCCAAATCGCAACTTTTATAGATACACTTAAAAATTCATAAAAAAAAATTAAGAATAAAGAAATTATTAAAAAAAGTATTTTTAGAATATAAAAAATATCACTCCATCTTCACAGAAAATAATAATGCAATAGCCTAAAATATATATATATATATATATATATCAGGGATGTATCTACAGTGGTCGGTGGTGGTCGGGGTTTCCACCACTCAATTGCCGACCACCACTCATCCAAAAAAATATACATATTATAATTACATTTAAAAAAAAGTTATATTCAATTTTATCAAATGTTTTTTTTAATATAAAAGTATACAATACTAATACTGTTTGTTTTTGTGAATTAACGTGAAGCTCGTTTCGAAATTTTATATTCTCAATTATAATTGTTCTGGAAAATCAACCACCACTCACATTTCTCTAGATACATCCCTGATATATATATATATATATATATTTCAAAAAAAAATTAAATGGAAAGGAATTGTTTTGCAGATTCAGTTTAAAGCTCACTAGAAAGTGCATTCTTCAATCTTTGTAATGGTGTCAAGATGTAAACTCTGTTATAATATATCTGATTGCTAAAAAAAAACGATTTGTGATAAAATCTCTCAAAATTGCACTTCCAACATAAAATAACTAATTCAAAATTTTTTTTAATTGCCCCTGGATGTCTTGGGACCTGACCTAACTGTACTGAATTTCTTCACTGTGTATCGCTTTGTTTTTCTACTGTATGGCCATCGGACAAACAGTTATCTTTTATTATGTCTTAAGTAAGAATGAAAGATTAAAAATCCATTACTAATTAAACTAGACAGTGCTTAAGTTTAATGTAGAATTCTAAAATGTATGGAAAATTCACAAACTTTTCAACTCTAAAAAAATTGTACATTGAATTCTAGATGTTAATTTATGAATAGCAATCAGGATTTGTAATTTGTATGCAAAAATTAAAAGCATGAATTTACAAAATTCTTTGATGTGTAAACTATATATTGTGGTACATTTACCAATAGGCAAAGTAAGCAGTTGCCTTGGAAAGTTACAAAAATTTTGTATGGAACTTTTTGCTTATTTATATCTCTTTCATGCACTGCTTATGCAGGAGCAAAAATTATTACCATTAATAGCTCGATAACCCATTGTAGATCCTGGCCTTCCTCAAAAGATCCTACCAAGCTGTCCTACTTGGAGCAATATTTCTCCAATTTTTAATCTAAGTCTTTGTTAACATAATCAATCCATCTCAACTTGGTCATCCTCAATGTCTTTTTCTGATCGGTGTGGACATAAAAAATTTCTTTGTGATTCTTTTATTATCCATTCTTAGCAAATGTCCTACCCATTGCATTATGTCAATTTTAATGTATTTAATTATGTCAGAATCATTGTATAGTTCAAAAGCAGGAGCAAACATATAAGCAGTATATCTAGTGTTAAATAGTCACTTCAGGCAAGTTATCTTTAATATAAGTTGATGCCATTCTTAAATAATTAATCGTAAATTATTTTCACTATGTATGATATCAAAAAATTATGACACTAATTATGCTCTACTGATATTGGGAATTATGGATAAGTATTTGTATTAGATACTTTGCTGCTGGAAGGAGTAATAGCTACCTTCTGACTACCTATTTGTAGCTGGGTACACAAATCCACCACTGCATTTATGCATATTCTTATTTGTTTATACATAAGTGCATATTGTAAATAAACTACTTCATTCTTACTCCTTTAACCCTTTAAGCGTGCCATTTATTTCCCTTCGCGCACACTGCAGTGGGGAGTTTTTTCCCCAAACCATTTTCCCCACTGCTTGCACATTGAATAAGAAAGTGTTTTACTGAAATAAGTATTAAGTAAATATAAACATGCATAATAACAGATAAGTAAGTAAAAAACATACAATTCCAATTTTTAATAGTTCCTCTTGGTATGATAAATTTTAAAACATGGTATAAGAAAGAGCAACTTCACAATCTGGACACCATATCCTGGTTTCTTTCCCAAGCATCTTGCCAGTTTTATTAGAAGCATGGCATACAACACATCGCCTAGTTGGCTCTATTTTGCAGGATGTAGGAAGTATATATTTATCAAAATGTCTCCATGTAAGACGAAGAGGATGATTTTAATATCTTTACCCTTCTGATTTTACAGCCATGTTGGTAGAATCATAGGATTTTTGTATTGTTTCCTCAATGATTTCAATTCTAAAGTCAATAAGTGTTATGTTTCTGGATATTACCTTTCTCTATAGAATAAAAGCATTGAAGGTAATTTGATCAAGCAAGTGCCTGGATATTTTTTTATAATAAACCTTCATCCTTTTTTGTACTGTATCGTAATAAGAAATACAAAGCTAACTAGAACTTGTACGAATACTGTCTCCGATGAAAACTAGTTTGTAGGACTACTACTGCCATCTAGTGGAGAAGATTGTAAACACAATTAATATCTCATGCACAATCATATGACGTGTTATTTCCATCAAAAACACAGGAGTCTCGGCTTTCAAAGTGCATGACGAGTCTACCTCGTCAACCATGTTTATTGGTAATGCAATGCATGATGAGTTTAACTCATCAACAACGCTTAAAGGGTTAAACCTTTTTGTACTCTACTAGGAGGTTTCCCCTATTTGCTGTTGCTCACTAACTGAAAATAGTAATATTAAGATGGATCATTTAAAATAAAATTTTTCATTTCTTTGATATGAACTATGCATTCATTTAAAATTAATTAAGATACGTAAAAATCAATTTACAGATACCAAGCTACATGTATTAAAAAGAAAATTAAAGCTTTCTGATGATGTAAAGATTGAAAATTTAAGATATTCAGATGATTTGCTATAACAAAAGAACACTTCATTGCATAAAAAATAGAAATTTTAATCCGATTGTTACCAAAATAGAAGGGGACACATGACATGGTATTCTAAACTATCATGCTAAATTGCAAATCATTTGATGTCATACAGAGTTCATACATATCAGGGTTAACCTGGAAAAGTCGGGAAATAAAAAAATAGCTAAAAAAATTTGGGATAAACATATTTTCATCAAAACCCTGAAAATTTTCAGAGTTGACTCATAAATTATTTTGTGTGTTTGACTGTCTCCCTGATACCTGACTCCGAAACAAGCCTTTATAATCGTGATCATTTATTCTTGTCCTTGTCCTATAGTATTTTCTGTGAAAATCAGTGTTCAACTTAGAATTAGCTGGTTAAACTCTTTATCCTTAGTCGACTGACTGAGGCCTTTACTGGCCTGAGTCAGCCAGTAAAGAATGATGCATATAAAGTACATTGCTGGCTATGGTTAAAACCTTTTAAGTAATATGGACATACAGGCAATTGTTGGCCACAAAAAGTGCAAGAAACTAAAGGATTGTATGAAAATCAGGGATCAAATTAGAATTCTACAAGAAAAAAAAATCAGATTGCCAACTGACAAAGATACAAAGGCAGAAAATTGAAGAAGAAAATTAAACTTGAAGTAGAAAAAAAAAATTGTAATGAAGGCGTAATTAAATTAATTTGTTTTTATTGAAAACATAGTGATGCCAAATAGCAGTAATCATCCTTGTTTATATATTGTTTGTGATAAATCTTAAAATTTAACCTGGAAAAGTCAGTTAATTTATTTCCCGAAATTGAGTATGAATCCATTCATAGGACTGGTGCTGACCACAAATTTTAGAGAGTTTTTGTCAGTGTTTAAAAACTGGTTCATAACTGCTTAGTCTTGGCTGCTGCCATTTGAAAACTTGTTTCCATCACGGTCCTGTTATAACCGGAATGTCCAAGAATTTTCCCTCATCACCATGATTATATGGTCACACTGAAGACTTGTTTTACTGTTTTCACTGAAACTGCTGTCCATACATACAGTATAACCATGCTGTGTTTTTTCTCTGTTGAATAACCAGATAACTGAAAAAACAACTGTAAAGTATCTGGTCATAACCGGGATGACCAGTCAGTTAAGTTTTTCAAACATGCCCATAGAGAGATAATATTTTTAGATTCAATCCCATTTCCTTTGTTTCTGACCAGCACTAAATTAAGATTATTGCCCAGTTTATATTTTCTTATATTAATTTTTGAATATATTTTCTCCCATTTTATTAAATTTTTTACTTACAATCCAAATATATAATTAAAAAAATAATAATAATTGCTTTTCATCAAATGTTGATCTTTTACTTAATTATAAAATGTTTTCCTAGTTGATAAAATTAATATGTAATAGAATGTTATTGTAGTATTAAAACTTTTTTAATTATCCTACTTCTGTGCCTTAGAAATTATTTAACAGACCATCTTCAGCACATTTCCATGCCTGTGTTAGTAGTGTAATAATATTTTATTTTATTTTCATAGAATTGTGCATCAAGCAGAGATCCATACAAAATGATGTGGAGTGAAGTAATAATTCTTGTTATTGCTGCCCTTATTGCTGTCGTATCTTTTATTTCTTGCATTCTCATTTGTATATTTTATTCAAGGTGAGTTGTTTGGATTTAACTTTATGGAAATGTTAACATTATACTACAATATTAAAATACAATGGATTGTATATTGCTTCATACAATGCTAAAATAGGTATCTAATATCGGTTGCAATTTATAGGCATGATATTCTTCTGCGGATCCGCAAATTTCCACTTTTGTGTTGGTTTTTATTTTTCTGAGTATTTCCGTCTTTGGATCTTGTGCCAAGGAACCTAATCAACCAACCAATCCAAGTATTTCCGTTTTTCTTGTTTATTGCTCAAGGAATTTTTTTCTTTTTTCTGCAGGCAAAAATATTGTTATTGCGAATTCCAAAGTTTCTCTTCCTTAAGCATAGCATCCATAGCTCACGAAAGTCATAAAAAAGTTATGAAATTGGGCACAAATGTCCAGAATGCCATGAATTTCGATATCAGAGTTTCTGATCTTATATCTGGAAATCTGTTTCCCTGCTATTTTGAATCTGTTTGTCTGCAAACTCAGTGCTGCATTACAAAGGAGATAATCAATGATTACATTTCTCTCACTTTTGCAATCTATTTCCATCAATTAAAATTTTTATAATTATTTCGTGTTATATACAAAAAATCTATTTTTCAAACATATTATTAATGAAATGAAATGAGCTATTTTGCAGCAGTATCGCAAAAACAGCATTTGTATGTGATCTTCAATATAGCTCGTTTAATTGTAAAAATATTTTCAACTTATGCAATCTGTTTGCATCCACTGAAATTTTTATAATTATTATGAGTTGTAATGAAGGCATAATTAAAATAAGTTGTTTTTCAATCATTTTATTTATTAAAGGCTTTTTTACAGCAGTATTGCACAAAATGGTATTTGTACATGATCCTCAGTATATCTCATTTAATTGTGAAAGTATTTTTTACTTAGGCAATCTGTTTGCATCAACTAATATTTTTATAATTATAACGAATTGTATACAAAAAAATTATTTTTCAAGCATATTATTAATGAAATGAATGGTTTGCAGCAGTATCGTGAAAAATGGCATTTGTATGTGATCCACAATTTATCTTGTTTAATTGTGAAAATAGTTTCCATTTAGGCAGTCTGCTGGCACTGACTAAAAATTTTATAATTATTACGAGTTGTATACAAAAAAGTTATTTTTCAAATATATTATTAATGAAATGAGCTATTTTATAATAGTACCGCTATGTAGAAATATCAGATCAGTTGTATAGAAAACTTAGGTTTATAACCTATCTAGACCTTAGTATTTATGTGGAAGAATTACTGAAGATGAACTATTTTAATTTTTTAAATTAAAATTTCATATAATTTGTATTTAAAATTGGTGTCTCCATTTTGAAAAATTCAATTATATACACAATAGAGTTAATACATTTTAAATTCCATTTTGCAATTAACATGATAAGGTAAATGGGTGTTCATTGCATACTTTTTACTTTCGCTGCAATACATAGTAATGTATAGGGAAAGTATTGAAATCATACCAAAAATTGCAACTCGAGTTTTCGACAGATCTACACGTTTTGAGACCTCTGGAACACAAAAGAAAACTATTTTAATCATGATGTTTGTGTGTGTGTCTATCTGTCTGTGTAATGTATGTATCCACTTAAACAGGAAAACTAATTGACCAAATTTCATAAAATTTGGTAGGTTAGTTACTTGTGGGTGACCCTGATGCTGATTAGATTTTGGTATGATTTAGGCGATTCAGGATAGCAGAACCAGCATTTTTTTTTTATGAACTGGCCTGCAAACATTGCCTAACCATTCTAGCTAAAAAAATAATTGACCAATTTCACAAAACTTGGTATATAAGGCACTTGTAGATTACCCTAGTGCTGATTAAATTTTGGTACGATTCTAGAAAGCATAACCGGCTTTTTTTTTTTTTTTCCCTTCAAAAATGGCCTGCAAAATTCATTAAAATCTAAAATAAAAGATTACCTATGCTCAAATGTATCATATGCTTGTTTTGTACATAATTTTTGATGATAAAGAGAATGGGGTTGGTCTTTACCAATGCCATTACTCTAGCATTAACCATTCTCGAGATATTTTAGGGTTTTTTTGCATTTTTCTATGCCATCCTCAATTTAATAATTACTAAAAAAATAAAAAATAATAACTTCAAGTCTGCAGAGAAAGTTGTGTGCTGCCCACATCAGATTTTTTTACATGAATTCAAAGTTTCTTCTATTTTGGTCTTTTAGCAATCTCATGCCTGAATTTAGGTATGTGGCTCTCAACCCAAAATTTAACTTTGGCCTGTAGATTTTGATGTGAATAATGTCTGCAGCTGTGGTATCTGTCTGAAATCATCTTTAGATACAATTTAAGAAATAGTAGATTGGTAAATTGATTACGTTTAGAACTTGCATTCTGGCACCACTACCACCTCTGAACTTAATTGTCACAGTGTTAAAATGCATTTTAATTAAGCATCATATTTGAAATCAACAGATATGGATTTACAACCATTGTGTTCATTTTAAATTGCAAAATATGTTTGAACTATTTTGATTTATAAATATTATACTTAGTAACCAATTAAGATTAGTGACACAATAAAGTATATTGATACATAATTTTCAAAACATGTATGCAGTAAACCCACTGAAGCAATTAAATCCTTAACTTTCAATCTTCAAATCAGCGTGGCAGAGCAGAAATGCCTTTGGATTCATCCAAAGGTAGGTTAAATCCAATCAAACAACTAAAAAGGCTTGAAGTGCAACACCAAATAGGTAATATAGATATAGCAGACTGGAAACAGTTTTAAAAAAACATTTTTTTTCTATCAGTGTAAGAGAAAAAAAAAACTTAAGTAAACAGCATGCAAGTTTACCATACATGCATAGCATTGTCTTTTTCAGATTTAAGAATTGAGCAGTGTATAATGGAGTGCCACAAATTGTATGGGGATCAATTTTCTAATTTGCTTACAACTTCAAAATATTAAGTTGCTTCAATTATGAATCTTACTGTCCATATTATCTCTTATACTCGAAAAATAATACATAAACTTATTGAACTTTATTAGAGTTTTATTTCACAAGATGTACTTCATACAAAACCATTTTAGCAGACCACTGTTGATTTTTTTTTTTACTACGTACTGGACTTGAATTTTCTAACCTGGAGTGGATTTACCAAATTTTCTACTCTTCAATAAAGTAACATTTTAAAATCTTTTCACATGCTTCAATATTTCTAACAAAGTTAGTAAATCAAAGCATCAAATCAAAAATGAAAATTTTTAATTTAAAAGGTAACATAGATAAATACAAATGCAGTTGCATACTGTTTGAGAGAAAATAATTAGAATTAAAATTTCGATTTACTGAAATGAAGATTAATCAATGGCATAAAAGATCACTGTTGTACAAAAATATTTTTATATATTTTTTATGCATCTTTTTATATATTTAAGAATCTATCTTTGCCTGAATTATGTTTTCAATTGGTTACATAGTTTTGAAATAAAAGCAGTTAAAAGGTATATATAATTAACAGATAGCATGGAACTCATTAAAGCCAACTCATAGAGGCAATGCCAGTGAACAAGAATATCTTTTTACATATTACTCCATCTTTATGGAAAACATTAATATCTTAAGATGAACCTTTTATAACCCAGCTGATCAAAAATTAAACATATTGCCTAACAGATGGCGCTAAACTCAAAAGAGATAATGTATAGAAAATTGATATCATTGGAAACATTTTCCTACCTATGAGAACTATAGTTCAAAATCAAGTTGCTAGGATGCATAGTTCATGCTATAGAGGCACTATAAACAACTTCATAGACCAATAGATAACACTAAACACATTAAGAGTTGCTCAGTGATTGCTCAATGAATGTTGGTGGCAATTCAAAACACAAAATATATGTCTTTAATAGCAGTTCAACTTTATCCAAAGTACAAATTTTGTGTGGTAAATTGTTTATGAGATATAGTACTGACAAGTTCTGAGATGTTTTGCTGGGTGTTAAATTCAATAAAGATTGATCTGATGCACTCAATGTCAATTGAAAGACATGTGTATGTAAAAGTTTTACAACTTTGCCAAAAATACCATTTATCTAGAATATACTATTTGTAAGTTAGAACTTTTACAAATATAATGATTGACTGATCAATTTAAACACAAAAGAACATAGTGAATTTGTAAGGCAAATCCAATAAAAGATATTGAAGTGTATTGCATCAATTTCTGACTTATGATTGCAGTGAAAAATATTTGTCTTGTGTGCCCTCTGTCCATTAAAACTGTCTCCTTTGCTTCTTTTACTTAATGCACTTTTATTTCATTTTCAGTTATAAAAAGAAATTGAAAAGAACAACATATTGTAAGTATAAATTTAAATCTTAAAATTAAAATTTTAACTATTTCCTATCCCAAAGGAATATTGAGGCAAAATAGATCAACCAGATGAGAATGATATATTTCTAAGGTTCCCAGCTGTAATCCTTATCTTGTAATCCAATGATCCATATACTGCCTGGGAGTTTACAATGAATTTCATGGCGGTCTTCAAGAGAGTTTATGATACCTCCTAACCGAGGCATGCACTAATGAATGATTGAATGAATATCTGATAGAAGGTACACATATTTAGTCACACTGCCAACAACTAGGCTGCATTTCCAAAAAACAGGCACTTGAAGAGGATATATTCATACTGATGTTCATATTGCAATTACTATTTACACAAAATTGACAATAGTTATTAAGTTTCAAAGTTCACTAAAACTGGCTGAAAATTAAAACTTTAAAATCACTTTTTTTTAAACATAGGTTTATTTTTATTTTTTCGTCTTTTGTATATATGAAAATAAATATTGAAACAAACTTTATGATTAGCCAAACCTCATTAAAATATAATTCCACTTAACCAAACATTCATAAACTATACTATAATATAAAGTTTACTAAAACTACTATAAAAATTAAATGTGATGAATAAAACACTTTAATAGTAAACCACGCTGTAAACCATCAGATATGTAATATAAAGGAACTTTATTCACAATTTGTGGTGAGCTTTTAATATTTGATATCTTTCTTTTTAAAATTTTATAATTCTCAATGCAGCGAGTTAGTTCTCCTATGCTGAAATAATAAACAAACAAACAGAAGTGCAACTTAAATTTTATTTATATAGATAATAACAATTTTATCATTAAGCAATAGATTTATTGTAGATTATATTACCGGTCTTATTAGGGGTAGAAATAAAGAGAGATCTTTCATTTATGACCCTTGAATTTTTTTATTTCTTTAATTTATAAAGCTTCCATATTTTTAAAGATTGGGGTACAAACAATGATCAGGTCACATTATCAGATATTGAAGTGCATTTTTTGTAGAGAAGCTCAAAAAATGATTAGGTCATCTTAGTGTGAAGACTCAATGATTGGGTCCTTGGGTCCCGTTTGTTTGGAGGCTCATATAACAACTGGGTCACGCTCAAAGTTAGAAAACAGTCAGAATTACATTACGATAGACAGACACCTAAATTTTAAGTAGGACCATACCAAAGTTACCCATCAAAATGTTATGAAATTTGATACAGCCGTTCTCTCCTGATGATGAGATAGATGGATTTTCAATTTTATTTATATAGATTACCTTATACCTAACAAGTTTTCACTGTGTTGGAAAATGTTCATATAACTTTGTCACAATTGAATTATGTAATTAGGAGGGTACGGTCCCTGTGGATGCCTCCCCCACTGGGTTTCGGTCTAAATTGGGTGGCACTTCCCGACCGTCCAAACAGTTACCTTACACCTTTCTGGTAGGTCGGACGGTCTGGGTTTCAACAACAACAATTAAATTATGGCTTTATAAAATGTTTTAATGTTATCATTTATTGTTTCAATATCGAATAATGAATATAATTTTGATTTTTTTCAGTTCACAGTGTATATATGACAGAAAATGGGTAAGTTAAAAATTTCCCATGCTCCTACTGATTTATAGTATATCATATTTTATGCAGGTTATTTATCCTTTATATACAAACTGTCTTATCTATGCTTATATGACCAGACAAGGATTTTTCTTAAATATTTGATATTTATCTCAATTAGTTTTATGGAAATTTGTGGACATATTTAAAATATTATCTAGTTTAACAATGTACCTCCCCTCTTTTTGTTGGTCAAACTGCTCTCAATTATAGCATGTTACCCTTCATTTGCTTGAAAAGATCTTTTGACTGATGACAATTGTCAAATTGATTCATTTGTTTGACATTGTACCCCTCAGGCCCGTACTTGCCCTCCTCAGGGAGGGAGCTAATGATGTCATGAACGCAAAAATTGTATTGTAGCTATTTTTCACTACAATGATTGAAACTGTTAATTTTCATGATCATTGAGTCATAAATAACCCATTTTATGTATGATTATGTCAAATTCTGTCCTGTGCTGCCATGTTAAGAAAATATAAAATAAATTTTGAATAAATTTCAAAGTTTTCACTCTAATTTCAAAAAATTCTATCAAGTTCTAGATTTTTTGCTAACAAAACCAGATTAAAAGTTTCTTAAAAATCCATTAATATTTGTAGCAGCTATTGTGTACACAAGAAATCAGCCACAGACAATGTAAACAGTCAAAATGTGTTCATGAGGTCCTAAAATACATATTGCCATCAAAATCTCGAAATCAAATTTAAAAAAAAAAACCAATACTTCTCTATACAGTGGCCGCCGGTTATAAGATTCAGTGGTTATAAGAAACAGCCGTTTATAAGACCCAAAACGACAGAAACAAATACAAACTTCGTTTTAACATTAAAATTATGTCGCTTATAAGAAACACGATTCCGCTTATAAGAAACAGTTTTCTACAGAAAATTTGTTGATTTCCTTACGACGCGGGGGTAAAAAAAAAATCGATTTGTTTAAGGTTAACTGAAGGACGAGTTGTTACCTCTTGTCTCTGGGCGTACGGGGAGGGGGTGGGAATTTGCTATGTAGCAAAGGATGACAGAGAATTTCTCCGTAGAAAGGCTTGGGGTGGAACAACCCCAAACCAGTAAGAAACGAGTTTTAATCTTTTGGCAGTTAAGGAAACGTACTGATAAGGAAAGGCATCTTTGCTTATGCACTCAAATAAGATTCGTACAGCTTTAGTTAGTCATTTTATGTTTTGCTAGTGGAAGCATGTCGCAAAAGAGAAAAAACCCTTACTTTGCTTGAAAAGCAAAGTTTACTTAAAAAGTATGATTCTCTACCTCCGTGTAGTCAAAGAGAAAAGCTGCTTCTGCATTAGAAATTCTGCACTCAATATTATGTAAAATCCTGAAAGGCAGAAATGAAATTTTGATGCCAAATTGTAATTATTAAAGAAAACAGAAACGAGAAGGAAAGGCAGCTGCTATAGAGGAAGCACTCTTACAATGGTTTTCTAATGCCAGATTAAAGAACTCGCCTATCAGTAGGGCAATTTTACTGAAAAAGCAGAAAATTTTGCGGAAAAATTAGGAGAAAAAGAGTTCCGTGCGACTGATGGTTAGTTAAGCCGCTGGAAAGAACGAAATAACATTGTGTACAAAAAAAATTATGGAGAGAAGCAGGACGCGGACTCCGAGTCGGCATCTTCATGGATTACGCAAAGCTTACCATCTCTATTAGAAAAATACGCTCCTCATCAAATTTTTAACACTGACGAGACTGGGTTCTATTTTAGAGCGATGCCCGAGTATACAATGATGTTCAAAAATGATCTATCCTCCGTTGGAAAAAAAAACAAAAAGATCGAGTTACAGTTCTGTTAACAACAAATGTGATGGGAACTGTAAAAAAAAGCCCTTTAGTTATTCGCAAAAGCAAACGTCTGCGCTGTTTAAGTGGAATAAAAAATTTGCCAGTGATCTATGAAAATTCAAAGAATGCCTGGATGACAAGTAGAATTTTTGAAGACTTTTTGTTAAAGTGGGACAGAGAACTGATGAGAAAAGAAAAAAAATCTTTTAAACTTGACAACTGTTCGGCTTATCCTGTAGTACAGCTGACAAACGTTGAACTTTGTTTTTTGCCACCCAATACAACTTCCATCATACAGCCTCTTGACCAAGGAATTATTAAAGCATTTAAAACTCTGTATCGGTCAAATTTACGACAGAAAATAGTGGATGCAATTGATGAAGAGAAAGGATCGGCTTCCAAAATAAGCAAGAAAATAACCTTGCTTGATGCTATCCATATGATAGAAAATAACCTTGCTTGATGCTATCCATATGATCGCAGGCGCATGGAAAAATGTTTCTGACATATGCATTTTTAATTGCTTCCGTAAAGCAGGATTTTTGAAAAATAATGTTGACTTACCAGCAGAAGATGAAGAAGAATTAGAAGCACCTTTCGAAGAATGGATTCACATCGACGAAAATGTACAAACATCTGAAGAAAAAAGTGATGATGACATAGTGGCAGAAATTCAAAATGTTTGCAATGAAGAAGAAAATGAAGACGACGTTCCACAAGAAAATTTTCCTACAGCCAAACAGTCGCAAGAAGCCCTAACTATAATTAGAAAAACTCTTGAACACAGAGGGGCATCAGAAAAAGTTTATGGACTATTTTGTGATTTAGAAATGGATGTACGTAGACTAATCACAGACTCGTTAGCACAAACAACACTGGATAAATTTTTTGCTGTTCCTAAGTAATAGATTACGGTATGTATGAAAATGTACTATGCTCGTATACGTAAATGAACGACCTATGAGTTTTACTTTTTATTCTTATTTAACTACATACTATATGCATATAGATAATATTTTAAGTTGTAAGGCTTAATTTGTAAAATGAGAAATATTTTTGAATGCAAAACTCAATTTACAAATGTATTATGTACTTACTAATATTTTACTTATATACATTTATCTTTTAAATTCTGTAAAACTGTGTTCAATAGTTAGTATTTGCAATGGAAGAACAATATTTAAAAAATTTCTGGATTTAAGAAACAACTGCTTATAAGAAACAAAATGAGTGAAACGAACGTGTTTCTTATAAGCAGCGGTCACTGTACTATATTTTGTAATATGAGAAAGTAAAAATACATTCAACAGCTGTATTGGATCCTGGCAGTGACACACAAAACCTAACTAAACATTTCAGGTTCTCAGCATCTATATCCCTTATAAAATGAGTGAACATTTCACACCAATTTTCACTGATCCTTCAGTTCACACTTCAAATTTACTTTCATGACATTTTTTCACATATGGAAACTCATCAAATAAGTCCTCTGTTAAAATCCATTACCCACATAGTTTTTTTTTTTTTTTTTCTTTCTTTCTTTAGGAAAGAGACTTTAGCAGAACATTTGGAATAAATTTGGGACACCAGGGTATTTTATCAAAAAATAAGACTTCTTTAGGGAAAATGAGACAAATGAGAACCGTAATCTAGTTCTATATTTTCTGTTAACAATGCCAAATGCACTGTTGTGTGAAAATCCATTAAAATTGACTATATCCATCCAAATCGCACACAGCCAAACAGATGAACATTAAACCTAATTTCTTTAATTTCAACAATCTTGTTTGGTAAAAGCATAGATTGTTTAAGAAGATTGACCAAAACCTAAGATTTTTAAAATCCAGACTGAGCTCATTTTATTGAATTTTTAACAAACCTCCCTGTTCTTTTACTGGTTAAATAAGCTCATTGAAATATACAAGTTTTGTGTATAGATTAAAAGTTTGAATATAAAGTTCAAACTATGCACAATACAATACAATAGCATAGTCAGAATCTTAGAAAGAGACGGGGTGGGGTTGATTAGAGGGCTGGATTTCATTTTACAATAGGGACTTTATGGAGAATTGTACAATCAATATATAGGGGATTAAGACCCCAAACCGTCCACCCTTGTTGATGCTACTGTTGCAACGAATGCAATTTGCAGTAACAAGAAAATGTTTTTATTTTACTGTAAAAATTTCTAAATTTTCTGATTGTATATTTTTACATAATCATCAAGATCAGCAACCTTTATGAAACTGGTACAAAAACAGTAGTATACTGTAATTTATTTTAGCAGATATATATTTATAACTGGAACGAATTATCTGGATCCTAAATAAGCGCCAGCTACTTAAATAATACCATCCAGTTTTCAAATCACCACAAAGTGTGAAATCCTTAGTGGAACCAAAATGGTTTTATATGAATAACATTTTGTAATATAAAAGAAAAACTCAATCCAAAATCTGATTATTTACATTTATAGAGCTTTCAAAAAGCTGCAAATTCTTGCTTATTGTTCATAGCCATCAACTTTAGTTTTTAACATTTTCCAACATAGTTGAAAAGTGTTTATGACTTTGGTCATCCTGTCCATTCGCACGATAATTGCCGCAAAAATGACCTTATCAAAATGAAATTTTAGTATGTTGTTGAGATGGTCTGTGGGACATATGGGAATGTATATAAATAATATCACCCAATTAGTTTCAGATTGAACCCGGGTTGAAAAAATGAAATACATTGAACCCTATGGTACCTAATTTTTCAAACATTTTTTAAGCGAATTTAAAATTCACAAATTGCTTCAAAAATTTTAAGAAATATTTAAATTATCTCATAAAATATATAAAAAAATTTAAGTAAAATATGTTCGGTAGTTTTTTAAATAAAAATTAAAATAGTAACTACACCTATGATATATATATAAAGAGATCACGTGACTCATTGCAAAATGAAATATGGCATCCATTTTGTGTCAAGATCATGATTTTTAAAGACCCTTTAAATTTATATTTCATGTTGTATCCGTCCTAAATCTGCTTCATTTTTGCGTATTGTCTGTGTATCTAAATTCTGTGCCTACACAATTACAATATTTTTGTGTTTAAATGATCATCAAACTTTGATTATTTTTACAACGAAGCCTACTTTTAATGGATGCAGAATGTAAACAAATTAATTGTAAGATGAGTTGTATGGAATTGAATTTTATTCACGCAATACTATTTAGCTCTGGAATCTGGAATATAAGTGATATGAATGAAATATTCATTGATTTTACATAGAGAGAGCCATACAATTTATATTTTGATTGCGTCATTTGAATAAAGTTTGAATGAAGTTTGAAGCATGGAGTTAGAAAGTACTTTTACCTCCAGGATTTTAATTTTCCAAGTAAATAAATTATTGTAGTTCAGTGATAATTTAAAAAATATCACTGCTCACTGTATCTTATTTTAGAGACGTTTAAATAAAATTACAATTGGAAAGTGATTTATAATCAATACTTTGTGCATGATTGATCTTTCTTGTTAAGATATAAGCATTGCAAACTTGAAAAACCTAAAATTTTCATACTTCAACTTGAGAAGATGATTACTCGAAAACTGTAAGTGCTTTTTGTAAAATAAATATAGATTTAGGAATTACATTTCCTCATACATATTTTTGTTGTTTACTATTCATATCTATCTTTTATAATTTTAATGGTTTTTCGAGTAAAAAATTAAAAAAAAAACTCGTTTGGACTGATACTTTTCGAAGTTTTTTTCTTTCTTTCTTTTTTTTTCAAAAACATAGAGCTTGATTTAAAATCTAATTTTATACACTTGTAGAGCTTTCAAAGAGCTACAAATTCTTTCTTATTGTTCAAAGCTAGCTCTTTTAGTTTCTGAGATATAAGCATTACAAACTAGAAAAATCAGAAAATTTTTATTCTTCTGCAACCTGACGAGACGTTTACTCGAAAACTCTGAGAGTTTTTTTAAATAATAACTATAGATTTCAATACTAAATTTCCTAGTACACAATTTTGTTGCTTACTATTTGTATCTATCTTTTATAGTTTACTATGTATTTCGAGCGAAAGTAGGAAAATAAATAAAAACACTGGCTCTTTAAAGAGTTACTTTTTTAAATTTTTTGAAAGAAATTATTCAGAATATTAAAATATTGAAATTATGTTTATATATTCAGAAACTGGATCATATTTTCATCTAAACAAGAAATGTTATTTATATTTTAACTGTTAGGATCGGGGGTGGGGGGGGGGATTGGGGTATAAGCACCCAGAGTGTTTGCATTTTTCATAACACTCTTTCATAACACAGAAACTTCAACAATAAATGCTATTCACATAAAAGTATAAAATAAATGAAAACATAAGAATTAGGAAACGAAAAGTCTTGCAGTCATTGCAGCACTTGGCATATAGAATCTAAGGCATGATAGATAAAGTTGGCTAATAACCCCACTAAACGTTGTCAATCACAACAGTCTCACGGAAAAACTCTGTAGGCAACCATAGGCGCCGACTACGGGGGGGCAGAGGGGCACGAGCCCCCGCTGAACTTTTCCAGAGGGGGCAAAGCCCCCTCTGGGAAATTTCAAGATTTTTTTCTAACTTCATATTTTACTAAATACCAAAAAATGAAGTTTTTTAAACATAAAAATATTTGAAAGAAAATCCTATCAACGTAAATGTCACATCTCAGTCTTGTTCACATCTTCCTTACCATAACTCCTTTAACTATCTCGCACACTAACCAAGCTGATCTTTACTCCCAAGAAACATGTTTACGCTAATGACAAAAACACCTGGTTACCAGAACTTTTTCGACCGACCACCTAATTTAAAGAGAAATTGAATATTTGCAGCCATGTTATTGGCATTTCCAAAAAATAGCTGTTTCCCTCCAGTAATAACTATAAATGATTACCACGAAGTAGGGATGACTTATTTTGTCTACCTAAAGAGATCTTATCTGTAATTACTCCTGGATTCTATATATCAGTGCTGTCTTTACAGGTGGCATCCATTCCGTTTGAAGCTGCAAACCCCGCGGGTAAATTCCTGGTGAACACCGGACGTTTGACGCAGCACCGTAGTCAGGCAAGGGCCAGAGGGAGCTAAGCCCCCCCCCCCCCACACACACACACACACACACATGCTAGGTATACTCAGCCCATCCCCCTGATATAAATATTAATGTTTTAGTTGTGATAAGAAATGTCAACCAACATGTCATCCAAATTTTGCATAAAAATATTATTTATGAGATTTTTTAGAAATTGCTTTGTTTTAAAGATTTTTTTAATTTAGCTGAATGTGTGGTTATAGTGATGATCAATTTATTTACATATTTAATTTAAAAATATTTAAATATAGACAATAGTATTTGGATACTTTTGTATTATTGCTGGGTTCATTGTTTTAATTTGTGTCAAAATCACCTGATAGGTAGTTAAGAGCTGATATTAAGCGTTAACGTGTATTAACTTTCAGACTTTTTTAATTAATTAACAGCTTTGCTACTAGTTAATTCTTATATAGTAAAATCCATTGTAATTATTATATATTTTAATATTGATGCATAGTAACTATATGGATTTTCCTAATCAACTCTTAGCTTACAAATAAAAATAGGCCTAAAAAGATTAAAAATATTTATCGTATAATAAATAAAACTGCTGATACCTTTCTTTCAACCTAGCCCATCCGACCTACCCGAAGGTGTAAGATATCTGTTTAGACCGCCGAGACAATGCCATCTAATCGCTTGGAAGGACTTTCAAACCCACAAATTTAACGTGCTCGTACACGAGAACAGTTTAGGCAAAGCCAAAAACCGAACTCGGGTCCTCCGAGTACAATCCTGTGACTTAACCACTCGGTTATCTCACTCCAAAACACCTGCTTGTAAAACAATAACTTACAAAACTTCCTTGAGGAAAGCATATATGTCAGTTAGGTGACTACAGTTGCTTCGATGGCATTATAATCCCTCTTTTTCAGGACAAAATAACTGCTTAACAACCACTACTGCCGTTCATTGGACAGTTCGTTCTTGGCGGTTGCTAAGGGCGGATACTGTTCTTTTGGCCTGAAGAAGGGGCTTAAAATGACCACGAACCAATTGTAGTCACCTAACTGACATATGCTTGCTTTCTTCAAGGCAGCCTTGTAAGTTGTTATATCTTTATCGACTTTGTGAATTTTTATATAATTTATCAGATTGTGCCCCCCCTGAGATTTTGAAAACTCGGCGCCTATGTAGGCAACATCCCTCTAGTAAAGACATCTGCACGATGGATTGGTGTCTCATAGATGCACACTCACAGGAAACGAACTATGTTGAGAATTATTCATTTACGTAGAGGGGCTTCCCTTGTCTAATTGCAACTTTTGCTGTTGAGATACTTGATACCTCGAACCACTAATCAGCAGACTCTGGAACTCCAATCTTCACAGATCATGCACTTAATTTAGAATGATGCTCTTTCAGCACGGAGATTGAAAATTGCTCTATTACATTCGCAACTAGCACGGCTCTCACACATCAACCTACTAGCAGGGCTCTCACTGAAACTGACATTAATTCATACTAGCAAATGCACTTGAAGCTGTCCTAACTCATGCATGTTGGCTACTGAAGCTCTAACCAAAGCTGACTTTCACTCTTATTGGAACTGGCAAAACTAACACTAGCTGCAAAATCCATTGTTTATAACCTGCTGCCTTTAGGATGCCACCTTCAGGCATGCATTGCAACTGTTGTGGTTACCCAAAACTACTCCAATGCGGCACACAGAGAACTGCTCTAATTGAGGAAGCCCAATAAGTATTCCATTGATACAAGAAATAATAGAGTGACCAGTGCGAACTTGTGACAAAGAACATCACAGTTTGAGGTCACTATATTGCAAAATTGTCTTAAAATTTGAAACTGAAAATCAGCTGTAGGAAATTTTAAACTGTATCCCATACTCAATAATTTTAAGCATAACTATGACTATTAATTTTACTGGTATACATATTGAGATTAACTTTCTCTTAAGATGTAAATTGATTTGTTTTAATTTTATTCTAGGGTTCATCCATCTGTACTTAGTCCAGCAGAGTAAGTTGTTTTGTTTCTAACTATAAATGTCTTTTACTGGATTTAAACTTGCTTTAAAAAAATATTGAGAATCTTACTTTCAGTGCTATCACCATATGATTATGTTACTTATATACATAAGAAAAACCAATATCTGTCATACTTCAAAACTTTTGAGAAATATTGTCATGTTGAGGATAATTAATATAACTGGAATTATTATGACTTTGATAATTTCTGTCACTTTCTGAGAATTATTAATCTAATGTTCTTGATTCGAAATACTGGGTGTTTTTCACAAAGAGTGTCCGAAAGAAATTTAAAATTAATAGTTAGATGTAGAAGTAAAGTGAAATAGAAAAAATATTCAGTAAACAGAGGAGAATTCAGCTATGAGAGTTACACCTTCTTCTTCGACCCAGACCGTCCGACCTACCCGAAGGTGTAAAGTATCTGTTTGGACGGCTGGGAAGTGACACCCAATTTAGACCAGAACCCAGTAGGTGAGGTATCCACAGGGACCGTACCCTACCACCAACCTCTCAGAAGGACTTACGGACCCACATGTTTAACGTAATCATACTCCGCGAGAACACAGTGACAGTTTTGGGCAGATGCGGGAATCGAACTCTGGTCATCCAAGTACAATCCCCATGCACTAACCACTGTGCTGTTGCGCCTCGAGAGTGTTACACCTAAAGAAACTGACAATTTCGTAAAAATGCAAAATTTAATGTTTTTACAGCTCTCCCCCCCCCCCAAAAAAAAAAATGTGAATTAATAAAATTTGAACCACACTTAATTAGAAAAGAAATTCCCCAGAACTTTTTCAATTTTACCTGAAATGAAAGTGTGACTAGTTAACTTCCTCTAAAAGTAAATATAGTGGACATCTACAAATCTATTTAAAACAGGAAAATCAAAATTTTGTCTTTTTAGATATTGTAGAGTTTGCTTCGATTCATATACAGATAATGTCTTATTTATTAGTTGCATTTTATGCATCACAAACATGATAAAACTTATTAAAAGGATTTAATTTGCTATCATTTAATTTTACATCAATTATATGTCTCTGGTCGTTTGCAATCGGACGAAAACTATCAATTCAGCTATCGAATGAAAACTATAAACAATAATTGAAATATCTCGATGGATTTTTCATTAAAGGATACCGAATAAATTTATTCCGCTCTAAGTGTGTTATGCCAGGTTTCAGTGATGCTACTTTTCCAAATTAATTAATAGTTCAAAATTCATGGTTTACCCTTCAAAATTCTAAATTAATTTGTTGTTATCATATATTTCAGCAATTTATCCCCTTTTAACTTTAATATTTTATCCTTTTCATGCATTTCCACTATTTTAAATTATGTGCAATGTGTTTATAAATGCTAAATATCTTTCAAATCTTTTGCTAATCCGCTACTTCATGAGTTTACAAAAATAGCGTGCATTTAAAAAGAAAAGTGGATCCTTTACCAGCTTTTCTCCTGACACCTGCAAATGTGGTGCCAGACATTCCATTGGGTTTGCTGTACCTGATAGACAGAGCTTGGTGGCAATTTCATGCCTTGCGGTTCTTGGCGAAGCATCATATTTTATTCCACGGGATGTGCACAAGCGTTCTGTATGATACACAAGTTTTCACTTGCCAAGGTTGGCAGCTCTTGGGAAGCGAACGTGTTGTTGGTTGGGCATTCGATTCCTAACCACTGTTTGAGAAGGTGATCTAATTTTTATTGTTGAGAACCGTGGTCTGGGCTCCAAGCAAAGGTGCCCGTGTCCTGCAGTTGCCGGAAACATGTTTTAAGTTGTTTCTCTGTTCAATATTTTTGGTGTTCAAGCCGTATTATCTTCGTTATTGCACATATCAACAGTTTTGCCAGTGCCAAGCCTCTACCATACTACAAGTGGTGGTGCCCTCTTCGTCATTGCACGTATCTCGCGTTTTCATCAAGCTTTGTGCCCGACAAGTCAATGTGCTTCTGTGGCACCCTCTGAAATATTTTTGTGTCCCTAAAGTGTGGTGCTCTCTCTACATGTGCTGTCTGCTCAAATCTGTCATCAGCATCAAAAATACAAAATTTAGGCTTTCGTTTTCAACTTTATTTTGATTGGATACTAAGTGCTCCTAAAGTATGGTGCTCTCTCTGTATGTGCTGCCTTTGCTTAGATCTGTCATCAGCATCAAAAGTGCAAAATTTAGGCTTTTGTTTTCAACTTCATTTTGATTGGATACTAAGTGCTCCTACAGGGTGGTGCTCTCTCAAGCTAGTTTTTAGTGCTACACAATATTGTCTTCATAATACTTATCTACAATTTTCATCTACACAATCTCTGCAAATTTTCAAGTTGGCCATATCTGATGCTGCCATCTACTATTGGAAGCGAGAACATTCGCTGTCCCCAAGTAATTTTTCCAATTTATCTTCTTTTAGGTTCTAATTTTTATACATTACCTCTGGGCAGTAACAAGAGAATTATTCTCACAAGAAATATATAATTTACTAAAAAGTTTTGGAAATGTGTTTCTTTTAGTGCCATTTAATTTGAGTTTCATTGTAATTCTGACAAAGTTTCACAATTTGTAGAGAAAAAATGAAATTTGATGTATTGCTGATGATTGGCTTGCAGATATTTTTTCTTTGTTTAGAATTCATTACACTGAAATTTTTACATTGTTTTTTTTTCTTTTGGGTGGACAGTTCCCCAGGCAGACCAAACTCTGGTTTTCAGACCAGAGTGAATTCTGAACCTGGGTATATAAATTGTTAACTGGGTTTTAAATTTGAATTCTGGGTGTGTTTTAATTGAGTTTATTTTAACTGAATTTTTTTTGTTTTTTTTCACAATGTACTATGGATTTTAATTGTTTAAGAATTTATAAAATTAACCTGTTTGTGTTTTGAAGCTCTTAAATAAAACTGTTGTTAATAAAGAAAATTTTTTAATTTAACAGAAATTTAGTATAACTCTTTGTGGCTGTGCAATTAATTAATTAGGTTTAAAGGTTGTGCAATTTTTAATATAGGTATCAAAGGTATGTGGAAATTTCAGAGTGATAAGTTATTTGAGTGTGTATTAAAGATAAATAATGAAGTATGGAGCACAGGCCAAACAAACAGTGGGAATTAGAATAAAAGAAACAATATTAATTTAGTAAAAGTAACTTTATTAGGTAAAAACTATATGATCAGGCCAAATCTAAATATAATTATAACTTTAATCAATCTGAATAAATTAAGTAGAATAAATAAATAAAAATAATTATTCATAGAGTAAAGAAAGAAAGCATAAGTCATTTTCTGACACCACAAGTGCGGCACAAATTTTACTTATTGACATTTTTTTTATTGGGAGCTGTATAAAAAATTTCAAATTCTTATGAAATTATCCGTTTCAGAGAATGCAAATATTATAGCTAAATTATCCTCTGTTTACTGATTATTTTTCATATTTCGCTTTATTTCTGCAAAGAATTGTTGATTTTATATTCTTTTCAGACACTTTTCATGAAACACCCAGTAGAGCAAGCTTCATTTTTTGTGAGGCAAGTGCATTTTGTTAGGGGGCCAAAATTGATTATATTTTACTAGAGTTATAAAATAACAGTGTTTTGTATGGGAATGTATAATAATTATGTTTTGTTAAGGGTATATAGTAATTAATATTTATCAGAAGAGATGTATGGTCCTTCAATGGCAAAAATAGGCAAATGAAAGATAATTTTTACTTTATGTACCCTATCATAATGGGTACATTGGATAAAAATCATGATTTTATTACTTTGACAAGTATCCGACTATGATTTTGCTGTATTAAAATTAAATTGCTCAAAAGTATCAAAAGTTAAAAGCTAAAATGTATCTTTGATAGAAACACAGCATAAATCAAATTATTAATGGTATCGACTGGTTGCAAAAACAATAAATATCTTCCTTCAGAATGGATATAAAAACAACAACCACTTGACCATATGTAAACAGGCATCTGTCTGTGTTGTGTTTCTAATGAGGATTTAACTTTTTAGCTATTGTTTGTATTGTTGTATTAAGTCAGTGATTCCCAACCAGGATTCCATGAGCCAGTGCTAGGGGGTTTAAGAGGGTTTGCAAAAGCTTGCAAAAAATAAAGTACAATTTGCATTCTTTTTGTAATTGAATAAATAAATTTAAATGATAAAGCTTTTAATGTAATCTATTAATAAAATAATGAAATATTTTGAAAGTTTAACTTGATTAGATATTTGTGCAATAATTATAATTTAAGATAATAATAATTATAATGTGTACAGTCATGGACCTTTATTTACAAAGACTTTTCTAGTAACCCTGTATACAGCGTAATCATTTTTACTTTTCTTACGTACATAGTATAATGTATAAGGAAAGTATTGTGAAAGTTGAACATTCAAATTAGAGTTTTCAACGGGAGAGGACGTTTCAAACATCCCTGAACGTGAATCACATGTTTTTGAGGTAATGTGTGTTTGTGTGTCAGTCTGTAGAGACGGTACCTTGTGCATGGAGTAAATCAAACAAAATTTAGTACAAAAATTACAATCAGTAAATGCTGGAAGCCTTTTATTTTTAAATACAATCAGTTCAGAAGACCCCCAAATTTTTGAATGAAATTTTTAAAAATCATCAAAGAATCAAAACCTTCAATAAAGTTATGTAAATCATCATTTCTTATATAATGTTTCATTAGAAAATGCTTAACACAAACCTTAGAATGCTAGCAAGAACTGTTCTTGATATATTGCACATTTTTCAAATAAATTTTGATATAAATTCACATAATTTTTTTAAAAATAGTATAAACTATGTTCACTTTTCATTGTAATATTATGCAATAAATTTGTTAGCATCATTCTCGTGGATCTAGTTCATGCCATTCAAGAGAGAAAATACTTTGAGTAATAATTTTGTATCTTGATGCCTAGCAATTTGTCAGTAGTCACTTATCTACTATAAAAATAACTTATTTTTCCATCTGTAATGCTTGGCAAAATTTTGAAGACTAATTTGGTGAAATAACACAAACTTGGTGACTTTTTTTAAATGTTGCCAAATTGATAAGGAGTGACTTTAAATTAATGAAAATGATGACTAATTGATGAAAATTTAATATCTTGGAAGTTAATATAAGAATCTACTTTCTACGTCTGTAACTCTTGGCAAAGTTTTTGGCTACTAATTTGGCAGTATATTGCCAACTTGGTGAGTTAAATATTACAAAAATGTCACCAAATTGATAAGAATGACGACTAATTGATGAAAATTTAATATCTTGGAAAAAATATAAGAATCTACTATAAGCTTCGACCAGAGATATAAGTAGACTGCGCATTGCTATTCAGAAGAGATTGAAAACGTGACCACTGCATGTATCACGTGACTTAGGGTCGAACACTCGCAGATTTGGCGACTTGTTGCCGCGCTTGGCGCTATAAAATAATTTTTTGTACTGGAGTAAAACAGTGATAAATACGTCTGATGTATTTCAAAATACATATTGTTTAGGTTTTAACTAATCAAGTTCCATTAATCACACTAGCATGAAATTTGGCATGTCGTTGTCTTTTGTGATATATTTTAATTTCCTAGTTAGAAGGTCCAAATTTAGTATTTCGTTGTCTTTTACGGTATATATTGATTTCTTGTATTTTGAGTCTTATCGGGCTAGCCCATCCTGGGCCCGCCATAGATATATACTCATTATGTGGGAATAACTCGAGATCCGTTGTATCTAGAAAGATCATATCATATTTGGCATGATTATCTTTCATGGTATATTTTAATTCATTGGATTTTGAACCTTACCATCCGAGCCCGTACAGGAACTGTTAAGAGTAATGCACTGAAGAATAACTTAATGTTATTCTAAGGAAAAACTCGGGAACTGGAGCAAACATTTTGTATGGTGTTGTCCTTCATATATTTAAGTTACATACAACTAATATAAGGGTGTATTTAAAAAGTTGTTTTTCGTTTGTTTTTACTTGTTTTCAATTCAATTAATAAAATCATTAGTGAAATTGCCTTTAATTTCGAAAAAAACATTAATTATATTATTTAGGGTTGTTGATGTTTAATATTAATGCATCAACATTTTAATAATGAATAAAAAACCTGTATAAACTTTGAGATTTTATAAGTATACATTTACAGAGCTACCATACCATTTAGTATTATAAAAGTGCCACTAAAATTAATCTTTTACTTCAGTAAACGTGTATGTTTAACAAAATACTTTTTTTTTAGTTTTTGTATAAACGAAGTGCAAAATTGCCTCAATGCCAATTTTCAAATTTAGAAATATAGCTGAGCAATATACAATTCTATATAACTATTCAAAATCTTGAATATTATTCCCAAATTATGCAACAGCTACTTTATATTCCTTGACCCCCCCCCCCTCCCCCCCAAAAAAAAATGTTTTTAAAGATATTTGGACATAGTGTTATTTATAATAAATCAAAATGCTGCTTGCAAGACATTAACTTGCAACTTCTTAATAAAATAGCTTTATTAGTTCATAACACCCTATCAAATGCAGAGAACGGGTTGGGCAGGAATATACATTTTAAAATATTTTTCAGTTCTCAAATTTAGAAATATAGCTGAGCAATATACAATTCTAGATAACTATTCAAAATCTTAAATATTATTTCCAAATTATGCAACAGCTACTTTATATTCCTTGCCCCCCTCCCTCCCCCCCCCCCCCCAGAAAAAAAGAAAAGAAAAAAAATGTTTTTAAAGACATTTGGACACAGTGTTATTATAATAAATCAAAATGCTGCTTGCAAGACATTAACTTGCAACTTCTTAATGAAATAGCTTTATTAGTTCATAACACCCTGTCAAATGCAGAGAACGGGTTGGGCAGGAATATACATTTTAAAATATTTTTCAGTTCTCAAATTTAGAAATATAGCTGAGCAATATACAATTCTAGATAACTATTCAAAATCTTGAATATTATTTCCAAATTATGCAGCAGTTACTTTATATTCCTTGACCCCCCCCCCCCCCCCCCCCCCCCAAAGAAAAAAAAATGTTTTTAAAGATATTTGGACACAGTGTTATTATAATAAATCAAAATGCTGCTTGCAAGACATTAACTTGCAACTTCTTAATAAAATAGCTTTATTAGTTCATAACACCCTGTCAAATGCAGAGAACGGGTTGGGCAGGAATATACATTTTAAAATATTTTTCAGTTCTCAAATTTAGAAATATAGCTGAGCAATATACAATTCTAGATAACTATTCAAAATCTTGAATATTATTTCCAAATTATGCAGCAGTTACTTTATATTCCTTGACCCCCCCCCCCCCCCCCAAAGAAAAAAAAATGTTTTTAAAGATATTTGGACACAGTGTTATTATAATAAATCAAAATGCTGCTTGCAAGACATTAACTTGCAACTTCTTAATGAAATAGCTTTATTAGTTCATAACACCCTGTCAAATGCAGAGAACGGGTTGGGCAGGAATATACATTTTAAAATATTTTTCAGTTCTCAAATTTAGAAATATAGCTGAGCAATATACAATTCTCGATAACTATTCAAAATCTTGAATATTATTTCCAAATTATGCAACAGCTACTTTATATTCCTTGCCCCCCCCCCCCCCCCAAAAAAAAAAGAAAAAAAAATGTTTTTAAAGATATTTGGACACAGTGTTATCAGTTACTGAAATTAAAATTTTCCCCGACAATTTTTATGATTGTAAGGTTGTGCATATCCGTGCGCATGATAAATTTTCTTGGGCGTTATTAATCATTTCATAGCATTATATGGCATAAAAACATTGTCAGGGGAAAAGAGCATGAATTAGTAAACAATCCAATTTGGCGTAGAAAAATATCGCCAAGAGAGAAAACTAGGCCTATTAAAAGTTCACGGTCATTTTATTTTTTTTCTTCTAATTTTAAGCATTTATAGAGGTTCAGTTTATGGAAGTACGGAAATATATATAAAATATTTTATTTTAAAAATTATTACGAGGCTATACATTATTTGCAAAGCCAGAAAATCTACTTTTATTATAGTACGTCATGGTCGCACTTGCCAATTAACTCGTTATTTTATATAAAATATGTTTTAAAATGAATGAAAATGACTTACCTGTGAAACGTAGTGTCTCCACCTTTGATGAACTTTGAAGTACATCCATATGCAGCGCAGGACATTACCATATTTTGCTGAAAATTAAACCCAAACATGCGACAGGACTTCTCGCTTTTGAAAACGTAATGCAATTGCAATGGAAGGGGAGGTGCGCGAGAAAATATGCGCGTAGGGGAGTGCATAAGTCATGTGACTTAGTTCAGTGGTCAAGAAAAGGTTGCCGTAAGTCTCTCTACTTATATCTCACCTCGATGACTATAAGAATAACCCATTTCTCAGTCCTTTCATAACACTTGGCGAGGAATTTGGTAGGACCAACTTGGTGACTTTATAAATACTGCCAAATTGACAAAAATATCACAAAAGTGATAAAAAATGCCACCAAATTGATAAAAGTGATTTTAATAGAAGGTAATATTTTGCAAATTTTGGATTCCATCATATAACAGACATACCCCTCTAGAATATAAAAAATGCTCTTCTCTCTGTTTGTCGGTAATACTTAGCATACATTACATTTGGTGAATAATCTAGCACAATATCGTCAATTTGGCAATATTTCAGTCGATATGGACAAAAATTTCATCAAAACTGCAAAAATAACAAAAAGTTAATGAAAATGACACCAAATTGATGAATTCATTATAAAAATATATGGACTATATTACTTATTGAAAATACTATCAATATTGATAACTGTATTGATTTAGAGTTGTGTGAAATATAAACTAATTGGATACGTCGAAATAGTTTTATATGTTATCATATGGAAAAAGCATCAAATGTACAATTCAACTTATGTATCATTTTTTTACTGTGAAAAAAGTAAATTCATTGCATTATATAAGGACAGAAAAGCATCAAATGTACAATTCAACTTATGTATAATTACTTTCCTTATATAAATAATGTATAAGGAAAGTATTGTGATGGGGTCGAAAATTCGAATTCGAGTTTTCAATGGGAGAGCACGTTTCAAGCATCCCTGATCACGAATCAAACATTTTTGAAGTGATGTCTGTGTGTATGTGTGTGTGTGTGTGTCAGTGAGTCTGTGAAGATAACTGACGAACGAATGAACCAATTCGAATGAAATTTGGTACAAAAATCGCAATCTGTTAACACTGGAAGCCTATTGTTCTTATACGCAATCGAATGTTCAGAATCCCCTAAATTTTCGAGTGAAATTTTGAAAAAATCGCCAAAAAATCAAAACCTCTAATAAAGTTACGCAAATAGACATTTCTTATATAATTTTTCATTAGAAAACGATTGACATAAATTTTAGAACGCTAACATGAACCGTTCTCGAAATATTGCAGATTTAAAAAAAAAAATATATCAAAAAATCATATAAAATAAAAAAAAAAATATTGCCTATTGAGAAACATGTTCACTTATCATATGTAATACCATGCAATAAATTTGTGACATCATTCTCGTGGATCTAGCTCGTTCCATTCATGAAAAACGATACTTTGAGTAATACTTTTGCATTTGAACGCCAATAGTCATTCATCTGCTGTAAGAATAATTTATTTCTTCGTCCATAACGCTTGGCGACGAATTTGGCGAAATGTCGCCAACTTGGCGACTTTTTGAAATGTTGTGAAATTAACGAAAATCTTGCCAAATGGATAAAAATGACGCTAAATCAATGAAAATAACAACCAATTGTCGAAAATTCAATATCTTGGATAGAATATTAGTATCTACTATAAGAAAAACCTTTTTTTTTTTTTACTGTAAATGTAGCAAATGCATTACATTATATAAGGAAAGTCATGTGTTGCCCACATCAGATTTTTTTTTTACTGTGAAAGAAGTAAGTTCATTGCATTATATAAGGGCAGTTACGTGCTGCCCACATCAAATTTAAAAATCACAAACACCATGTTGAATGAAATGCCAAGCCAAGACGAATCCTTTCGGGGTTCCTGTGCACGAGGCACTTAATCCCGCATCGAAAATAGCAATATGTTCACTTGTATGTGAGTGTATCATATAAAGTAATATGCGATGTGCGCTCTTCTCCATTGAGGGTGCTGGACTCTGGTAGTTGCTGTGTGCTGGAAGCTGATTGGTCTTTGTCTTGAATGGCTTCGACCTGCAAGTCGGTGAATCTAGGGGGGGAGGGGCCAATGCCTTAAGGGCAGCAAATAGAAAAACAGAGCAAGCTCTGAGGAAAATGAAGTTTACTTCAACAGTTAAAATATATGAAAACTTTAATTTAAGTAAATATAAAATGCAAAAACAGTTTAATTTAAGTTTAATTTAAGTTAAAATTGAAAACAATTTAAACAACTTAAAGAATTTAAAGTTTAAAGCAAGAAGTTCTAAGTTTAACTAGCAAGTTTAAAGTTTTTAAGTTTAATCTTAAAGACTGCAATGCAGTCAGGGTACCAAAGTTCTAGATAAAAAGGCTCTTTTCAGTGACACATAAATTTTTTAAATACAAATAAACAAATGAAATTGGAAACGTGGATAGGAGAATGAATGAAATGAGAAGTTTAAGAAGTTTCCAATGTTGAATGAAATGAGAAGTTTAAGAAGTTTCCAATGTTGAATGAAATGAGAAGTTTAAGAAGTTTCCAATGTTGTATACAGCAAAATAGCTTACTTTCAAATTTCCTTTCTAGGCAACAGAGAATATATGAATGGCAAGAGATGAATGCCCCACTGGCTGATGCAGCTTCCTTTAGGAGCTATCCAACATTAAGATGATGTTCGCTTGAACATCTGGAATACTGACGGGTAGGACTAACTCTTAACCAGATACATGCGAAAAGGATGTCTTCCAAAAAGCCATTTTCTATATATTGTACATATATCCATTTTTATGTTCTAATTTATGAATTGTTAAATGTGTTGTCTATAATGAAAATATGCATCTTATAAAATAAAACAAATGCCAAATATCCATTGATATTTATCTTTATTTTACACAAGAATTTTATTTTGGTTAGTCTTATCAATTACACTTAGACCCCAACATCAAATCATCTATAGGGTCCCTTTTAACTAAAAAGTAAATAGTTAGAGAATCTGCCTAAAGATGACTAAGAATAACGCTCCTAATGCAGCAACCAGCATTCATGGACAGATTTTGCACAGAATAGTCAGCATGCCAACGGCCGTACCGTGCTGAAAACACCGGTTCTCATTAGATCACCGAAGTCAAGCAGCATCGAGCGCGGTTAGTACTTGGGTGGGTGACCACCTGGGAACAACGTGTGCTGTTGGCACATTTCAGGCACGGTAGCCCGGTGGTTTGCGAGCTGGATTTGCACGCTGCCACAACTACCGCCGTGTTCATGCGGAGTACGATCACATTAAACATGTGGGTCCGTAAGTCCTTCCGAGAGGTTGGTGGTAGGTAAAGGAGAGTACGGTCCCTGTGGATGCCTCCCCCACTGGGTTCCGGGCCATCCAAACAGTTACCTTACACCTTGCTGGTAGGTCGCGCCAGCGAGTTTGCCATGGTCAGAATTTTCAAGGGTAGCGAACAGGCTGGTCGCCAAAGGCGGGTAATTATTAATATGTCATCTAACTAGATAAGTTGGTGATTTGAATCCCTGTTAGAAATGAGTTTACACATATCTTAGGTTCTTCTGATTTTTATAGATAAAATCTCGCTATTAAGGAGTAGAACTAAAAAAAATTGGTAACTCATTACTTAGATTGAAGGAAATGCATTATACAATACAAATAGATTGTTTTGCCAACCTTTAGCACAGTTGTATGGATTGTATAAAGCAGAATATGGAAATACTTGAGAGCACTATAAATTATGCAGCAAAAATTAATCAAATGGATCCAGTCAAGCATCCTAACATAGCATAAATATATAAGCAGAGTGTCTAGGAAAATCTATATCAGGGTAAATTTCTCAAGAACGAAGAAAGTTATCTTTATCTTTTTTAGCACAGCTGCATATGAATTCCTTATGGTGCTGCAAGACGAAGACTACGTTCGGGGAGTCATTGGCAAATTAGTACAAAAAGCTGAAAACTATGGCATACACTCTAAATTCCTCCAAATAAAACATTACACTGTGCGTATGATTCAGCTGCACTGGCATTCCGGTTACATTCCCCAAAAATAAGGATAATTTCTCAATATTCTTCATTAGCAAACATAGAGGGGAGGTTGTTCCTTGGCTTCAACAGTTACATTGTCCGGAAGCACATATCAGTGATATGTTGCTTTAGATGACAGCAGTTCGGGCACATGAGCATGCAATGTCCAGGGGACGAGCACAGATGGAATGTTCTTTCAACCTCAAATTAGTTTTTTAAACACTTTACAACATAGTTGAAAAGTGTTTATGACATTGTTCATTCTGCTTGTCTGTCCTAGCACGATAACTGCCGTAAAAATGTCTTTATCAAAATGAAATTTTAGTATGTTGTTCAGACCGTCTATGGGACCTATGGGAATATAAATGAATAATATCACCCAATTAGTTTTGGATTGAACCCAGATTGAAAAAATCTGATGTGGGCAGCACATGACTTTCCCTGCAGACTTATATTCACATTCTCTTTATTTTAATTAAATTTATTTCACTTTTAATTCAATTTTCATTCTCATTCGGTAACCGGACTTATTTTCAAAGGTGGCGTAGAGAAAATACGGAAAACTAAAATATCTCGAGAAAGGCTAGTCCTAGTGTAATGGGGTTGGTCTTATTATTTTTGTCTTTAAAAATTACGTATTAAACTAGCATTTAATGGATATATTTGAGTATACCTAATTCTTTAGATTTTGACGATTTTTGCGGGGCATTTTGCAAAAAAGGCAGGTTATTTTTTTCCGAATCGTACCAAAATCTAATCAGCACCAGGGTAACCCACAAGTGACTCATCTACCGAATTTTGTGAAAATCGGTCCAGTAGTTTTTCAGTTAGAGTGGATACAAGCCTTTACGAGCCATTTCGCAAAAAAAGGCGGGTTCTTTTATTCCAAATCGTACCCAAAACTAATCAGCACCAGACTCGCTCACAAGTGACTTACCTACCAAATTTTGTGAAATTCGGTCCATTAGTTTTTAAGTTAGAGTGGATACAAAATCTGCACAGACAGACAGACACACACACACAGACGTCACGCTAAAAATGTTTTTTTCGTATTCTAGAGGTCTTGAAACGTGTAGATCCATCGAAAACTCGAGTTGCGATTTTCGACATGATTCCAATACTTTCCCTATACATTACCATGTATTGCAGGAAAAGTAAAAATGAAATACATTGAACCCTATGGAACCTAATTTTTCAAACATTTTTTAAGCAAATTTGAAATTCACAAATTGCTTCAAAAGTTTTAGGAAATATTCAAATTATCACATAAAATATATAAAAAAAATTTCAGAAAAATATATTCAGTAGTTTTTTAAATAAAAATTAAAATAATAATCACACCCTCTGTATGAAGAGATCACATGACCATTATATGAAGAGATCACGTGACCCACTTCAAAATAAAATATGGCATCCATCTTATATCAAAATTGTGATTTTTAAAGTTCTTTTTAATTTATATTTGATGTTGTATCCTTCCTAAAACTGCTTTATTTTTGCTTAATTTCTGTGCATTATTGTTCTGAAACAATGCAATTACAATATATTTGAGTTCATCAAAGTGAGTATATCATCAAACTTTGATTATTTCTACAACGAAGGAAGCGTAATTTCCATTTATGGAGATTGTAAACTCATCAAGCTGTAAGATAAGTTGTATAAGAATTCCTGAATTTCTTTAATGCAAAATTATTTAGCGCTGGAGTCTGCAATATAGTTGATATGAATGAAACAGTCATTGATTTTACATAGAGAACAGACTATTTTATAGCAGACTTTTTCGGTGACGTTTTAAACAGAGTTAAATTACTTTTACCTCCATGGTTTTAGGTTTTAAAGCAAAATAAATTATTATAGTATTGTGATGAATGAAAGGAATAGAATAAATATTTATGAATTAAATTTTTACTGCTTTTTCATAGAGTGCCAGGCAATTTATATTTCAACGACGTCATTTGAATAAAGTTCATTTTTTTCGATGAAGTTTTCAAATATATAATTAATTATTGTAATATTGTAATAATTTCTTAAATATTATCGCTGAATGTATTGCATTTTAGAGATGTTTAAATAAAATTGCATTACAGTTGGAAAGTGTTTCATAATCAATGCTTTATGCATGATTGATCTTTTTTTTTTTTTGCTTCGATTATGATAACCAACGATTTATGTTGACCAACAAATTGTTTCTCAAATAAAGCAGTTAGCATTCAAACTAAATTTACTAAACTATTTGCTATATAGCTGTTGCCAGACAATTTTGCAGCTATCACATGCTTTTAAAAATATCTCTTTTTAAACAATTTGTAGCTTTTTCTATCAAACAAAAACTTGTGTACTAATTTGGCAACACTCTACAATTTGGTGGCTTTCTTTCTCAAACTATTTTGTAGCACCATAAGGATTTCCTATGCGGCTGTATTAAAAACAATAACTTGTTAGGACGGTTTTCCTTCCCAACTATTTAAAATTAGCCGACGCAGTGGTCGAACAGTCAAAGGCAAGCGTTTCCCCGTACTCGTTCGACCGCCGGCATGGATGTTTGTGTTGTTGGGCGCAATGTGTTCCCACCCCCAATGGTGCACTGGTGCAACATCATATGACGGCTAAGAAGTTCATGGTTCTGACCGATGTATAGGCGAAGATGAAAGAGTCAATGCCTGGCCATTAGAAAAAAAAACTATTTAAAATTCATAGTTAATAAACATTTAAATAGGTATATTTATTTATATTAAACTAGTTATTATCTTAAAATTGCCTGATCGTATAGTGAATTATATTTTATTTTAACTTTCAAAATTATTTCAAGTAAGCTGAATAAACAAAGCTTCTCATGCTCTTATCGTTATCATTTTATTTGGCCCGTGCTCATAGTTACCTTCAAATGTATTCATACCAATAACCACAAGTAACTCTATAAATACTGAAGATTCACTTTTACAAACTTAAGAGCTTCAGAAATAGTCAACTTATATTTTTATACAAACATTTAAACTTAAGAGCTTCAAAAACATCTAAATTATTAGTACTTAAATTTTAAAGTAAAACATAATTATTTAAAATATTTCCAAGACCTAAAAATAAATTAAACCCAGAGTTTGGCCTGCCTGGAAAGCTGCCCACCAAAGCTAAACTCAAAAGTAAAACAAGAAAGATCAATCATGCATAAAGCAAAGCATTGATTGTGAAACACTTTCCAACTTTATTTAAACATCTCTAAATTGCAATACATTCCTTGGAAATATTTTTAAAATTATCACAATACACTTATCCCCCGATTTACACGGCACTTGTTTTACACGATTTTGCTTTTACACGGTTTATAAATTAACAGATTTCAAAAAATTGATAAAAATGTATATTTCGCTCCATATATGCATGCCTATACAAAGATTTGATGACATTTTTGAATTTTATTCCTTTGGTAACACTGATGAAAACAACAGGGGATTCCCGGTGTTGTAAAATATATACATTTAGGGGAATCCCCGTATAGGGAAATCCCCGTATGTATTTCACAACAGTAAAGCTATCTGGTTCATGCCAAGTACATAGTGCAGAAACATTTTAGTAGCAAAGCTTATATTATTGTGCGTTTATCTTTTGAACTGGTAAGTTTTCAACATTTATAGTTTTTCTTACATCTTTATAGTTTGTGTAAATTTGTTAAGGTTCTATAATGTCAAAGGATTTGAAGAAAAATCAAATGAAAAGAAAAGTTATTTCTTTAGAAACTAAAATTCAAATATTAGACCGTCTACGTAATAGAGAAAGAGTAACGGATGTTGCTAAATTTTACTCCATGAATGAAGCCACAATAAGGACAATAAGAAAAAATGAAGACTCCATTAGAAAAATTGTAGCAGCTGGAACCTGCAGCAGTATGAGTACGACTTCAAATGTACTCATGATGTTACAATGGAAAATATGGAAAAAGCCTTAGTGATATGGATAGAAGACCCAACTCAAAAGCGAATCCCGATCGATACAAATGCTGTTACAAATAAAGCTTTGAAGCTTTATCAATCACTTAAGAATCAGTCGCCGTCGACTTCGATGAATAGAAGGTATCTTTTTCCGCAAGCCATGGGTGGTTCGAGAGATTCAAACAAAGACATTCTTTACATAATCTGAGAATGAAAGGTGAAAGTGCATCTGCTGATTCGGATGCGGCACAACAATATCCGGCAAAACTTATTGAAATCATTGCCGTTAACTCCTACACTTCTGATCAGGTTTTCAATGCTGACGAGTCCGGATTATTCTGGAAAAAATGCCGGAAAGAACCTTTATAGCCAAAGCTCACAAATTAGCTAGTCCGGCCATCCATTAAATTGCTCTATGTCTTTGGATGAGTCGGATGGTCTGGGCTTTCGACAAATTAGCTAGTGGTCATAAAGTAGCGAAAAGTCGTATAACAGTTCTTTTCTGTTGCAATGCATCTGGCGATTATATGATGAAACCATTGGTGATAAATAAATCAAAATCACCACGATCATTCAAAGGAATAAATATAAAAAACCTTCCCATCTATTGGATGGCTAATAGAAAAACACGGGTCACTGCCATAGCTTTCAATGAATGGTTCCATAACTTTTTTGTTCCAGATGTCAAAAATTATTTAACTAAAAAGGGATTGTGTGTGCCTTATAAGGCTCTTTTATTAATTGATGATGCACCAGGTCATCCTCCAAATTTACAACACGAAAATGTAAAAGTTGTTTTTTTACCAAAGAATACCATTTCCTTATTACAGCCGTTAGATCAAGGGATAATTTCGACTTTTAAAGTACTGTACATCAAGCAAACTTTCAGGTATATCTTAGAACAAATGGAGAATGATGAGTCTCTTACTCTGATGGATGCTTGGAAGAAATTTACAATTTTAGATTGTGTTAAGCATGTTGGACTGTCATACACTCATATCAAACAATCAACGATCAACGCCTGCTGGAAAGCAATATGGCCAGATGTTGTTGAAAGTGGAAATGATAAATCACCAATAGAGCATGAATATTCTCAGATCACTGAGTTCCATACTATAGGAAGAGAAGGTTTTGAAGATTTAGCTCAGGCAGATATTGAAGAAATAATGGCTGATGAAGAATTGAATGAAGATGATTTAATTAACATGATTCGTGAAACAAACAAACATGCTGAAGACAATGATTCTGATGAAGAGCAATCAGAACCAGTTGCGTTCACAGCAAGAATCATAAGCGTAGGACTTTGCTATTTGGGAAGAAAATTGGGCAACCATTTCTTACAATATGACACAAATGTTGATTGAGCTCTCCGATTCCAGAGAGACCTTCATAAATGCTTAAATCAATATGAAGAAGTCTATAAAGATTTAACAAAAAAACCTACACAATTGTTAATTACCGATTTCATGACAAAGTCTTGTCAACCCGAGATCTTGCCTAATTTGTCAACCATTGAGCCAGAATCGCATCAAGAAAGCTCAAGTGATGAAAGTGACATATCTATCAGAAAGAAAAGACTGATAGTGCATGAAAGTGATGACAGTGATTAAACTTATAATTAATTTTTAAGGGTCTTTTTGTTTTTTTGTTCTTTGTTCCTAATGTAAAATAAATTAAATATGTTATATTACTACATTCATATGTTTGTTGTTTTATAAACTAAGTATAATTTTAAGTTTTCCAAGATGTCTTACATTTGTTTTACTTAAATAAATGACTGAATCATGCACATTTTGGGGTTATTTTGGTTTTACACGATTTTACTTAGCAAAATCCAAGATTTCAATTTACACGATTTTGTGCAGAACCTATCTTCCATGTAAATCAGGGGACAGGTGTACTACATTAATTTATTATAAAACTTCATTCAAATGACGGCATTGAAATATAAATTGCCTGGTTTAAACATCTCTAAAATGTGATACATTCCTCGGTAATATTTTTAAAATTAACCATAATACTACAATAATTTATTATATTTGAAAACAAATGAACTTTATTCAAATGATGTCATCAAAATATAAATTGCTTCTATATAAAAGCAGCATTTCATTCATAAACTTTTTTCCATTCATCACAATACTATAATAATTTATTTTATTTAAAAACTTAAAACCATGGAGGTACAAGTAATGTAACTCCATGCTTAAAACTTCATCGAAAAAATCATCTTCTCTGTGTAAAATTAATGAATGTTTCATTTATATCAGCTATATCGCAGACTCCATGAACTAAATAATTTTGCATTAAAGAAATGCAGCAATTCTTATATAACTCATTCTACATCTTTTGTTGTTTACATTCTCCATAAGTAAAAATTAGGCTTTGTTGTAGAAATAATCAAAGTTTGATGATCATTTAAACTCAAATATATTGTAATTGCATTGTTTCAGTATGTAGATGCACAGAATTTAAACAAAAATAAAGCAGTTTTAGGACGGATAAAACACTAAATATGAATTAAAAAGAACTTTCAAAATAACAATTTTGATACAAGATGGATGCCATATTTTATTTTGAAGTGGATCATGTGATCTCTTCATATAAAGGGTGTAATTATTTTAATTTTTATTTAAGAAACTACTGAATATATTTTGATTTTTTTTTTTTTTTTATATTTTATGGGATAATTTGAATATTTCCTAAAACTTTCTAAGCAATTTGTGAATTTTAAATTTGCTTAAAAAATGTTTGAAAAATTGGGTCCCATAGGGTTCAATGTATTTCATTTTTTCAACCCAGGTTCAATCTAAAACTAATTGGGTGATATTATTCATTTATATTCCCATAGGTCCCACAGACCGTCTGAACATACTAAAATTTTTATTTTGATAGTCATTTTTACGGCAGTTATCGTGCTAACAGACAGACAGACTGAATGAACAAAGTCATAAACACTTTTCAACTATATTGTAAAATGTTAAAAACAAATAGTAAATGGAAAATTCCAATTGGGAAATGTACATATTAAAAAAAAAGTTTATAAATTCATACATATTATTGAAATTAAAAATGCAAATCAAATTCCCTGGGGGATAGGGACTACCCAGATTTTCAGAATTGATCCATTGAGAAAAAACTATAATCCAGAATAGCCCCAGAACACAAGTATGCCTCAATACTCAAAATATTCAAAGGTTTGAAAAATTTATGTAAATTCTGCATGTCTCATAGTTGCCAACCTCCAAATACGAAAAACATTGAGATTTTGCAGGACAATGCAATCTATACCTCTCACTGTTATACTTAATCTAAACATATGCAATTAAACCTTAAATTGTACAGCAACTGATACTTACATATATTGAGCTTATTTAACACATACTCAACAATGAAATGGAAATTTTATCAAATTATTTTTATTTTTTATTATTCATTACAGTTGATTTAGCATTTTTCAACATAATTTCAACATGCTGTAATAATTCTGAACCTATATTTTCTTAAATGTTTATTATTCTCAGAAATCATTTGAACTAATATTATGTTATTTCATTTAAACTAAAGGATGAAACAAATGTTAATTTTTAATTAAAATTCTAAAAATATGTAAATTTAAATACAAATTCATGCTTTTGAAATGGTTGTATTTCTTAAGTTCCCAAATTATTATTTTGTTATTCAAAAAATAGTTAATTTCATTTAATAAGTTTGGAAAATAGTTTTTTTGTTTTAAACATTAAATAATTACAAAAATTTTAGATGATGCAGACAGATCGTAAAAGTAGAAATTATCTTCCCAATTAAACACAATATAAGAAGGATCGTGCAGAAATGCTGTTTACTACTGCAAAATAGCTTTACATTTCAGTAATAATGCATTTGACCAATAGTTTTTCTGTATAAAATACGAAATTATAAAAAAAAAATGATGATGCAGACAGATTGTAAAAGTGGAAATTATTTTCACAAACGAAATATAAGGAGGATCACACACAAATTCAGTTTTTAGTGAAACTGCAGCAAAAAAGCCTTTCACTTCATAAAATGTATCAAAAGTAGAATTTTATTCCTTTAATTTTGTGCATCATAACATTTAAAAAGGTTACAGAAATTTTATTTTGTAAAAATATAAATCTTTATATGAAATAACTAATATATTTAATATTTTGACATACATGTGGAAATTTAATGGATTATATTCGTATTTTATTCACTTAACATCAATCTTAATATTCTTCAGTAGAAATGTCACTATCTGAACCTGAAGAACAACGTATTGTTCATTGTCTGAATCAGATATTGCAAAAAAAAAAAAAACGTTTTCCGTATAAAATTTGCAAAAAATTACAATAGGAAACTAAAAATCTGACTACCTGAACGAAAATATCACTGCCAATGAGCAGTTTTATAGCTAATCCCGCCTACTTCCAAAAAAAAAAATGTGGACAGGTATCACCATCTATTGAAAAACAATGAATTACATTACAAAGCATTTGATAAAGGAAAATGAACTCTGTTCGGGATCAATGGAATAGAAACACTGATTTTTCTCTTGCCCAAAGTCAGTTCGGGCATTCCAAATTTGGCGCGGATGGGTTGCCTGAACTGGATTCGGATGACACTGGCAAGGGGTTAATAATACGTTTGAAGAATAGTTTTGTATATAAAACAAAATAATTTAATAACATTTCAGTCGATTCAAATGCATTTCTCCCCAATTAGGTAATCATTGGTAATCTCTATCTTGTGTCGATGTGGGAACAATCAGTTTATGAGATAGCGGGAAACAGATTTTTAGATGAACAGGGGAAAACTTCAATCTCAAATTTTGCGACTTATTTCACGATATTTTCAGAATATTTGCGATCTATTTCCAATTTTTATAAGTTTTGTGACTTGTAGGATACAAACAGAAACATCACTCACTATCCATTCCTACACCGCTGTAACAGAAAACAAAGTCTGGGCTCTCTCATTCGTGTTATTTCTGCCTAGAAGGGGGGGGGGGGGAATAAAGACAGCAGAGTGAAAACCAGGCGAGTCGGTAGGTATGTCTAGAAAAATCACAATTTTTACTGATCCCTTGACTTCCGGAATATACTTCTTTTTAATACTGTCAAATAAAAATGCTAGAAATTGGTAAGCAATACTTCAACGAATGAAGAAAAATGTGCGAAACAAACATTTCGCAGTTGACGAGCTACATTGAACTGTTAACTTTCATCAATGTTTTGAGAATAGCTACTGTTTTGTACAATGACTTAAATGTTTTGAGAATAGTATAGCAGACATGCCAACATTCAAATAACTCTGTCAGGAGCAGCATAACGATTTTATAATTTAGTATAGTTAATAAGATTATGACGGTGACATGATTTGGTTAACTGTCAAAAGCAAGTAAATTAGAGATTTAAAAATATTAATTTTTTTATAAGCTTTTCAATCAAAAATATTGTAGACATTTTACCATTTTTTTTTAAGATTTATTCAATGATGAATAAATAGCTTTTTTTGCTTTCACAAGCTCTTATTCAGAAAATTTTTGCTTATAGCAACATAAGTTGTGACAAGAATATTTGCATTTTTGTATCATAAGGGATTCTAATGTTTCAATGCCCAGGTTTGATAGAAATTCATTTTGGTTTTTTCTGATAGTACTGAACACCCTCTCAAAAGCTGCATTGCTGCAAGGAAAAAGAAGAACATTATTTTTGGCAGTATTTTAAATTTAATTAATCTCTTATGATCTTCTAGATTTCCAATGTTATACCAAGCTGAGTCTTCTCTATCACATTTTAATGTCATCATTTAGTTATCAATTTGGTACAATGCAAATTCTGTTTCTGCCAAATTTTTTTCTTCCTCAGTAAACATGTCACTAAGCATGTCAAAAAAATATTTTAAAGACTTGAAATTTGTTTTTGCTCTTGCACTTATATCTGCAACTTCAGCATGGTGCAGAAGTTAATCTTTAAAAGGGAATTTTTTGTAACATAAGAACATGCTTCTTCATAATATGCACGAACACATTTAAAAAGTTTTCTTCTCAAAATCCGAGAGATCAGAGTTTGTTAGATATTTTGTTTTATACCTTATAACTAAATCATCCCTTGATTTTTGTAATTTTCGTTCAGACACATTGATATCAAAAATATCTGTAGCATTTTGAACAGTAGAAGGTTTAATGAAACAAGATAAGCAGTCTGAATAGAGAAATTAGTTCATTTCGCAGTTTATGAATGAGAGGTGCTTCTGTCTGAAAAAACGTGTTTGGTTTAGTGAAAAGTGGCAGAAGACTTTTCAAAAAAAAAAAAGTAGATATAATTGAGCTACAGGATTCTGAAATTTTTTTTAATGTGTAATCAAGTTTCAGACTCACACTTTTCCTTCTCTCAAAAACAACTTTAAAGGCCCCCCACTGCTCAGATTCGACTTATTACTTTTTCCATTGAAAGCCATCTAGTAGAGTCATTCTTCAATATTTTTTATGAACTTCTACTTCACACAACTCTTGAATAGAGTTTTAATGAATCTGCTCTTTTGGAACTTTTCTTTAGATAATAAATATCTATGAGGAACGCCTCAAGTGGAAAATCTAGTTTTTTTTTTTTATGAATGTTGTACAGTTAAATGAATCAAATGGCATGCACAACCACCATTAAGGATCACCTTTGGATTTTTTCTTTAATACATTTTATTACACCTTTAAATTGACCAGTCATTACTGATGCATTAACTGAACACAAGGATAAACAATTTTTCCCAAGGAACTCCAAATTTTCCTAATTCAGCATCCAACAAAGTGAAAATATTTTCACCTGTAGCATCTCTCCCCTGAGTTTTGGCAGTGAAAGCATCATAGTAACATTTTTTTTTCAAAGAAATATCAATGTATGTAACAATTGGAAAAAATTTTCCATTATCTGATGAATTACTCCCATCTGTTGCTAGAGTAAATTTCGCTACTTTTAAATTTTTTGCAATTTCTCCTACAGAAGAATCTGCATATCTTAATTGCAGTAGTTTTAGTCCTGGCACATCCATATGTTGAAGCGAATTTTGAATCTTGGAACATCTTTTTGAAAGGTGGTCCCGTATGGTCTGCTGCTGACAACGGACAGTTATGCTCTATCAAAAAACTGATTAATAAAGCTTCATCATTAATTATAGTTATGTTATTTTTAACAAACAATGACAGCAAGCTTTGATGTGATGACTTAAATTTAGCTTTTTCCACATGCCGGCCGCATTCCACATGTTGTCGGCAATCGTCTCTTCTGCCATGTGCAATATTGATATCCACATCACACACTGAACAATAAGCATGCCATGATTGCATGAAACCTTAGATTTTTTAAGCACTGGCCACAACATACTGTACTCTTCTTTGAAGTGTTGATGTTTTCGTTTAGACATAATTCTCACTTAGATTAAATTTAACTTCACTAATTCACACTCACGAAAAAGTTCTGCACCCCAGCCAACACGAAGAGAGTAAACAGCTGCGAAAAGAATAGCTTGCGCATGTTCTGTATAGACACACACGGGTAAAAAAAAACGCGCACTCAAATTCAAACCAAAAAACAAATGCTCGAGAACAGTTAGCCAAAGAACATACATATAGCTACGTCAACCCTCGCATGTGATGCATGTCATCATTATGATGTAGTTCAACAGATTGCGCATGCTCTGCTGAGGACAGGAGGAGCAGTTACACTAGGAACATGCTACGTCAACCCACTCATGTGATTCACGTCATCATGATGTTGTAGTTCAACTGATTGTGCATGCTCTGCCGAGGACAGGAGAAGCAGTTACACCAGGAACATAAAGAAACAGGCAGGCAGATTTAATAAAAATTAAATATTTTTGCAACTGCTAAAAAAAAATTTATTTTCCAGAGCAATTGGGGGAAATGCGGAGCAACAATAAGTTTTCCAGATAAACGCCGGACAATCCGGAGCAGTTGGATTGTCTGGTATAGTTATTTTGTGAAATTAGTGAAACATAAGTGCTGTTTTACTGTATATTGTTCCTGTTTATGTGGTACTTGTGAATAAAAGTGTTAGTTATTCAGAAATTTGGTTTATTCAACATCAATTTGTGGTGGGTCAACATGTAATAATGATGCAGAAGCTGATTTATTAAAAAAAATTTGCTTGGCAAAGTATAGTTTGCATTTCTGAAACTCTCTCTCTATACTTTTGATTTTGGGTGGTCAGCTACTATACTGTTACCACATAGTAAATTAAGTCGCAACAAAGAACTTTCCCACTCACATCTACAATTTTATGCTGTCAGCAATCAACACATCAGTTTGTTTATCACAAAGTTTCAATTTTGGAGTTTGTTAATCCATCAATTTCTAAATTTATTTTTCTAGATCAGCATTTTTTTTTTTTTATCTAAGTGTGTTCCGGAATGTGATAGTTTGTGCAAATTAAGAATGATTCCACAACCAAAATGTTTGAAAAACATTGTTTTAGATCAGTGTTTCCCAAACCGTGCGCCTCTAAGTATAGTTTGGTGCACCGCGAAAGAATTAAAATTATATTAAAAATGAGTAAAATATGAAATAAAACTCTTAATATAAATCATTAATATTAAAATAATATAAAATCTTGCATATTTGTTGTGTAGTGCTTGGTTCAGTAATTGACCATGAGTTAAATGATTTCAAACATTAGTATATATATGGCGATGGAGTAGCCAATAGGTCTTGAGTCCATATTTAAAAATACAGACACTCTGATTGTATTTCAAACATTAGTTTTGATCCTCTCAGACTGGGATTTTAATAGTCTTGAATATTTTGTATTTTAAATTATTTGATATGTTTTTACAACATGATTCATGGATAGTTTTAGCGTGGAAAAGTAAACTTTTAGCTTTTTACATGTTATTGAAATTGTAAATGTGTGTAATTTTTATGGAAGTATAAAGGGTCATGAAGGAAATCGTGTAGGGAGTATCGGTTACCGGGAGCGTTTGCCATGGCGGAAAAAGCTTTAACCGGAGTGCTGGGGGTCGCAACTCCCCCCGGCCGGTACTTCTGTCACACATCTAGAATCTGAATGAGTACATTGCTACTTGTCCTTTTTGGGAATTTATATATATATATATATATATATTATATATATAATATATTATATATATATTATATATATATATATATTATATATATATATATATATATATATATAATAGTCTCACAAGCATGCAAGGTAAAAATGAAAATATTCTTACTTCGACAGATAAACTGATTGCATTTCAGAAAAAAATAGCAATTTGGAAAACTAGAGCTAAATATGGTAACTTTGAAATGTTTTCATTACTTGATAAAACCAACATAAAAGAAATGACTCCTATTGTAGTTGAGCATTTGACAATTCTTGAAGAAAAATTAAAACTATTATTTTCCATCACTGAATAACAGAAGATCCGAAATCCATTCATAAAGTTTTACCTGATTGGCTTTTATTTCCAGTGATCGGGGACTTAAAATCAGACATGCAGAATTACCTATTGATGCATTTTGGATTTCTATTAGAGAAGACTATACCTCGGTAGCTAAAAAAGCATTGTCTATTTTGATGCAGTTTTCCCACATCATATTTATGTGAAAATTGGAATTTTCTTCACTCACTAACATTAAATATAAAAACAGAGCGAGACTTCATTGCATTGAAGATGCAATGATGGTCTGTTTATCTGTAATACATCCAAACATAGAAAATGTGGCGAAAAAAAATCAAGCCCATGTTTCATATTGATAATTTTTTTTATTTACCAAACAAAAAGTAAGTCCTGTACTTAATAATTTTCTTTAGTTTCATTTTTGATGTTCATGTGCATAAATACTGTGTATATGTATATAATAATAAGTGCGCCGCAAAATTTTCATTTGTTGTAAAGTGCGCCGTGAGTCAAAAAAGTTTGGGAAACACTGTTCTAGATGATCAATGAATGATCTAGAATTCATCTTTTTCAAAATCAGCATTTTAAGTGCGTTTTCAATGAACCCCATCGTTCCATTAAGTTTTGTGTAAAATAGTCGAAATTAGTCCGCAACTAAAGCAATTGGGAAAACTCAAATATCAATGTCACATGATTTTGGACTAAACACTTGTTTGGAACTTCTTGTGTTTTGAAATAAAACACTTGTTTTTCACATATGAAAAACTAAAAGTAAGAAAGAATAAAATCAAAATAAATTTGTACTCAATTTTTTTCAAGACAATGGGCCAGATAACAAAACACTATATGCACTGTGTACATTTCACCCTCTTGCCGAGGGCCTCGTTTGATTCTGCACATAGAATTTCCACACCCAAAAGGGAGCAAACTGACATCAATGACAGCTGTGACTTTACCCCCTTTTTCTAAAAAATTCTCACATGGTGCTACAGTCAATGATGCTGCCGCCTGGGGGAGATCGACGATCGCTCTACAGAAAGAATAAACGCCACTTCACTGGTCCTAGTTTGACTTTGCTGCTAACCCCACTCACATCAACAAAATTTTATTAAGGCAATTTTCATCAATCCCAGGTATGATGGAAATCAGCACCAAAAAAAGCAGAAATCCACATTTCCATGGAACCATGCCTGGTCTAGAATAAATTTGCTCTTATCTGGAAATTAAGGACAGTCTACTAAAGTAATATTAAAAAAGAGCTGCAAAAATTAGAAATTAACATTTTTTTATTAAAATTTACATGAAATGAAGAATTCGTGATGAACATGATAATGGCATACAAGTACTGGAGAAATAAAATTAATGAATGTCCATAGGATGAAAGAAAGTGAAATTTCAGTTTCTCCTAAATGCATTTAACTAGTTAGTATGGTCTAGATCTTCTGTCGCCACCACCACTAGAAAAAATAATAAAAATTAGGCACAAGACAAAATAAATATCAACACAAAACTAATAGTTTTTAATTTATAAAACTAATCACATGAGACAATTTTAGTTTCTAAAATATATGGTACAAAAATTAAACATAACAAAAAAACATTTTTAATTTTTATATTTTTACTACGTACAACTGAAATTCTTCAGAAGTACTCAATATTTAAAAAAATTAAGGGTAATATTGTAAATTGTTTTGATAAACAGCACTATACAAGTCTATCAGTGGAAATTTATCGAGAACCAAGACAGTTTTTTTTTGGTTATGCACCTGCATAGGAAACTCTTACAGGAGGCCACACATCGAGGAAACTAAACACATTGTTAGTTATGCAGTGTCTTATACATTACTCAATTAGGCACTTTTTGCCAGCACTATACAAGTGTTGGTTTGCACTTCCAGTGTAGCTGTATCTTCTGTGTGGACAGAAAGAAGTAATCATTAGTAATTAATCAGGGTGCGTACACTTTTTTGAAAGTGAAATTCAAGGACGTTACAAAAAAATCAAGGACCTATTTTACCGTTGCACAAAACTGAGTCAGTACAAAAATTGGATTTTTAAGTTTTTTTTTAAATTAATGAATTTGTAAGAAGTTTTAAATATAAAAATATATTGCTAAACAGGAAAGATGTAACCACATGTATTTGACATAATGCATGAATTATCTGTTATCACTGAAATTCTTGAAAAAATCTGAATGTATTAACGATCCAAAAAAACCCATCCTTATAATACTTCTTACAGTTTAAAAATATGTTTATATATTATATAATGGGGTAATAAATATAAAAAAAATATTGTATTTATAGTACAATTTAAAAACATTAATTTGGGAATTCTTTTATTTTAAAACAAAATATTTGAAAAAATTTCAAAACACAAGCAAAATAGATTCTAGTGTAATATATTTTTAACCAATACTTAGAAATTATTGTAAAAGTTGAAATTCAAATCAAAGCTATAATTATCTAATTTTATTATTGAACAGCTGCAACAAAATATGATATCAGCATTTTCAAAAATTTATGAAAATAAAAAACATTAAATTAAATATTTATGTCACTTATCCCATACCACACCTCTGAATTAGATAGAAAAATGAATCAGTAATAAACCATAACAAATGTTATTATATTACTTTATTGTATTGTTAGCTACATCTAATTTTTTATTCAATTACTTTTCTAAATCATGTAATGTGCAATTAATGTGCAACAATATGGAGATCGATGGAAAAGGATGATTGTGTACTCCCGGAAATGCCCGCGAAAAAATGAATTAATTTCACGATCGTAGTATCTATGTTGTTGTTGAGACCCAGACCGTCCGACCTACCCGTAGTATCTATGTCGAAAGCCCAGACCACTTGGCTCGTCCAAGGACTTAGAGCAGCAAGATGAGTGGCCGGACCCGTAGTATCTATGTGAAAATAATTAAAAAAATTAACCCTTATCATCAATTAAAATATGAAAATAATCTTGTTTAGTCAAGTTAATGTGCAACAATAGGGAGATGGAGGGAAAAGGATAATTACGTACTCTCGGCAACACTCGCAAAAAAAAAAAACTGAATTTCATGATTGTACAATTTATGTGAAAATTAAAAATTAACCTTTATAATCAACCAAAATATGAAAATAAGCTAGTTTAGTCAAGTTAATGTGCAACAACATGGAGATGGATGGACAAGGATAATTACGTACTCTCCGCAACGGCGGCGAAAAAAAAAACTGAATTTCATGATCGTACAATTTATGTTGTTGTTGTTGTTGAGACCCAGACCGTCCGATCTACCAGAAAGGTGTACGGTAGAACTGTTTGGACGGCCGGGAAGTGCCACCCAATTTTGACCGGAACCCAGTAGGGGAGGCATCCACAGGGTCCGTACCCTCCTTCTCCTACCACTAACCTCTCGGAAGGACTTACGGACCCACATGTTTAACATGATCGTACTCCGCATGAACACGGCGGCAATTGTGGCAGCATGCAAATCCATCGCGCAAACCACAGGGCTACCGCGTCCGAAATGTGCCAACCGCACACGGTGCTTCCCAGGTGGTCACCCACCCAAGTACTAACAGCGCCCAATACTGCTTGACTTCGGTGATCTAATGAGAACCGGTGTTTTCAGCACTATACGGCCGTTGGCCGTACAATTTATGTGAAAACACCGGTTATCGTTAGATCACCGAAGTCAAGAAGCATCGGGCGCGGTTAGTACTTGGGTGGGTGACCACATGGGAACACCGCGTGCTGTTGGCACATTTCGAGCGCAGTAGCCCGGTGGTTTGCGCGCTGGATTTGCATGCTGCCACAACTGCCGCCGTGTTCATGCAGAGTAAGAGTCCGCATTTTGTACTCTCGGAAACGCCCGCAAAAAAAAACTGAATTTCACGATCGTACTATTTATGTGAAATTAATTAAAAAATTAGCCTTTATAATCAACCAAAATATGAAAATAAGCTAGTTTAGTCAGGTTAATGTGCAATAATAAGGGGACAGAGATAGATGGAAAAAGTATGTGAAAAGTTTGTGACAGAAAAAGGCAATTGTGTACTTTCAGCAAAGTCCAAAAAAAAAAAAAAAGACTGAATTGTGCAATCTTATAATTTAATTGAAATATAATTTGTTTAGTAAAATATTTCTTTATTTTTACTCGCACTATAAAAATAAATTAAGTCTATTGTTCCGATATGAAATCATTAGAAAATCTGATGTGGGCAACACATGACTTTCCTTATATAATGTAACGAATTTACTACTTTTACAGTAAAAAAAAAAATATAGTAAAAAGTTTTTCTTGTAGTAGATACTTATATTCTTTCCAAGATATTGAATTTTCGACAATTAGTCGTTATTTTCATTGATGTAGTGTCATTTTTATCCATTTGGCGAGATTTTCGTTAATTTGACAACATTTAAAAAAGTCGCCAAGTTGGCGACATTCCGTCAAATTCGTCGCCAAAATTTCGCCAAGCATTATGGACGAAGAAATAAGTTATTCTTACAGCAGATAAATGACTATTGGCTTTCAAATACAAAAGTATTATTCAAAGTATCTTTTTTCATAAATGGAACGAGCTAGATCCACGAGAATGATGTCACCCAATTTATCGCATGGTATTACACATGAAAAGTGAACATGTTTCTCAATAGGAAATATTTTTTTTTATTTTATGACTTTTTGATATTTTTTTTTCAAAAATGTGCAATATCTTGAGAACAGTTCATGCTAGAGTTCTAAAATTTATGTCAATCGTTTTCTAATGAAAAATTACATAAGAAATGTCTATTTGCACAACTTTATTAGCGGTTTTGATTTTTTGACGACTTTTTCAAAATTTCGCCCGAAAATTTAGGGTGGTTCTGAACATTCGATTGCGTATAAAAACAATAGGCTTCCAGTGTTTACGGATTGTGATTTTTGTACCAAATTTCGTTCGAATCTGTCTATTCGTTCGTCAGTTATCGTCTCCACAGACTCACTGACACACACACACACAGACATCACTTCAAAAGTGTTTGATTCGTGATCAGGGATGCTTGAAACGTGCTCTCCCGTCGAAAACTCGAATTCGAATTTTCGACCCCGTCACAATACTTTCCTTATACATTATGTATATAAGGAAAGTAAAAATAGATGCAAACTGATAATTTTGGACTCTCAGCAAAGCAGGGAATATGAATTGATTGGTGGGATGCATGGATTTCACAGGATTTTCCGTAGTTTTGGGAGTAATGTCCGTAAAACCATAAGATGAAGTAAAACTCCGTACAAACTAAGTCCACTGGAGAATCTTATGCAGTGAAATAGAAATATGTCATAGTGTTGTGAAATTAGTACAAAAGACATATTAATTCATATTAATTCAAAAATGTTTTTAAACCCATTTGATTCCTTAAATTGCAACATCATCTGATGCTAACTATTTTATTTCACAGACGATTTGTCGGTAAACATTACCATAATCTAAGTCAGAAAAATAACACTAATCTGGGATTGAATGAACATTCAATCTTTGTTTGCCCCTTCATGCTTTTATCTTTGAAAATAGCATAAACTGGCAAACACTAAAGCAGAAATTCGCAGATTCGTGGAAGAAATCTCATGCCTGTTGATAAGTTGCAGGCTCAAAAATGTTTCACTTGTAATTTTTTAAACACCTCTACATATGGGATTTTGATGCTAATCACCAAAAATTCGGGAAATTAGAGCATGGAAACATTGAGATGTCTCCTAAAAAATTTGAATGAGTTAGCAGCTATGATTAAATCTATATTCACACCACCAAATACTAAGCATATAAAATACAAAAAAAACTAGCGATTTTAACTTGAAAATTTTTTAGAAGTTCAGAAATTTTCATAGGATATTCTTTTTGTTATCAAAACTTGCATGTAAAAAACATTTAATTGATATATTTGAGCATATGTAGTATTTAGATTTTTTTATGTAGTCACTTTACAGTCAACCCTCCTATGGCGTAGTGTCTAAAGGGTCATTAATTGCCCATACAAAAATGAGACAAGCTATGGGGTTTGCATCATAGAAACAATTCAGAAATGACACATACCCTGGTCCTCCTCTCATAGGTCCACCACGTCCTGGTCCACCTCTTCCACCACCAAATCCACCACGGCCACCCATTCCTGGGGGTCCTCCTCTGCCTCGTCCACCACGGTCACCACCTCGACCTCCTCGCATACCACCACCACGGCCGCCACCACCAGGACCTCTGGAACCACCATCAGGTGGAGGTCCTCCACCAACACCTTCTGGTCTTGGAGCATGGCACCGGTTGCATTCAACTCTCCATGAAAAGTTATTATTACCACAATCACTAAATGGAAAAAAAAAATATCAAACACATTAACACACATTTAACTTGTTGACATGAAACCATTACAAAAAATAAAATAACAGTAAAAATAAACCTTAAAAATAAACCAATACACAATTGCATCAATACCTGTCAACCTCATAGTATGAGAAGGCTGACAAGTTTGAATGAAGAATACAAAGAATGAAAAATAAAATAGACAAAATATTTACAAGAATGAAAAATAAAATAGTAAAATGTTTGAAAAACAGTAAAATTTTTCACTTTGTATTGAAAAGATACAATTTACACAATTTTAAATTAATACAATTTATTTACTCATACAAATTATTTTTAGTACCAAACATGAGATGGCAGAAATATTGAAAAGGAGAAAATTTTGAATGCCATAGCTGCCAATTTAAACACAAATAAAATCCCATTGCATGAGGAAAATAAGATTTTTTGCTGCACTAGCAAGGTGCATTAATCAGGGCGGGTACACTTTCCCTTATAAAAATATAAAGAACTTTTTAAAGACTTTCAAGCACCATGGACTTTCAAGCATCAAGGACTTTAACACATTCATTATGTAATTATACTGTTATATTTTTTCTGGTAGGGAAAATCATCGTAAACTAATGCTTTGTTTATTGAACAAAATTAATGAGGTAAAACATAGCAATACTAAAATCTGTTAAAAGTTAAATTCATGAACAGTTGGATCATATTAACTTTTATACCCATGAATTATATTGAAACTTTCCGAAATCGCACGTTCTAGCCGAATTAAAATTTAGCGGGAACGGACAGTTTTCGGAAGTTGGCGTCCTTGATTAGAAAATTTGTAAAAAAAAAAATTTATGATGAAAGCTGCCTTTCCCCTTGCTATAAATGAAAATTGAACTGTCCCCACTCCCATAAAGTTAGTAGCCCTCAGGTGATCTACATTGTAACCACAGATGCTAATTATTTATTCTTCTCTTATTCCCCACCCAGTAAATCTGATTACGGAACGGAAATGCGTTAGCAAGCTCAAGCTCGAAGTGATACGTTTACAATTCATTCATGGCATTTGTTCCAGTTGTCTGGCAACTGAAGTTAAGCTATGAAATACCTATTCAGTCCAAGAAGATTTAAATCTTGATTCAGTCAAAATTCCCTAGAAATTAGGAGTGTCAATGTCGCAGGCTTACACTGCTTAGGGACAAGAGGATATATAGGATTATTTATTTACCACTCCTTGAAGTTACCAAACATCGGAAAGAGAAGAGATTCCTTTTATGTCTTACCCTTCTGCACCCACCCATAGATCGGAATGCAGATAACCTGTATTTTTTAGGATATCTAAGGTTCAGAATTCTGCAGGGTCTGGTCCTTCGTCGATGGGGTTATCTTTAAACAGTTAAGCACTGTGTGTATGTGGGGTAATATAAATATGTAGTATCGCACTTCATCGTGAGGCAGTTAGTTCTAATTCATTATTTGTTGTGTGATGTATTTAAACACATTAATGAACATAATGTAAAAAAAAACTTATGCGGTCGGGTAAAAAATTTTAATAGCCATCCTCGGGCTAGATTTTACAATTTTCCGAAGCCCACCAAGAAGTGCAGTGAACTTTAAGCCTCTTCAACTCCAGAAGTAAGAATATCTAATGATTTTCTTTCCCACCTCCTCGGTAAAAACAAACTTTCTTTCAGCTACTGAAAATATTTCTGTCCCTCATTACCACCCCTCCCCAAAGCCAAATGTAGAACGAACCCTTCTCCCTCCATTTCTCCCGCGAAACTCTTTGACCTTTGCGTCATAAAGAAAGAAAATGTCTGCTCCGTCAACAAGGGAGATTCTGTCATCTTCATGAAGATAAAGAATTGTGTTTTCCTTCTCTAGGCAAATGCCTCTAGGTAATTATGACTGAATAGTTTTTCATATGAATAGTTTATGGATGTCAAACATTCCTGAGCTTAAATAGAAACTGGGCCCTTTTCAAGGACTTGACAGAAAAATGTGAATTTCCAAGCACTTTCAAAGTGCCTCGAAAATGGCCATCTAAAATTTAAGTACTTTCCTGATTTTCAAGCACCTGTATGCACCCTGATTAATGCATTTAAACTCTAAATTGTAAAGCAACTGATACTCTCATAATATTGAGCTTATTTAATATATAATTTGATGAATTCTTCTATTTGATTATTTAGTATAAGTGCTACAATTGTAGCTGATTTAGCTTTCTTCTGCATGCTCTAATAATTTTGAACCTATACTTTCTTAAACAAATCATTTAAACAAATTTCTAAATTTCAACTAAAGAATGAAACAAATGTTAATTTTTAATTAAAAGTCTAAAGAAATGTAAATTTATGTAAATGCAAATGCATAAAATACCAATTTATGATTTGAATTTGTTGTATTTCTTAAGTACTGAAATTATGTAAACAATAAGTTTGAAAAATAGTTTCTATATGAAACAGTAAATTTTTATTAATAAGTTTGAAAAATAGTTTCTATATGAAACAGTAAATTTTTATTAAGTTTGAAAAATAGTTTTTCAAATTCAGATTTCGAACAAGACTGAAAAAATGGAACAAATGTAGGAAAATCAAAACATTTGGTTATGGAAGGCATATAAAAGTGTATAATAAACACCCATTTACTTTATCTTAACTGCAAAATGGAATTTAAATAGGGTTCATGCCCATTTTTTAAAATGAAATTCCCAGAGTTTTCCTTGTTGTCTTCATCCAAATTCCAGGTACTGTGTACTACTATTTTAACACCAATTTCAAAAAATAATTTTAGATTTAACTGATATTTACAGTGAATATATGACAGAAGAAAAAACATTAAAAATAACACAAAATTTTCTATATTTGTATATAATTTTATCTGCATATACAGTACAGTCTCGAAAATCTGAACTTTTGGATTTTAGAATTTTCCAGATCATAGAGTTTGGATAAATTCAAACTAAATGCACTATAAAACATTTTCAGTAAAAATAATGACAAAAAGTAAAGTTAACTCGATAAAACATATTTAAAATAAATTAAACAAGAAATTTTAAGAAAAAATATACATATACAAGAAAAGGAATGTTTATTTTATCACTTGCTTTCATTAATTTTAGTTTGTGGGAAAGCAGGTTTTTTTTATTATGTAGGTAAATTGGTATTATTAGATTGGCAAATTTGAAATCCATTTATTACTCCCATGAAAAAAAACCCATGCAGCGGTAAATCATCAGTGATTTGATTGGCATTAACGTGCAAGCAGCAGTAAATCCCAGTTGTCCAGTTAATTTGATTGGCATTCACACTCATCAGGGTCCACGCTAGCCATTCGCCTACGTGCCAAATGCGAAAAGATCGCAAAACTGGCGATAAAAAAATAAGAAAAAAATGGCGAATGATTTTTTGAAAACTTTGAAAATTTCGTATAAATATTTTTTGGGAAGTAATATAGAATTAAAAGTCCGATTCCAGACAAGTAGGCCTATGACATATGAGAGTTGCCTCCCGTCTGTTTTGGGGACCCTCGTTCTCGCGTGACAAGCTCCAGGTATTCTTTAATTCCCAGCACACTGCTTCTCAAAACGGACGGCAGACAGCACATTCCTGTCCCAAGCGTCCTTGACCCACCGCGGCAATCAAAACATTATCTGGATTCCGTCCGTTGTGTGAACCAATTTTTTTCGTTAACCCTGAATCGCACAACCGTTAACCCCCAACACAGTTATTAGATACTCTCCAATAAACACAACAAAAAAAAACACTTTCAACTTAAAATCCTGCATCATAGTTTTAAACAATCCGTGTTACAGAATTATTTCTGAAAAGAGCCATTTTTTGTCGAAAACGATCAGCCGTAATCAGAGAAACAAGTGATAAACATCGAACGAAAATGTATGTATATTTTTTGATGACGCGTATACAATGGTAGTCCGGAGCATCTGGAGGGCAGAGAAATTAGGAGCGTGCAATTGCGTAATTACTACCGCATCGTTTTAGGATAGATTGTCTTGCGGAAAAAAATAACTTTTAGACTTACTATATTTTTTTTTGACTCCGCATATAAATCGACTATTAATGCTACTTTTCATGATACTGCTGCACAACATTGCTATTGCCTTTCAGTATCTTACAAAAGTACAAAAGTAAGTACTTCAGTAAGTACAAAAAATTGAATCTCCTGCTTGGAGCATTCGCCTTCTGGGATATTGGCAATGGTTAGCATCATAGTAACATAGCTGCCAACCCAGAGAATAAAAAATTAGGAACACTGTACGCGAGAAAAATGACACGCAATAGTTGCACACAAAATATATATACATGGGTATCTCCAACATGGGAGTACTTGCCCCCCCCCCCCACTGAATTGCATGTCAGTATTTCTTAGCCAATGTATTATGTATTGACAGTGATTTTTCAACCCCCTCCCCCCGGAAGGAAAGATGGTGAAACCCATATATATATATATATACTATATAATTAATCTTAATAAAAAAAAATAAGACCTCATGAGATAAGAATTTTGAAACATACATGAAATGCATAATATTTTTACACCCATAAAACTATAACTATATTTGTTCTCCTTAAATACATCAATATTCAACTAAAAGTAAAATTAAACTATTTTCATATTTGAAAAAAAAAAAAATGTCATTACACAATTTAAATACACTATTACAAAGTAAGTAAAACAAAGACAAATTAAAAATCTTTTTGGTTTATTAATAAAATAATTAAGAAATTAACAGTAATAATTAATCAGAATATGAAAATAAGCTAGTTTAGTCGATCTAATATGCAACATTTAAATGATGGAGATAGATGGGAAAAGATGCTAACGTACTCTCGGCATTTCATGCGATGTAACTGAATTGCGCAATCGCACTGTTTATGCGAAAATAATTAAGAAATTAACAATAATAATTAATCAGAATATGAAAATAAGATAATTTAGTCGATCTAATATGCAACATTTAAATGATGGAGATGGATGGGAAAAGATACTAACGTAATCTCGGCATTTCACGCGATGTAACTGAATTGCGCAATCGCATTGTTTATGCGAAAATAATTAAGAAATTAACCATAATAATTAATCAGAATATGAAAATAAGCTAGTTTGGTCAATCAAAAATGCAATATGTAGAAGATTGAGATGGATGGAAAAAGATATTATTGCACTCTCGGCGATTCATGAGAACAAACTGAATTGCGCAATCGCAGTGTCTATGCGAAATTAATGAACAAAATAACATTTTAGCGATTTATGCTGAATTAGACAACCTTTGAAGAAGTATATTTATTACTTTCATAAAATAAGCGATCGAGATCTTAATTTACATTACACGCGGCCGTAAATCTACGTTAATTTGATTGGCATTACCCTGCATTTTATTATGGAGTTGCTACGATCCCGGGAATGGTAGAAATCAGTGCTAAAAAAGCGGAAAATCGGCGTTTCCGAGGAATTATACCATGTCTGGTTAATTGAGAAATTTCAAACAAAAAATCCGGAGAAGTAATGAAACATCCGGGAGCTTCCGGCCCAAATCCAGAGAGTTTTTCACGTCTAATCTGTAATCTTATGAGCGTACTTTTGATCAAATAGAGAAAATTTTTGGGATATTATCCCTAAACGTAGGGATTTTTTCAAAAAATCGTAAAATCGGGAGATGCGTCTTTAAAAGAGGGAAATCGGGATAAACACTCAAAAATCGGGAATCTCCCGAAAAATTCAGTAGAGTTGGTACATATGTAACTTTTATGGTTGCAGAGGAGGGAAAAATGGGGTAAAACTGGAATATTTTCAAAAATTCGGATTTTGTGGAAAAAATTCGGATTTTCGGAACAGACGTAAAAATTCGGAACGAATCCGGAAAATTCGGAACGGTTGGCAGCTATGTAGTAAGCTCATTTAGCTTATAAAAGGGGAGATGTTTATTGGGATGCATATTATTAAGTTTAACTTACGGATTCAGACATTTCCAATCACCATCTCGTCCAGATCCACCTCCAGAACCTCCTCTGTCACCTCGGCCGCCATCATCACGGCCACCACCACCTCTGCCACCTCCACCTCCTCCGCGGCCTCCACCTCTGCCGCCTCCTCCACCACCACCACCACCTCCACCACGACCACCTCCAGGTCCACCACCAAATGGCTGAGATTTTCTCTGAGCAAGTTGAACATTAATTTTTTTACCCTGGAAATCCTTTCCTATAAATAAAGATAGGTTATATAATGAAAACTTTGTTTAAAACATCAAAATAGGCCAGAAATCTAGTATCCAAGCTCATAATACCCTAATATAGCTTAGGATAGTCATTCTGTTTTGCTATGTAATTTTTTTTTAATATTATAGAAACAAGTGAAATGTACCTGTGTATATAAAGTATTGAAATAAAATAACTGAAAAATTCCTAAAACAATCATTTGAGCATTATAGGTTGTTAAAATAAGGATGTTACAGTTGACTATTATATACAGCAATAAATGGACTAGGCTCCTAAGTTTGTCTGAAAAGTATTTGCAGATTCAGCTCAAATAACTACCAGTATATATTTTACAGAGCTGGTCACACACTAATGGAAAATTATTTTCAATCCAAAATAATATTTTAAGGAAAAGAAGCAGAATACAAAATAACTATTTTCCACTAATTCAATGTAGAACTAGTGCTGTAAATAAGGTGTACATTCTGTTATACCTGCACAATGCAAATTATGAAAATATTTATTTGAAACATTGCTACAACCCGTTTTCTCCAATATTTTAGTGTTTCTATCCCAGTGGCTCACATCTGTTGTATCTAACTAACAATCTGCACTTTGCTGAAACAGACATTTTGCTTATCACCTTCATAGTATAAAGGCTAAGTACTTAAAAAAGTAACTCTAGAGTACTCTTCGGCGCTTAAAAAACTCCAACAGAGTTAAAATATATCAATACCAAACATTGTTAAAATCTACCTTTATGAGCACTCGTGAAACAAAGATCAAATTAACTTAAAGATCAAATAAGATATAAAGATCAAATTAACTTCTTATTAATGAAATATTAAAAGTAATCTGACAGTTATAAAATTAATGAATCGTGACATCCTCAGAATTTTTTTTAAACTTTACAGAAGGAATATAAAATGAAAAATATCACCATGATTTGAAGGTGATTAATATTAGACAGATCATGACTTGAATGGCGCTTTGAACAGCTTTATAACTGTTGAGAAAATTTTGGGGGAAAACAATGTTGTTTCCAAAATTCTCTGAAAAAGCGGAACTGCTAGGGAAATTTTCAAGAAAAGCAAAACTTTTTGGAAGGAAAAACAAGCATCACAAACCATTTTTATCAACGTCCATTTAAGCACTTTCAAGGATTTAACCAAAAAAATTGTGAGTTTAAGTAAGGCCTTGCAAATGGTTATTTGATATTCAAATACTTTTCTGATTTCCAAGCAAATGTATGCATTAAATTCAAAATTGCTATTTTAGGCAAAGCATTTAGGAAGGGATGAGAAATTAACATTAAAAGCCCAGTGAATTTTAAAGTGTCAATAAAAAATTTTATTTTTATATTTTAATATTTAATAGTTTATTATTTCTTATATAGTTTTTTAATAGTTTATTTAATAGTTTTTTAATAGTTTATTATTTTAAATATTTGGCAGTTTTAGACAACACAAATGGTTACCAACTGAACTAACAATATAAAACATTATTGTAATAAAATAGGGCTTAACAAATATTTTGAGAAACAATTTTTTCTGAAATTAAATTTGTAGTTGCTGTTTTACATACTAAAGCAAAATTTTGTCTAAATTGTATGAAATTACAAATCTTTACATAATTTTAAATGTTATTCAGCATTCTCATTTTATAGTAATAACCATGACAGGTCCAGCATTTTCCAAGTGTAAGTTTCCAAGTTTTAGACAAATGGGTGGTCAAAATAGAAGATCCCACTAATTTACCATTTATGGTGATATTAGCATTGGACAGTAGAAAACAAGAATTTGAGGTACAGTCTCCACAGCCCTGTTCTATGTAACACAAGTTAAAGCTAAAAAAGCTATGTAAAAATTGCAAATTTTAGTATTTTCTTTCCACAAAAGTAGTGAATACTAGCATATATTAAAAATGTGAATTCTTTAGTAACTAGGCGATCTACCCCCTGCTCGCTTCACTTTACTAGTCCCCTTCAGGAGGCTTTGCCTCCTACTCACTTCATACCTATCGCTCCCTAAAAATTCCTTTCAAAAATCCCCTTTCTATCCCTACATATTTTCCGCAGGAGGTAAAAGCAATAATTTTTCTTAGCCCAGTGAATCCAAAAACTGAATTCCTTGAACCTGAGCTTGCTTAGCGAGCTATTTCATGCCAAACTTAAAATCGATACTGTTAATAATGTTACCCTATTTTTTCTCTATAAATGTCAGTCCTAAATTTCATATTTTTGTATGCTATAGCAGTGGCAGCTGCTACTTTTCATAATATAGAGAAAATTGCAGATTTTGTTTCTCCCACATTGGATAATCATAGGTCATCTCTCTCAATGCTGCAGGAATAATCACAGTTTGCTAGTGCCAATAATGCAATCTCAGGGGAAATGCACTTTCAAATGAAAGAACAGGAAAATCTTTATTTTAAAACTTGTTTCTCATTTTGTGGCTTTTTCGTGATATTTGTGACATTTCCGATTTTACGGCTTTTGAGATACTCATACAGATGGGGTGGGGGGATGCAGATTTGCATTTAAAAATATGTTAGAGAAAAAAAATCAGTCAATTTTGGCAAAAAAATCGGATTTCCAGAACAAAACTAAAATGGAAATACGGGAAAATTTGAACACTTGGCAGCTATGTATACACACACATGAAATAGTTGCAATGCTAGCATATTTACATTATTATATTTAGAGAGGGGAATCATTTATGGAATCACAGGGTAACAGACATCCTTCTCAGGCTGGAAGACACCAACTTATTTGTACTGTGAAAAGCCTATGTTAGAATTTTTAATAATTGAAGTTTAAGTGCAAATTTAAGCTGTAATATTTATGATATATATTAAAACTTTTTTCAACTATGCTGCACTTTCCCAGTAAAAGAAGTCTTCATTACATTTTTCTGCATTTAAAAAGTATTATATTGAAAAAAGCAATCTAAGTTGCTATCGCAGCAGACTTCTGTTAACATGGAAAATTAATGAATATATTCAGGTGGAAAGCAAATTTCTAATCGGAAAATTGATTCCCTTGGCTCTACATTGACTATTAAATCTTCAGGTTTCTCTACATCCTACTTATCTAGCTTATGATTGCTCCATGTGTAACTTTCAATACATATCTTTTGATGTCTTTATAATTCTTTTTTAAATAACATGTTGATACTCAAGTGCTAAATTTTTATTTTATTTTAATAAAAGTTTATAATTTTATAAGTGGAATACTTTATTTCCTTCATATTTCAGAGTTCCTTTTTGTTATGCTAATGTATTTTTTCTTTTTAAATCTTGCTGTTATAAATTATTCTTACTTCAATTCAAAAGGGCTACCCTACGATTTATCATAGAGCTATTGGGGATAGAATCTGAGTTATAGCAAAATGTCCAATTTATAAAATTTTAAATGTTAATTTCTATTTCTTTAAAAAAACTTCCTCATAATTACGGCTGTACTGGGTACTTTTCTTAAGTTGGATGTCATCCATACGAAGCGACACTGAACAATACTAATTTGGTTATCCATAACATGCAACTTTCTACTGCAGTACCAACAGGAGACTGAGGTCGTCAGCGCATCCATATGGACAGTACATGGAAATTTGAAAGATGCCCAATAAAATCCCTATATGAATAATCAATTTCTCAGTATGCTAACATTTAGCAAAAAATTAAGTGGGATATTGTCAACTCAAATGTTTCTAAATTGATGAAAATGTCTATAAAAATGAAGTCTGATGAAAATTTAGTATCTTAGAATGAATATAAAAGTAACCCATTTCTTTAACTGTCCATTCATAACACTTGTCAACAAATTTGACAGGATATTCCCAGCATGGCAATTGTTTTTTACATGTTGCCAAATTGATGGAAATGTCACCAAATTGATAAAAAACATGTTGCTAAATCAATGAAAATGACACTTAATTGATGAAAATTCAACAATGTTCATGAAAATTTTATGTCAATAAAAAATTTAATGATAATGGTCTAATTTCTTTGGCAATCCTTGTCAGTTTAAGTTTTGTTAGGGGATAACATAGCATGTATGTTTCAATAGGGAATCAGGAAATAATGATTAGTAGAGATGCATGGTTTGCATGTCATGTAGCAGACAATAGGAACGCAAGTGCTGCCAGAAGGCAGACTGGATGTAATGCTTTACAATTTTTTTACATCCCGCCATATGCATGGGCAGACCTAGTACTTTTATAACATGAGAAAATCATCATGTCATATGATTTTAGATACCTTTCATCCAACCAGATTCCTTGTTTTCTACTATCCGGCTGATACTGGCAAATAGCAATTAATTTTTAATATCAATAGTTTTTTCAATTGGTAAACATTGCCTAAAAATTATTTAACACTAAAATAAAATTTTTAAAGTTTATTTAGGAGTCAATATTTTTACTGACTCAGACTCCACACTAATTGGACTCCACAGTCCTGTCAACCACTATAAATTTAATTAAATGGCAAAAGTATACACAAACAGAAAAAATACAAGTAAATGGCAATAATACAGCCAAAATTTAAAAAATAACTAAAACTAATAATTTATAATATACCACATAAAATTAAGATGAAACTAAACATAACACAATCAAATAACTATAGCTATGATAAAATAATAAGGATTCTCGCTTGTAATCTGCAGTACACCACTGAAAAGAAGCCACGTTTAATGTGATACAAGGTTCTGATTTTTATAACCACGTTTACCTCCGAACCAATCAATAGCAGAACTAGCAGTGGGAGGATCATCGTAAGTAATTGTAGCCTCTCCTTTTCCTTTGCCAGTTACTTTGTCTTTATAAATCCAAATTCTCCTTTTGCCAGTCCTTTTGTCCATCTGCAAGATTAATACAATTTCTCAATTGAAAAAAATAGGGAAAATAACATAATTAAACAGAATTACTTCCTGCACTGCATAAAAAATTTCCCCAACTTTCCAGAAACATTTTTGAAATTTTTCAGGTTAAAAAACCCGCAGAAAAGTTAGGATACATATCGAATACGAAAAATAATCCTTGTTATATTTTGGATAATGTAATATGCTTATTGATAAATTTCTTTTAAATGCCTTCTTTCATATTTATGGACTAAAGCAAATAACTAATAAATAAAAGTTTAATAAAAACTATTCCTAGTTCACATGAGAATGAGATTAATGCTTTATGTATTACTAATATGAATTACCTGGCATTGCCGGAGCCCTAAAAAAGAGTCCACTACTTATAAATAAACACCTGCAGCATAATACATTCATGCTTTAAATAACATTCTCTACTAAAGACAATAAATCCTGATGTAATGTGACAGTTGAACAATTATACATGCAAACAGATGGTGGTAGTAGTCTAGCTGTGAATGAAGAATGGCAGACACAGGAGAAAATTATTCAAGCATTTCAAGAGTTTAGTTGCTTATTTTAAGAACTTGCTTAGTTATTTAAGAACAACTTTTGTTATTTCTTTTGGATTAACAAATGATTGACTTATTCCTGCTTTAACTCCTGGACAACACCAGGTACATTTTGTAGTACAAAATACTTTTTGGAATGTGATAATAAAATACAAGTATTCCGTAGTTTAAAAGTACCTGGAAAGTTTTTTTTAGCTTTACATTTGCTGCAATTTTAACTAAACAGCAAAAGCATTAACCTGACATTTTCTTTACAATTATATATAATTTCTCATGGGCAAAATCAATTGCAAACATGCAATCAAGATATTCTGAACAAAATAATTTTATTTTTTAATGTAAAGTACTTTTATACTTTTATTGCAATTAGTTTTCACTTGAATATTTTACTTATGTTTTGGTCTGATCAAATCTACCCTGGAACTATTCAGGTGGAAATTTGGGAACATGCTGTTTACATGTTATAAATAAGTATTCCTATAAAATATATAAAAAAACGTGGATAGACTAGCTTAAATTTTATAGAATCCAGAGTATGCAGATAGTTTGGATTTTAGATTAATTTTAACAAACAGTGAGGTAATTCTTTCAACCTGCACAAATCTAATAATTTTTGTATCGTAAAAATTTTCTCCACATACTTTCTGAATAAGTAGGTTAACATTTATCTTACAAATGTTTATTTTTTATAATATTCATGCTCAATAAGTAATATTTCACTTTTATTAAATTTGTTATAAAAAAATTAATGTATAGTAATAAATTCAGAATACATCATATCTTTGCAAGTCCATTACTTTAGAATCGGCAGCTCATGGTCACGTCACATTTCCCTTCCTACCCTCACCAGTAATCAAGGCAGCATTAGCTACGGACACATGCACTTTCTTTACTTCAGTTGAGGCTAGATTTATACCTCACCTCACCCTTATAAGAATGCCTTCATTAAGCAGTTATTTTTAAAGTAATTTGGAGAACGAAAGAAGGAATTACAGCAACCTTAACCAACCAATTCTAATGTAATGGACTAAGAGAAACAATGCAATATATTCTAGGAACTTTATACAAAATGCATAAAATTAAGACTTTTGTATAAAAGTGAATTGAGATGAACTTTAAGAAGTTTACACTTGACAATTTTTTTAAATTACATTTCAATACGGAATTTTGTTTTCTAGTAATGAGGCAGACTACTTAAAATTTGACAATGCATGCAGAGTTAAGCTAAGATTACCTTAATAATACCAATTGCTCCAAAATAGTTTGATAGGTCATCTTCATTAACTCCTTCAGGTAATCCAGAAACGAATACAGTATCTTGAATTTCTTCTCCTAAAAAAACAATATTGTGTTTAAATAGATAACATTTCACCAACTAGTTTAAAATCTTAAGCACAGTTCAGTAAATAAGAATCAAAAGATTCATACTAAAAAACAGTTTATTCTCAACTCAAACATATCAAAGAAATTAAATACAATTAAAACCTGTTTAATTTGTCAGACTTGGAACCAAAATTATTTGTTTTAGCACATTTGTTTCATACCTTATTTATTAGAAAATGTGCCTGGCATTTAAAATAACTTATGGTCATAACTCATGGCATAGCAGTGTGTGCACTCATGCAACAATTTCAATTTTCTCTATAAACAAGCATATTGTTAAAAGATCAACTTTCAAGAATTGAGTCCTAGTGTAATATTTATGAGAGAATCCTCTTAAATCTTGGGCAACACTGAATACATGTTTTAGACATCAGCTGTGAATGCATAATGAAATATAGATCATATCCTCAACACACAATGTATATTTTTTAAAAATGTATCTATAAAATCGTACAGATTCCATTCAAAATTTGAAAGAGAATGTTTTTATCTTTTCCATAAGGTGGAAACTGATATTTTTGGTCAGAAAGGAACCAATTTATATATATATATAACTAAAAACTGATTAATTTGATAAATTTGATTTTAAAAAAATTAGGACAAAGTGCACCTGTTTACGCTGAGAAATACCTGTGTACCAAATTTCATAGCCATACGAGACATTTTCTGCTACAGGCATTTTATTAGTGCACAAAGGCATTTTATTATTATGCAACTAACACAAACCAATTCATATATTAACCATGTCTTCCACAAACATTTTTATTTATATTAAGACATTTTGATCATGATGAAACTATGAAAGAAAGAAAATGGCCATGACAGTTAATTATCATATTTAGTTAATTTTGCAACAAATGTTCTTATCTTTACAATGTTTCTATCTCAACAAATGTTTCTAATACAAAAAAAAAGCTAATTTAGTCTGCTTATTGAGATGGGTGGAAAAGGATGCTTATGGACTTTCAGCAATGCAAGGGCATATAAACTGAATTGCACAATCATACTATGCGAAAGTTATTTTGTCCAATAAAATATGTATTTTTACTGGAATTATAAATAGTTTATTCATCTAATGTGAAATTAAAAGAGGAAAATAGGTACAAATCTTTCTATTATGTACATGTACCATTTTTAATAGCAAGTATTTTTTAAAGTCATGTCATACATAATACAAGATAGCACATGATTGAAATTCGTAACATGTGTAGTTCAGTTACTTCATTCAAATTTGTAATGCTGATAAAAGCCCACACAGCAAAGAATAATTCCAAATTCCTGGTAGCTGAAAGGTATAATGCAAATATTTCCTAATGCTCTTCTCTCAACTGTCCGGATGCAGGTTTTAATCCTGCGGATGTTATAGTGTCCATTTAGAGTGTAATGTGATAAAACCTTTGTGGTGCACCAGGGTAACATGTGATATCACAACTCAGTCACTAAAAGGGAGCAAATTAAGTGCCCGACCATTTTAAAAAAATCCAAATGTATTCTTCCTCTCCTCACAGCTATAATTTTCCTCCTTTGCATTTAAAAGATTTTGCACATACTAAACAATCAATCAACAAATCATCACTTTTAATGACATATGATGGGATGAAACTTACTAACAATCTTAAGAAATGCAATGTAACCAAAGTTATTACCAAAGTTGGAGCAAAACTCAACAGTGTAGAAAATTAAAATATTCCTTTAAATGAGTGCTATATTCTATTAATAACTAGAGGTTTGGATGATACACAGTTCTAGAGGTCAACTAGAATGGCAATAAACACATTTTAACAGTTATCCTAAGAATAATGTTAATAAACAAAATATTCACCTGTAAAATAAATATCCTAAGATGAAATGTTTGAGATAGGCAAGTTTGATTTTTCAATTACGAATATGATCTATATGAAACTTAAAGATCCAATTCACAAAGTTTTATATAAGTTTTGCAAATGACACTGCCCAAGATGTACAATTAGTAAGATAGTTTACACATATATTATACTAAGCATCAACTGACCGGAAGATACAAAAGGAAATAATCATATGGTGATTTAAAAGAGCAAACAATTTCAGTTTTCCCAGGTAATGTTATCAAGAAATTGCATTTTGATGTGATGGGTCTATGCTTGAGTCAACTGTGGCAGAAATAAAAAATGTAAACCTTTGATAATTATATATTTGAATAATTTTTCTTGTTTTGCTAGAAATATAGTACAGATTATGCATGTATAAAATTAATTTATATATATTTTTTATTTATATAACTTTTATTCAAATAAATATATCTGTCCATGTAGTTTTTTTTTCATACTTTCACTATAATGTCGAAACTATAAAAGATAGCTATAAATAGTATGTGACAAAAATACATAGCTGCCAACTTATGAAAAAAAAAAAATAGGATCCCATTGCACGAGGCGGAAAAAATAAAGATAACATACTCAACAATGAAATAATTGTAGCTGATTTAGCTTTTTTCTGCATGCTCTAATAATTCTGAACCTATATATTTTTTTAATTTTTATTATTCTCAGAACTCATTTAAACAAAAATTATGCAATTTCTATCTATTTAAACTATAGATAAAACGAATGTTAATTTAATTTTAGTCTAAAGATTTGTAAATTTAAATGCAAATACAATAAATTTTAATTTATGATTTTAAAATGGTTGCATTTCCGTAAGTACCCAAACTATTATTTTAATACTATTATTCAGAAAATGTCCATATCATAATACATTTGAAATAGTTTTTCTGTATAAAACACGAAATAATTACAAAAATTTTAGATTATGCAAACAGATTGGAAAAGTGGAAATTTTTACAAACAAAATATACTGAGAATTATGCATAAATGAAATCATGTATTACGAAAATGAAATGAAATGAAAATATGTATTAGAAAATCTAGTTTATAGATTTATATATATATATTTTATAAAGCTCAGATTTTGTGTAATAGTCTTGCCAAGTTAAAGAAGATTGAAGTTTTATTTTTCAAGTTTGTAATGCTTATAACTTAAAAACTATGAATTATGTTGCTGCCAATATTAGGGAATAGAAATTAAGGAGATTTTCATGTTATACTAAAATCCCTGTATCATGTCTAACATTTTGCATGGGCTGAAAGAGGAGAATGGAAATTTTTATTTTCAGAGTAGAGATTGATTTCTTACCTTGAGTAAGGATATTTACTTTTACCCAATAAAATATGGCAAGTAGGCACAGAGATAATCTCAAATATAATTTGAACTAAATAAAAATTAATATAGGAAGTAATTTAAAAATTAACAAAATGTTAAATTTCTTAAATAATATATTTGGCATTTTTGAGAAGTATTAATATTTTAGTAATAACAATGAAATTGCAAAAGATTAAAAAATATGAATTCTTTCATTTAAGAATAGTGTGTGATGAACACTAGTTTAGTTTAAATTTTGTGAATTGTAAACAAATTCAAAATTAAAAAATGGAATTAAAAATGTATCAATTCTATATGGAATGCAATAATTAAATCTACCAAAATGGATAAACCAGAATTGAAATATATATTTAATGAAATTTTAATTATTTTACCACACCAAATTAAAATCAAAATATAGTACAGATTATGCATGTGTAAAATTAATTTATATATTTTTTTATTTATATAACTTTTATTCAAATAAAAATATATTTGTCAAAGTTTTTTTTTTCTTACTACATCTACACTATTATATATATCTACAGTAATAATTCACTTTCAGCAATTGAATAAAGTTCTGGACCTTAACTTTTAAATTTTTTAGGGACTGATAAAGTAAATTTTGAATATCAAGCATATTTTTAGCTTTATCTTATTTTGATATTTCGAATGTATAAGAACTGTTTATAACCACCTTTACTTGTACTATATCTTGCTAATATTTGTTTAATGGTAAAAATATATTTATTGATTTACAGGACGTTCATTAACAGTATCTTTAACCTGTGTTTTTGTTGGGGTATCTGTATTTTGCAGAACCTATATAGGTGGAAAATACCTTTGCAAAGTGGAAAAATACTTTTGCAATGGCACAAAATATGTAGAAATGCAAATTTTTGCAATGCTGCAGCAAAATAGTCCATTTTACTAATTATGCATTTGGAAAATAGCTTTTTACATATAAAACAATACTGAAGATCGTGCAAAAATGCCGTTTTACACAATGCTGCAGCACCGGCCACACAATTTGCTACCATAAACTTTTGGGTTGGTCGTGTGGTCTGGGCTTTCAACAATGCTGCAGCAAGATTGCCACACACGCAGAAAAGAAAGGGAAAACTTTAATCTCAATATTTTCACCTGCGAAAAAAAGAAAATTCCTGGAGCAAAAATACTGGAAGATTCTCATGCTTGTTAAATTGCACACAGACGTTGCTTTTTTTCAAATGTCTATTGTAGTAATTTTATCACAAATTGGAGGGATATTTTTCTAAACATCCATATACAAGAGATTTTGGTCAAAATCAAATAAAATTCAGGAAATTTTTATATTTTTCAGGAAATCAGAGGAAAGTGTAAAAATTTAGGAGAGTTGATTGTTATGTTGGCTACTATGAACAATAAGCAAGAATTTGTATCTCTTTTGTAAGCCCTATAAGTGCATATAATTGGATTTTGGATCTAGTTTAGTTTTTTTAAGTATAGTAGTTGTAATTCCGATATTTTATTATTGTAACAGATTTTATTATTGTTGTAAGTTTTCCAATGGCCTGTAAATGAAACAAATGTGCCAGAAAAAATTGAATCAACTTTACTGAAATTTTATTTTATGAAATGTTATTCACGCAAAATGATTTCAGCTCAATCAGACTAGAGCCACCGCATATATAGGGTGTCTCAAAAACATTGGCATCTGCTTTTATTCCTTAAATATTGATCCATGCCAAAGATCCATTAAAGATAACAGGCAGATATTATTTGCCTATGATGCATTGTGGTTGTGTCATTTGAACTCTTGGTGTAAACATTTACATTTTAATTTGTGATTAATCCCTCACCAACTTTGTTTAAACATATCTCTGGGACTTAATGATAAAATGCTGAAATTTTGTACATCCCCTTAGTGTATGGGGTACATTTTACTCATTGGAAATGCTTTTGTACAGAGGGCCGTATAAAAATTTAAATTTTGTATTTCTTCAAATTTAATCCCCTGAAAATTTTTATCAATTTCAATAAAATTTTGTATCTTTTTATGCAACTTTGTAATTTATTATATATGTCTAAAATCAATATTTAAGGAATAAAAGCCGAGGTCAATGCTTTTGGAACACCCTGTATGTATGTATGTATGTATATATATTTTATATGGTCTTTTCTATTTATATCAACTTCTAGCTCTGCATGGAAATATATTCTTCAGATACTCCATAACAATTTTTTTTTTTAAATTTTTAAGCTATCCAAACCCTACTTATTTGCCACTGCAAAATCATTTTCTTTAATTGTGAAAATGCAACGCCTAAGATAAGACTTTCATGCACTTGAGATCTTTTTTCAGATACACACCTCCATAGTTTCCTCCACCACCACCTCCATTATACTGGAATCCTCCTCTTCCACCTAAAAAGTACAACAATGTATAGCAGATCAAACAATCATACCATAACAAGTAACATGATTTCAATTTTCTATAACCAGATATGATCCATAAGTGAGAGATCCAATTCTTTGCATACAAATCCCTACAGAATTCCAATTTACAACACCTAACACCAGAGAAGAAAACAGATTGCCACATGATCTATGCCTTAAGAAAAATCACTTTTTACCAAAGTTAAAATACCAAGAGTAAGAATCCATAACCAATACATGAAACCTATTCAAGTACCATTTCTACACTCAAATTTATTTAGCTTTTGTGAATACAATACACCTGAAACTGGGATATATCGTTTAAACTCATGAAATTATTTTGACCATCAAAATTTAAAAACCATAAACGCATTGATTCTTTAAAAGATTGAACCTCTATATTTTGATCATACATAAAACTTGCATAAAATGTAAACAGTTACCAATCAACTGGCTATAGGCTTATCAATTTTGCTTGCTTACATTTAGTTTTATTATAGCTACAGTAATTACTAACAATGATTTTGTTGTATCAACCAGTAACTATATAGTTGCCACTAAAATGTGTTCAAACAGAAAGGCAGGCGTTCTGGGTTTTTCATTAACACAGGTTCATTTTTATTTATCAACAAATCCCTGGCAAAATCATGCAAATAAAATTTATGTTGCTTCCATTGCTTATTCTGTAAGTATATTTAACACTTTTCCAATTTGTTTGGTACATCTATTTACCTCAGAATGAACATTTGGTTTTAAACCTTGTTCAACATTCAGTTTGAACAGCTTTAATTTACACCTTCGTTAACACTATTTTTATAAGTTTCGTTAAAGGGTAACTTGGAAGAAACAAAACTTTTGCAGTTGAAATAATTTGCACCTTTTTTTTACACTTTTTAATATTCCCAAGAAAAACCTATATTTTCTCAAGAAAAACCTATATTTCATGAGAAAACACTAACTCAATTACTTTAAACTTATAACAATATTTCCTAAAAGATCAATGCCGCAAAATACAGCATAAGACAAGACAGAAGTATCTGCATACGACTGCAACTTTTGGATTGTAAGATGATTGTAAAAAAAAAAAAAATGCTAAAACAAATGATTTGAGTAGATTCCAAATATGACAAAATAAGCATGTTTGATTACATATGGCGAAGAGGGCTAAATTTGTATTCCGTCTGAAATATATCTGCAACATTAATTATTTTGATAAATATCAGCATACATACTTCTAGATTTCATAGTTCCTAGTTAACAGATGACCCAATAATCAATGGTTAAAATGCTACTTAAGCATTGCTGTTTATTTTGTTATGCACAGTTGCATGCTTCCTAGCATATATTTAGAATGTATTAATTAAACAAAAATATTTTTAAAGCACCCTGAAAAATAACTTTTGCCTTATTCACATTACATACAATATGGAATATATTATAAAATATACGATATTTATAATTTTGACACGACTACATTTTAGAATATGTTAAATAATTTGATAAATTCACTATTACTTTTGATCATTAATTTAATATATTTCACTGTACTGGACATATTTAAAACTTTATTTTACAATCTTGTATATCTCCCCTTCTGCAAATTACTCAACCATCCAATTAAAATAGCTTTACTATTGCAGTTTATCAGCAAATAAACAGGATATTTCACTTGAAAAATATTACAATTATGGAACACTGAACTTTATAAGTATCTTATCCAACCTGCTTTATACAAAAGAAAAAATTATTTACAGTACCCTTAAAATTATTTACAATAAATAATCAGATTTGATAACTTTTGCTGCTAAAAATGTTTAAAACTGGAGGCTACAAATTGCAAAGTTCAGCTGCCTAAAAATTGCAAGAGCTCCAGCTGCCTAAATACATACTTGAAGCAACATTTCAGGTATATAACTCATACATAGTTTGTATTTTAGTTTTTTTTTTATCCCATTTTGATTTTAGGAACTGAAGTATATTTCCATCTTTCATGATGCAGTTAACAATTATTTAACTGACAGATATGGCTTTACTATCACAATAATTTCCCACTCAAATCTCCAAACCAGTCAAAATCAACTTTTAAGGTGTATCAGTTTTGATGAAGTAAACAATTTTTACATAGGTAAATCCTTTATAATCACCAAATTTGCTTATGACATGTGGAACCATCATTTCTGTTTATGAAATTTAAAACTTGTAAAATTGTACCAAATCTTACGTCTACAATACGAATTAGTTTGATGAATATTTAACCAACCACATTTTATACAATTGTTTTGCATTTGATCAACAGGCCAGTCTGCCATTACACACCCTGACCATAATTAAATGTTTAAAGAAGAAAGCAATACCATAACCCATAACTTTGTGTACATTTTCTAGAAAAGGATTTTTTCAGGGGAAGAAAAATATACAAAAGTGAAAAACTCAAAACCGGATTTTTTACTTTAGAATGCAAGATCTACGAAATTCTTTGCTGTTTTAAGCAACATTTAATGCTTGAAATGCAAATATTGAACACCAACTTATGAACACCACATAAATAAAAGTGTTGAAAATATCTTGCAAAAATACATAAACATCAAGAGTGGCAGAAATGTAAAATTACTAAATCAAGTTAAATTTTTTACACATTCCTTATACAGTGAAAACCCTCTTAACAGATTAACCTTTTCCTTTGCAATTTCTTGAAACATGCAATGTTATTGAAATTCTTTGCTTACACAAAACTTTTAATAAAACACATCTAAAGAGAATTGAAATACTTTAAATATTTCATTCAAACCATTTTCAATATCACCAAGAGTAAACTTAACTACCAAATATAAAAGCAGAAACATTTATCCATTTTCAATTGACAATCGATTGCATTAATTTCAGTTAAGAGGGATTCTACTGTGCTCTAAATAAAATAAAGCTTTTTTTTTTTAAATTTTAAAACATTAAATATTTAACTACTAAAAAATAGCTAAGATTATATCGAAAAATGTCTAAATTCCTTTAAAAGAAACAATAAAATTTAATTCATTGCTTCATTTATAGTAGTTAGGATACCCATGTCAAATAGTAACATCAGTATAAAATACTTGAAACAAGTACATAAGTACACAATGTCTCAATTTTAAATATTTTAACACATTAAAGATTTATTTTACGACAGTATTCAGAGACCTGATTAACTGTCATTTTGCCATAACAACCAGCATGAAACTTTACAACAAAATACTACATAAAAAGAGCTAGTTTATAAATGGCAACTTCTACCTACTTTGATAAGGCAAAGTAACATCTTGTAAATGAACTGAAATTAAAATTCAATCAAACACTAAAATCATTGATGCAAATCACATCAGAACCTTGCAGTTGAAAAAGCTTCTTTTCAATGATATATTGCAGAATACAAGCTTTAATTTCCCTCTTCTAAACATGACTTTTTTTACATTATAAATATTTCACAAAAATCTTATTCTTACAAAATTAAGAGATTGTATACTAGATTCTAGCCAATAAACCAATAAAACTGACATGCAATAACTAAATAACACTGACTTATAATTAAAATAATTTTAGTTTAATTAGTTATTGTAGCCAATGATAAAAAGGATGAATAGTAAAATGAACATTTATCGGACCACTCTGTGGTACCGTTACCTTTATTGAAACCGCCCCGGCCTTGACCTTGGTTACTAAAAACGAAGCAGATTGTAAGCATTACTTCTTGAACTCCACAAAGACGACGTCATTCATAGTACAGTTTAATGATGAGTGTATAAAGAAACTGTGTACTCAATGAGTACGAACAAAATAAACCACTGGGTGAATTAATGTGCACTAAAGGAAACTAGTAATGAACTTGTGATGTAGAAGAAAAATTAGTTATACATGTATGAATCTACAGTTCAAGTCTTAAAGAACATCAATAAAATAACTTAATAGCTTATGTAGTTCTAAATAACATTGATATAAGAAAATAAAAAATTTAATGGTGTGTAAAAAGAAAATGCAACATTAAAGAATTAATCAGTGACTTACCAATACAAACCTACAGATCTTATGATTTCATTTGTTACTTTCTGCGTAAAAGGGAGCAAGAATTTAACCTCTCCAAATAAATTGTAAAAAAAAGATTGCCCTTTGTTCATAAACTCAGAAGTACAATCATCAGTTGCTATCACTTCATGCCAATTAACTTGTAAACCAATTGGCCAGCATTTATTACAAAAAGGACTTTTCAGCAAGACAAATTACATTGTATGTACTCCAATGTACACAAACAATCATTGATAAACTATTCAACTACATAATTTTCTACAGATCAAATTACCATTAGATCAGGTAAACAATGATCAGCTTATTGCACATTGAAATAAAACTCTTAGTTTACCGATTTGTGCCCCTTTTGGGATAAAAAGCTTAAATAACTTTTCTACTAGATAAATTTAGATTAGCATAATTGGTAGATAAATTATATGCAATTTCCAATGCACAAGTAATTTTATCAATCATAATTTGAAACATTTTACACTTGTTCTCAAGGATATTCATACAACTTACAAGTTGCCCAATTCGACCACGGATTTCCCATGCACAGTAGCTTTGAATATAGCAAAACATTCATACTTCTTAGCTACACACCAATATGCAGAACATGGTAATATTTAAGAAAACTCGCAGGTTTTTTTTTTTAATTTACTAATCAGAAACATGCATAATGAAACTCCTTACTGAATCATAACCCTGCCTGCAAAATCATAAAAACAAGCTGATATTATTTCACTCTTAGTTTTAGAATACACCAAATCATTACTCAGTTCAAAAACTTGAATACCATAACTTACAGCCTTTAAACACAGCAGTATTTTTTATTGATATGCAGATCATCTAGGAGTCAAGTTTTAAAGGCATCCACTAGATTCACAAATTACTAATTAAACATTTTATAAGAAAATGTAATACAGAAAAACTACAAATGAAGTTGATTGTACTTTGTAAAAGTTTCCACTGTGACAATTTTGATTACTACAAATTATTTTAACCTTTAACAGTTTCCCCTGGAGAAGAAATACAAGAATTTCTTGGGTGGTGGTGGGGGAGGGGGTGTAATTAAGTTTAATATTGCATCAATTATGTATCAAGATGCTAATGTATGTGTAAAACACAAATTCTAAGGCTCATCAGCATGGCTAACTTAGCTAAGGACTGGTTACATGTAAATTAGTATAGCAGATAATGAGAATATATATAAGTAAGATTTTGAAAAGTATCAAATAGAATGAGCAACATAAAAATGAAAAATTAATGAAAAGGAAATGGAGAAAAATATTTGAGCAAAATGCTCTACAGACTAACCAAGAATAAGATTATGAATGTTAGTACAAAAAATAAATTTCTAAAACAGCAGAAGCATTTACATTACAGTAAAATAAAACTGATACAAGTCAAAAGCAGTATAACATCAGTTGCAGATCAAAATATTAGCGACACTAACAGTGGAAAGAAAATAGATCTGCAAAATGTTATACAAGGGTTGAGAGCAGGAATATAAACTGCAACTATAAAAAAAATTAAAGAAATTCTAGAAAAATAAAATGAAAATAAGAAAAGATGCTCTTTTTGGCAGTTTTACCAAATACACAAAGTGAGAAATTAATTGAGGAGCTGCAGTTCTATCTTTAACTAAATCAACAAAAAAAAACTATTAATTGCGAATAAATTGGCAAACTAAAGAAAGGTCTCTGAAATTCAAATATTAGTAACACTGCAAAGGAGTATTTTAATATGAAAAAATAAAACACAAGGAAAAACAAAATATCTTTCAATATGTGTAACAGTCTCACTAGGTTCATATTAAAATTCAAAGTTTGTTGGGTTTTCCAAAAGTTTCATAGCACTAAGTAAAATCTCAACATCTTGTACAATAACTATCTGGTGAAACAAAATTCAGTAAAATAAATCAAAGATTCAGTAAAATAAATCAAATAAAAAGGACTCAAAATTTGGTTTCAAGTGCAATAAGGAAAACAATCCTTATATATTAAGGGGAAAAAAGTTTTCCAGATTTTTTTTTAATCTAGGACTTAATTAAAAAATTCAATTGTCCAAATCCAGTTTTAAAATATCCTTATGTTTCTAGATTTTCCAGATAAATATTTATATTACCTGTCACTAACTATTAAATCACACATTAAAATTTGGATTACTAAAACAAGTTTCAAGTCAAACTAGTTTATAATTCAATTATAGTGAATTTAGAGATATAAGAAAAAGGAAAACATTTTACACTAAAGCCTTATATTCAATAAAATATTTATCATGAATTTATAGAGACATTGAACTTTTCATTCACTGCATTTGAGTTAACAAACTTGTTTGACTAATTGCAAAGATAAAATTTCAACTTTATCCCTACTTGTTATATAGTTATTTTAAAATATTAATATTTAATATTTGCAAATGTAGCACTTCCATTTCTCAGTTTTAACTCAAGCAGTTTATTCCTGAGAGCCATATATTTACTAACGCAGTGGAGATGAGTAACATGAGTGGAATATAAGAAAAATCATAGGCAAAGATCTTTACACATGTCTAAACTAATAAGGTCCTAGTATTGTCACTACTCCATAGAAAGAAATATGCATGCCACTGGTCCAAAGCACGGCAAGAATAAGAATAAAATTTCCCAGACTCTTACAGTCAAAGATTTCAGAGTATTTTAGGCTTTCTAGATTGTCAAACACCATGATATGAACTATATCTGCTTAAGTAGGTCCAACTAACAGATAAAATGGTCAAGTGATTTATTATACAAGTAACATGCAAGAAAATTAAAATGCATTACTTTATAATCCACAAACTTTTTAATAAAGAAACACTTCATTACCATAGGATTACAAAAAAAAAATTGTGACAAAAGATTTTTTTTTCAAATTTGTAAGATTAAAAAAAAATGTTAGTTCCAGAAACACACCTATAGGAACTATAGCTTAAATTATGATTCTTAAATTTAACCACTTCCGTATTTTTTCTAACCACTTTTAAATACACATTGATAACATTATACACAATAAAGCAGGTTGTAAAAAAATCATACACTACCGAATTAAAATATTCAACAATACTAGATACCTTAAAATTACTTTTAAAATGTTATATTTTCTGAACAAAAACCATGAAAATTATTTTAATATATTTTAAAAAAATAGTTACAGTTTTGTCATATTTTGCTAGATAGCTTAATTAGCTTTTTTGATACCTACTTTTGGACATCACTAGGATTCCAGGCCAGACAAATCAATTTTTTTTTTGTAGTTTCTGAAGTAGAAATTTAAAAAATTCAGTCCACTAGACGACCACTAGAAAAAATTCAGACCACCACGGTCCAATGGACCAGTAACTTGTTTCAGGGATATCAGACCACCCTTAAAATTGAGCCGTAACTTTTCAAAATAGACCTTGTCTAGCCCCAAAATATAAATGAATATTGAAAAAATTTGTAAAAAAAAAATTGTTCAATGCAGAATTAAAAGCAACACCTTTTTACATAATTATGAACACAAATGGATCACATTTATAATTTTAGATACATCTGATAAACCAACCATTCAGGCCTGGCTAAGGCAAAATTTTTGAAATAAGATTAAACTCAATGTGTTATCAGGATTAAAATGTTGGTCTATACAAATCTTATAGTCAACACAAGTTACTAACTGCAGTGGCTGCTTAGCACACAAAACATGACTAGCCAAATTTGGAAATTATTAACCAACATAATTCAAGCTATATCAGGAACATTACATACTAAAAATAGAAAACAATATTTACTTCATACACAATTTTTGTGCACCATATGATATTTAGCATTTAATACTTTTCAACTAAGCAAATGGAGGTCAGAATTATTTCCATGGGGTGATATTTAAATATAATCAACTCATACATTAAGTTTAATAATCTTTAACAGTTATATTATTATCATCTTTATGAAAATATTTAAATGCAAATTTCTTTCAGAACATTTTTCAGTTCTTACCTACATAAATACAAATATGTTGAATTACTTTATTTCACATCTTTATTTCTGAATATGGTCAAATTTCTAAGTTTTAATACAGGTATTGTAATTCAAGAGATACATCTGATATAAGACTAAAACCAACATTTCCACCCAGTTGTTAAATTTAACCAATGTTCCCCAAAATTATAAATAATAATGCAATTGGCATTCTGCATATGTATTTTGATCATAACTACAGTAAAGTATTTTTCTGCAATTTAAGTAATACAAAGACAAATCCATCAAATTTAGACTTTTTGCTGCAAAATGAAAAAATTTAAAAATAATTTAAGAAATATTTTAAAAAGTAACTCTTGGGAAAATTTTTATAAAAAAAACATTTTCAATTTGGATACAGATACAAATGGACCTAAGCAATATAGAATAGGAGTGTTTGAGAAAGTCGAGTAACATATATCTTAGTCCAGATATTCTTTAATTGGAGCAGTTCATGTTATATAAATTTGAATAACTATGATTTTTAGAATGGTAGAAAAAATGCCAGTCTAAATTTAAATACATTGCACACATTCAGTTTTAATGTTTCATAAATTTAGTTAAAATATAGATCAATCTTAATTTCAATTTCTCTGGATCAAATTGGTTTTTTTAGCAACTTGTATCATGGTAATTTCAAGAAAATCAATTGAATCACTGAAACTTGTAAATTATAATTTACAAAATTCAAACGTGAAACTCAAAAGATTTTTTGGAAATGGTTAATAGAAAAATTTTTATTTTAAAATTATTGTTGGGAATAATTGCATTAAGTGTTTTGATAAATGAATTTATTTTATTTCATTAACATGTCAATGTGCATGCACAGTATTCAATTCATACTTAAGTGCATACAAAATTCACTAAAATTTGAAAAACCCTAGCATACTACATTCCACAGATCTGCCGGCTATTACCAAAATTTTCAGTTTTTTTATCTATCCATATCTATTACTGCAGACAGTGAACAAATACTAACACAATCAGAGCCATCAACTGTGATAATTTTTAAACACAGTCGAGCAAATTATTGAAATGAAGTGAGTACATCCAAGCATAGCTTCGTGTACGCTTTAACATTTATCATGTACTCATAACATTTTGTACATAATTTGAATTAATTTTTTATGTCATGACAAAGATCAAATTTTAAATTTTGATTTATGTATTAATCTAACTGAGGCAAAAGGTTAGATAATGTTAAACTTATTTCAAAATATTTGCACAGATTTTTCTATTTGATTGGTAAACTTGTACAATTTTAGTTTTTTACTACTTTTATAAAATAAACATTAAACTAATATACTATTAGTACTGACAGTACCAGTTTATTGTAACTTAATAAAACCATATAAGTAATAAACAAAAATATTCCCTACTTTTGTTTGCATATTTTGAATTTTAAACATGTTAACAATGAGGTAGATATGCAGATTTACAGTGGCCAGGTCACTATTGGTGACCAAAATTACTACAGTAAGTCACCATTTCTGATGACAAAAATTTCTCAATACTTTCAGTCCCACAGCGCTAGCAGTCGGTAGATTGGACCAATTGCCTCACGAATTGGGTTCAATCGTTTCGTTGTTGCGAATCATTATTCCGTAGCTAAACGTGAATAGCAGTCAATCGCGATTTAGTCACACTGAAGGTAATTTCTGGTGACTGACATTTCTCAGAAATCCTTTCAGTCCTAAGGCAGCTGGTAAATCGAGCCGATTGCCTCGCAGATTGCTCCATTGTTACGGACCGCCATTCCGTAGCTATGTGTGAAACGCAGTCGATCGTGATTTGGTCACACTGAAGGTACTATGTGCACCTAATTAGCGAAATATTTTAGAGAAAACTTTTAAACAAGTCTCGTCAAATGTGCGGGTCGCAAATCCGATTGAATAAAATTTTCTTTTTTACAAGATTCTTCTGCAGATTCGCAATTATGTTCTTTTTGAGAACTTCCCCACATTTTTTGTTTTTTCCGGAAAAATTTTCTTTTTCCCATGGGCGAAAATCCTTTCTCCAGTTCACATGATCTCTACAAGTTACAAAAATCCCGAAAATGTCATGAAATCGTTCATATATGTTCCAAAAATGCCGCAAAATTTGATTGTTTTAATACTGCATTTGTATGCAAACTGCAACATATTTCGTTTAATTTGGGAAATATTTCCCACTTCTGTAATCTGCATCACCTACAGTTTTTGCAATTACTTGTTTTATACAGAAAAACTATTTTTCAAACATATTAATAAAATAAAGGCCTATTTTACATCAATCACGAAAAACGGCATTTGTACATGATCCCCTGTATATTTTGTTTTAATTATGAAATTATTTTTCCACTTACGCAATTTGTTTGCATTAACTAATTAATATTCACAAAAGTATTCACTCTTCTATGCCTTCTACTCTTCTGCCTGTGTACTGATTTATTCTTCTTTCTATACCTGCGTATTTCAGCATTTCATAAATCAACATACTTCATGTCACTGTTCATGATATATTATAGATTTTCTTTATACTATTATTAATTTGCATCTTGCATCACGTATAAAACAATTTTGTTTTAAATTAAAAAAAAAATTCAACTGTAATTTAAATAAACCTGTCTGTTAATAAAACTCAGACATGTGATTTGTCCAGCAAAAAATTAGCTGAAATATTTTTTTCATCTCTGTGTAATAAACCGTATTCGTATATAATCGAATTTCTGAAACTTTCAATAATTTCAAATTAAAATTAATTTTCCTGTGATATCATTTTTTTTCTAATATTTTTAGGGTTATTGTGTCGGAATTTTTCATAAATCTTATTCGATTCATAACTATTTTGTTGTTTCAATTTAAGAATTTTGTTGTTTTATGTATTTCTTACCCATGGCAACCTTATTGAATCTTTGTTAATATTTTCATGTTGTCTGTAACTGTTTAAATATTTTGTTATAATATTTTATTTTAATATTTTAAAAATGGTTTCTGCCTTAATTTTAAAAGCATCTAGTTTTTATGACTGCTGTTTAACGGCTAGGGAATGAAATGAAATCAAATTTTGCAATTTAAATTTCTCTTGTGTTATTACCTTTTCTCTAAATAGGGTGTCTTTAGAATACTATCCACAAAATATAGAATCTTTAATGAGAGTGACATTCCAAATTGCATGATATCTCAAATACAACATGAAATGATAAGAAATAAAATATCATGGTTTCACTTCCACGATATGATGTCATACACTATGTAAAGCTCTATGGTTAGAACAATTTTGCTGTAAAAGAATAGTCATTGTATTATGCACGAAATGGGATACCCACACATCATGACCTCACAGTATCTGATATCATGAGCCACATAAAGCTCCATTTTGTTCTTTAAACCAGAATCCACTCTGCTTCGCTTGAGTTCTGGACCATGTGAGACAACTAGTTATATTAAACTTTGAAATTTTTTTTTTTATTATTGCAGCTGATACAACTGCAAAATTACAATTTAGGGAACACTGGTTTCATTTCTCACACAATAAGTTAAAACTGTAAATGTTTAATTAGTTTCTGAAGGACTTAAAACAACCACAAGCCCATTTTATGTTACAATACTTATCAAGATATTTCAAACTAGAACAACTATCTAACACTACCTAGGCCCAAAATAAGTGCCCACTACATTAACACCACTCAATTCCAACTGCTCATTTTGAACAAGAATTGTTTGTAGACAATTTTTTCCATGTGCAACCATACCTATTGTACAGAGTGGACATACATCCTAAATTAGCACATGAGGTACTTGCAAGAGGGGAATTCTGAACTTGCTTAAAATAAGCAATATATTTTCCAATAATAAAAATAGTTGAAATTGCAAAAATGTCAAGTGCAATGCTTATCAAAAAATGGCAGGTTTAAAAAAATGAAAATCTAAATTTTAGCTAGGCTATTAGCATTCTAAATGCTATCTTTGAAAGTCGGTCTGATTCAAGTTAGAATTTTCACAAAATGCCTATAATTATTAAATAAAGTACATTTAAAAAATTTAAATAATCTCAGAAAATTAGAATTTTGCATTTTATACCACAATTTCTGTTGTGACGTCTGTTTTATTGAAAGGTGTATTTTTTGCACTCTGAAAATGGTGCAGCCTGCTGTAATAAATATTTTAAAATGATGAAATTTCAACTTTTAAAATAATTTTTTTTAAGATCTCAATGTAGCATATCGTCTCATGAATTTGGATATTCATGTATCAAATTTCACGGCTATCCAAAGCATTCAATTTCTTGCTACAAATGCACCTTTTATTACATAAGCTAAAGTATACAGCCAGTCAAACAAGAATTGATAATGCAGCCAAAAACTTTCGTTTAACAAAATTTTAACCAAATTCTTTTAAACTAGTAATTGCAAGAAATTCTAAAACATTCTAATATCAAGAATGAAATGTTATAAATCTATGACAAATTGTTATAAATCTATGACAATGAAACAAATTTTGTAAGAATGTGTAAAAATAGAGACCTTTCGGCCAAAATTGTTTAAATGTCAAACTAATTTCAAATAAATATATTTTAAAGAAATTAATTCATAATATTTCCCCAATTAAACATTTACAGTTAAACATTAATGATAGAAAATGCACATTTTTTCACAGTAAAAATATTATAAAACGAAACTTACCCAAAACCACCACCGCCGCCACCCCGGCTACCTCTATCATACCCGCCTGGTCCTCCTACACACAAAAAAAAAAACATGTTAATAGTTAAATATTATCCAAATCAAAATCTTAATAATGAATATATTTTCTTCTACTTACTATTATTGCTTTGAAAGCCACCTCTTCCACCACCACTTCCTGGTCCACCGTAACCCATTGGACTACCATAACTATCACTTCCTGGTCCACCAGGCATAGGGCCAGGTCCACCAGGAGGAGGTCCGCCATATCCACCTGTTGGACGATTGTAATCCCCACCAGGAGGAGGTCCATATCCTCCAGGAGGTGGAGCCATACCATGTCCAGGAGGGCCTTGAGATGGAGGACCAACAGGAGGTGCAGTTGAAGCACCTGTAGACGGAGCACCAGCACCATATGCAGGAGCTGGTGGAGCTGAAGAACCTACACCACTGCTGGGAGGCTGACTACCATAACCTGATGGAGCAGAACCACCATATGACCCATAACCAGGAGAACCAGAATAACCAGTCTGACTTTGTGGGGCAGATGCAGAATAGCCTACAAAAATAATTTGAAGAATCAAAAATGCAAAATATGTAACCAAATATACAACTTTAGAAAAACATGACTCATCTCTTGCTGTTTGTGCATCATTAATAAGAGTCAATTTAAAGAAACCATTTAATAGGGAATAACATCCTCTATAAACTCATATGCATATGCATAAAATTTGAGTACGGCAAGGGGATATCTTCATATCTAAAATGCATATCAGTTTCTTTCATAATTTCCAATGGCATTACTCAATTTTGAATCTATATCAAAACTTAACCTTGGGTAACAAGTTTCAAGACATTTTGTCCAGTTGCTTCTAAATTTGAGTAAAGTACTGTGTAAATTCAATTCCCAAACTAATTTATAATACATTTAGAATTTGCCCTTCTCCCCAAGGCTGTGGATTCTGAGTAGTCAGTAGCAGTATTAGTGAAGGGGTCACAAGTAAAGTTGCAAACTCAAAAAAAATTATTAAAAATAAACATTTTGGAATATAAAATTAATTTTTAATTTAGAAATTTTATTCAATAGTTTTTAAAAAATAAATTAAAAACAAATACTAATTACACTCTGAACTCAATTTTTTTTACTACAATCCTATGAAGAAAGGAACGAGAATACAAAGCGGGATATCCATTTTTAAATTTAAATTCTATATTGTAAAATGAATAAAATTTAAATATCCATTTTAAATTTTATCCATTTGTAGAATACAAGGCAGCATATCCATATTCAATACAAGGCAGCAAGCATATCCATTTATATTTTTTTTCTTGATATTTGTTATGCATAGCTGCAAATAACATTAAAATTTTCTTAACATGGATATCGACAAAACTAACCTAGTATGAATTTAAAATACTTAAAATGTTTCTCCAAAAACACCATTTAATACATAACAAATGTGTATGATAGAATTTTAGTTAAATAATCAAGAGTATAGTAAAATAATAAAATCCATATATAGTTGTATAAATACACTCCACTATATATTAATTTATAAACACCCAACCTCATTGACTAAACAATTATATTAGTTTTCTATATGGCTCAAATTGGAAAAAAAAAATCAGCTCTGTAACCCTTTAATCGGTCCGGCCACCCAAATTGCTGCTCTCAGTCTTCGGATGACTCGGTCGTCCTGGACTTTCGACCCTTTAATTCGTTAGTCAAACCCTGCCCTCCTTCCTTTCCAAAATCCTGGCTACAGTAACTACTGTGCCATAATCATTTATACTGTTTTATTGTAATACTGTATATATTACTGTAATATTTCTAATTTGAGCCCTGGCGATTCAAAATTTCACATGATCCGAACAGTTCAATACAACTGCTCTGCATCTATTTTTAGTTATGGAGTTATAGAATCACCTTGAACACACATCGAAATTTGCATACATAATTAAAGGCTTTGATAAGAGTAACAGAAAAAAGCCAAGTAGTAATGAAAGCTAAAATGAGCATGTCATTCAATGTAACATCAAATCCTGCCATATGGATATTATTCTTAACTTTTTTACAAGCGTTGTTCAACAAAATTTTGTTTCTACAAGAAACATTTTATCAAAAGCCACTTTGTCTAAATTCCCAAAGTTTCTTTGGTCATTGATGACCCGAAATAACTCTGTTTTCCTGACATGGTAAAGGGCTTTTCACATACTAGCATTACTGCTGTAGGTGTGTCTACTATATCCGAAAAGTGTATATACTTGCATATAAATCGACTTCGCATATAGGTTGACCTCCCTACAATCAGAAAAAAATTGGAAAAAATCCAACTCTCATACAAATCGATCTCAAAAAGAGAAAAAAAAATTGTCATTCAAAAACACCTAAAAATGAAAAAAATATAATAAAAATTAATTTCCATAATAAAAACTTCAAAGTTTGATTCCAAGCAAGTAAACTTATGACATACGAGCGTTATCTCCCATCAATTTTGGAAACTCTTTAGCGTAACAAGCTCCAGGAATTCTTTTACTCCCAGCACACAGCGTCCTTAAAACAGACAGGAGACCACACATTCCTGTCTCAAGTGTCCTTGACCCACTGCACAATCTGATATCTGTCTTCCACCCGTTATTTCAGCAGATTTTTTTCGTTAACACCAAATCATATAACCGTTAACCCCCCCCCCCCTCCCCCCCAACAGTTATTAGATAAACAAAACAAAAAACACTTTCAACTTAAAATCCTGTATTATAGTTTTAAACAATAATCCTGTATTATAGTTTTAAACAATCTGTGTTACAGAATTACCTTTGAAAAGAGCCATTTTCTATCTAAGACGATCAGCCATAATCCGAGAAGCAAAAGATAAACATCAAACGAAAATGTATGCATATTTTTTATGATGCGATACACTGGTAATAGGGAGCATTGGGAGGGCAGTGACTCCTCACAGGAAAGTTTTGAAGTGCACAGAAATTGGGATTTGTTTTAGGTGCCTCACGGGAAAAAAGAACTTCTAGACTTATATTTATTTTTTTAGATTCTGCGTATAAGTCGACTCCCCCCCCCACACACACACACACACACACACACTTTGAAGCTTTTTTCTGTCACAAATTTCTTGACATCTTTTCATTGTCATTAAAGAACAGAAAAACTGGGAACTTTTTAGCTGGAGAAAGAATATTTTAATTAAGCCACATTCAGGGTTGTAAAAAGTTGCAATAAATGGGATACAGCTTCAAATCTACCCCATTGTTTCCATCTGTTGCTGCTGAGAAAGTATTGATGCAATAGTTTCATTTCATCAATATGTTTGAAATAGTTTTCTTGTATAACAAACTAAAATTTTAGTTGATGCAAATGTTGTTGTTCACCCACATTAGATAATAATTGGTCAATTCTCTCTCTCTGTGACATTGTGGGAATAATCACAGTTTGTGAGCTCTAATTGAGATCACGAAGTCATTTTGAGATACAAAAACTTTTATCACAAAATTCATGACTTTGTTTCCAATTTTATGACATTTTCCGAACATACATGTGACCCATTTTAAATTTAAATGTTTCGTGTCTTGTAGATACCTTTATGCAAATGAAAAAATAAAATGCAGATTTGCATAAAAATACAAGTATTATGGTGATGAAAAATCTGATTATTTTGGCCCAAAATCAGACTTCCAGATCAAAACAAACAGAACAAATATGGGAAAATCTGAACACTTGGAAGCTATGCCATGTTATTTGGCACCTAATGATACATTACCAACATTTTATTAAAACAATTACACTTACTCCCTGCTGAATAGGAAGATGCTGCAGGCTGCTGTCCATAACTGTACTGAGACTGCTGACTGGATCCATATTGATCAGTACCATAACTACCATAAGCTGTAGTAGCAGCAGCAGGTGCAGTTGACCCAGCCCAATTTGCAGAAGATGAGCCCTGTCCAGTAAAAAATATACAATAAATCAGAGAATGAAAAAATACATTTTTGGAAAATATAAAATATTTTAACAAATGTTTTAACAAACTTTACATTGAAAATTAAGATAGGAATTCAGATTTTTAAGGACCAGGATTAGATGTTGCTACACTTATTTTAACACTATAGAGATTCTATATTTGAGTATTCTCACCAAACTAGGGTCGAAAACCCAGACCATCCGTCTCGTCCGAAGACTTAGAGAAACAATTTGAATGGCCGGCACCAAACTAGGGTGTAAAAGCATTAGTAGTGGACAATTAAGCATTTTCTAAATCCAATAAATCATAAAATTGCATTATAAAGCCATTTATGAGCATGCTCATTTTTTGTTTTATTACTTAAAAATAACATTCACAGCAAGTCAATGTTATAATAATTAATAAGTCAATGTCACAGAAAGCCAATGTTATAATTCTATAAAATAACATCCACAACAATCATGGAAAGTCGAAAAGTAAATTAAAAATTGAGATTCAAGTTATTAACTCATTTTTACTTTCCATGCAATACATGGTAATGTATAGGGAAAGTATTGGAATCATGTCAAAAATCGCAACTCGGGTTTTCGACGGATCTACACGTTTCGAGACCTCTAGAATACGAAAAAACTATTTTTGGCATGACGGCTGTCTGTGCAGATTTTGTATCCACTCTAACTAAAAAACTAATTTCATAAAATTTGGCAGATGAGTCGCTTGTGGGCGAATCTGGTGCTGATTAGTTTTGGGTACATTTCGGGATAAAAGAACATGCCATTTTTTGAAAAATGGCCTGTATCCACTCTAGCTGAAAAACTAATTAACTAAATTTCACAAAATTTGGTAGATAAGTCGCTTGTGGGTCACCCTGGTGTTGATTAGATTTTGGTATGATTCGAAAAAAAATAGCCTTTCTTTGCGAAATGGCCAGCAAAAATCATCAAATTCTAAAATAAAAACTATGTATGCTTAAATATATCCATTAAATGCTTGTTTTGTAAGTAATTTTTAACTAATAAAAGAATAAGGCCAACCCCATAACACAAGGACTAGCTGTTCGAGATATTTTAATTTTCGTATTTTCTCTATGCTACCTTTGAAAATAAATCCAGTTACCAAATGAGAACGACAATTTAATTTTAAATTTAATTAAAATAAAGAGAATGTGGATATAAGTCTGCAGGAAAGTCATATGCTGCCCACATCAGATTTTTTTACAAATGTGACAATGCTTAGACTTCGAGGATGGTGATGGATGGAAATATATTTGTGGACTCTTAACAATGCATGGATATACGGACTGAATTGCGCAATCACACTATTTACATGAAATTATTCAATTCAGTTTAGTAAAATATTTATTTTTACTCTTTTAAAAATAGTTTTGTTCTAATGTGGAATAATTGGAAGACAAAAATAGTTTTAAAAATCTGATGTGGGCAGCACATGACTTTCCCTGCAGACTTATATCCACATTCTCTTTATTTTAATTAAATTTAATTCACTTTTCGTTCTCATTTGGTAACTGGACTAATTTTTAAAGGTGGCATAGAGAAAATATGAAAATATATTGAGAATGGCTAGTGTGATGGGATTAGTCTCATCTTCGTAAAAATTATGCAGAAAACAAGCATTTAATGGATATATTTAAGCATACAAAGGTTTTATTTTAGACGATTTTTGTCAGCCATATTGCAAAAAAAGTCAAGCTATTTTTTTCCCAACTCATCAAAAATCTAATAAGCACCAGGGTGACCCACAAGTGACTTCTCTACCGAATTTTGTAAAATTTGGTCAATTAGTTTTTCAGCTAGAGTGGACATAGGCAATTTTTGCGGATCATTTCACAAAAAAAAGGCTGGTTCTTTTATCCCGAATAGTACCCAAAACTAATCAGCACCAGATTCGTTCATTACCGTAAATTTTGATCGTGTGTATAATACATATTTTAATTGCTTACTTTTTATATCTGTCTTTTATGGTTTCGAAGATATTTCGAGTGAAAATAAGCAAAATGAAAAAAAAAAAACACTTGCTCAAACAGATACTTTTTCAAGTTTTTCAAGAAACAAGTTCAAAATATTAAAAAATTGAAATTAAATTTATATATTCACAATCTGGACCCTATTTCCTACAAAAGAAAATATATTTACATTTTTGTCTATTAGACTTGGAGGTATAAGCGACTAAAGTGTTTACATTTTTTTGAAACTCTGATTTCCATCATAAAAATCCCAAGCATAAATGTTATTCACATAAAACGTGACCTTTTTCTGGTAACAGCACTCTGCCCTTTTTTAATCCAAAGGGAAACTATTTTATGCAATATCTTAACATTTTTACAAAATAGCGCACATTTGCGTCAAATTAACATTGGCGACAACCTCACTAACTCTACACAGACTGATTAGAATCCTCAAATTCGAGAAAAGTGTTATTCAACCATTTCTACTTGTGGTATCAATTCTATCTTTCGTACTATATGACCTACTTGATTTTTGAAAATAATAACTCTTGGAAAGATATTTATTATAAAATATATCTTTCTTATATAGCAAGAGTCAATATAATTGAATTTGTTTTTCTCCCTATATTAAACAATTTTTATTTAAAAAATTACCCAACATATTTTACTGAAACTTTTTTATATATTTTATGGGATAATTTGAATATTTCCTAAAACTTTTGAAGAAATTTGTGAATTTTTCGCTTAAAAAATGTTTGAAAAATTAGGTCCCATAGGATTCAATATATTTCATTTTTTCAACCCATGTTCAATTCAAAACTAATTGAGTGATATTATTCATTTATTTCCCATAGGTCACACAGACCATCCCGAAAACATACTAAAATTTTATTTTGATAAAGTTGTTTTTACAGCAGTTATTGTGCGAACGGACAGACAGAATGAAAAAAGTCAAACATTTTTCAACTATGTTGTAGTGTTAAAAACAAGTACTCTAAAAAGACAAACTCGAAAAATTGTGGACCCACAGAATAACCCCATGCATCACAATATTAGATACTAGAATTTTATTTTCAACTTACAGTATATGCTCCAGCTGGTGGAGTACTTGCATATCCACTTTGGGAATAAGTTGAATCACCTGTGTAATTGCCATAAGAATATCTGGAATTATAAAGAAACATTCAATATCTAATGCTTATTACATATAATAGAAAGCTTATTTCATAAATAAAAGCAATATTGTTTAGCAAGATCTAAAGTATACACCATTTTATTTGCATGAAAGGCAGGATTTGAAATTTAAACAGTGTTAACTTTTTTAGAGCACTTTGTTAAAGAAAATCTATTTGCTGAAGCTGATAAAGCCAACATTAGATTTTATGGAACAGATCTGATATAAAGAATTTTGGCTAAATCCGCCATTTTTTTTTTGTCGCCAAGACTGGCGCCAACGCGTACGGTGTTTTGAAAATTTCATAACGGACGCCATCTTGAACATTGCGCGTACAAAATATAAACATATATAATTAAAAATGCCGATAATTAACAATACTTAGAAAAAATACGAAATTACTAAATTTACGAGAAACAATACTTAGAAAAAAGTTTGTACTTTAAAGAAATTTAAATGAAACAATACTTTACGTGGACAACAAAATCAAAACACAGTACCTGGTTTAATGAAATCCAAAACTTTTCAAAGAAAAACACATTTAAATATCCAAATTGCACAAATAATTGTTTCCACACTGCGGTCATAAAAAAACTCATTATTTCTATGTAAATTTTCTGCTTCTACATTATTTTATCTAATAACATGTGCTATCTTTAATTCCTGTATGATATTTACGTTTTTAACACACTCAAACACGTTTTTACACACACACCAAAAACAAAACAAAAATAAAATGGCCGCAGCCAACTATCAGAAAGCTAAAAGGGGTGGGGTTGCCAGAATTTCCAGAAAAATCAAAATGTTGTGCAAAGCAGGCGCGCCACAATTGGCTCGTGAAAAAAAGTTGAAAGATCCAAATTCTATATATCAAATCTGTACAGATTTTATGAACAAAATTTCAAATCTTAACTGTTTTGAGAGCGTATTTAATAAATTATGAATAAGGAAATTGGTATCCTTTTTTCCATACTGAATATATTTTTTTGTGTGGATATACATTGTAATGTAATTTAAAGAAATTATTTATAGCTGAAGTAGTATAGCTGGCATAAAACAGAGAGACCTACCTCTCTAAAGAAAAACTTCTGCAGAACCTGTTTCATTCGGTTGATTGAAAAATAAGTGGTGGATTATTCTATAGTACAAAATTGCACAAAGTTGGAGCGAAGCACACCGGATTACAATTTCCGGAACAGATTTGTTATAAAGAATTTGGCCCACCATTTTTTTTTTGCCAATTTGGTTTTTGACCATTTCTGAAGTGATAAATCATCAAATATGATGTGAAATAAATTGCACTCTGCGAGAAATGTCCGAAGATTATTTCTTTCTGGCAACCCCTGTATTCAATTTTGATTTTCATGTTACGTCCACATAGTTGTGGCACAAACAGCCATTGCTATGCGAAACATGGTTTTGAAATTGTGTTCCAAGTACAATATTTTTTTTAAGTATATGTAGGGAAAAAGAAGATTGTTTGGGATTCACACAAGTCAATAACACAATAGTGGACTGTAATTACTTATTTATTTCACGAAGATGGAATGCGAACACTCTTCATTCGCATCCAACACAACACTACTGTTTCAACACAACACAACTCGTGCCGCAGCGCTCCCTCGCGGCTCATTTCAATTAATACACATGGGCTTCAACATACCGCCCGGCATTGCAATGTTTTTTAAACATTCAATAAATTGTAATAAGAAGAAAATGCACACAAGACATTGTTTACACAAGTTGAAACAATAAACAAAGGAATTTTAAAATGAACACAATCATGATGAAGATAGCTAATTGATGCAAACTAAAATTTAACAGTTCTTGATGGATAAGCATGTACTATCATAGAAATCAAAACACAAGAATTACAATAATAAAAGAGTTATCTAATTACTTACAGGAAGAACACAAATCTTGGAGATAGGGCGTTTGTAAATACCCTTTGATGTCTGTACCTGTACTACTCGTACTTGCTTGTCTGCACCTGGATATATTTCCTTAACACGTCCGAGCAGCCACTTGCAGATAGGAAGATTGTCTTCCTTAATTAGCACAAGTGTTCCCAATTTCAGATTGTCCTTCTGAAACATCCACTTTGATCGCTGTTGGAGATTATTGAGATAATCTCTTTTCCACCTTCGCCAGATGGATTGCGTAACTTTGGTTATTCTCTGCCATCTACTGAGTCTGTTATCATTTAGATCAATTATCTCTGGTTCTACAATAGCATTTATAGGTCTTCCGATCAAGAAGTGACCAGGGGTCAACGCTTCGAAATCATCCCCATCCGAGGATAAAGGAGTGATTGGCCGTGAATTTAAGATACCTTCCACTTGAACCGTAACCGTTTCAAACTCTTCGTACGTAAATTTCGCATTTGCCATTACACGCTTTAGATGATACTTGAATGATTTGACGCCTGCCTCCCAAAGACCCCCAAAATTAGGAGCTCTGGGAGGAAGAAACTTCCAGTCAATACCCTCTGACGCCAAGTAACTAGCCAAATTTTGATCTGGATTTTTTACTAAATTGTGCAATCTTTTAATTTCTGAGTGGGCACCTACAAAATTCAAAGCGTTATCTGAGAAAATTTTCGCACTCTTACCACGTCTACCAAAAAATCTTTTGAGAGTGGCAATGAAAGACGCCGAGGTTAAATCCGAGACAATTTCCAGATGGACCGCTCTGGACACAAAGCACACAAATATGGCGACATAAATTTTATTTAATACACCCTTTCTCTGATTTTTATACTTGACGCTAAACGGTCCACAAAAATCGACACCCACATGATTGAAAGGGTATGTTTGAGCAACACGTTCCTGGGGCAAGTTTCCCATGATTTGGTCAGTTAAGACTGGCTTACTCTTCAAACAAGTCACACACTCATGAACTACTTTTCTGCACAACGTTCTACCGCTAATTGGCCAAAACACTTGTCTTATGAAAGACAACAAGGATTGAGGGCCAACATGAAAATATTTCTTATGAAAATGTTCAGTAATTAATTTTGTAAGTTTATGCTTACCAGGCAAAATAGCTGGATGTTTCTGCTCATAATTAAGATCTGAATTACTCAGGCGACCACCTACTCTTAAAATGTGTTTATCGTCGAGAAACGGATTCAGTGATTTGAGTCTACTGTTACTCGGTACAGACTTACCTTTCTCTAAATTTAAAATTTCCCTACCAAAGGTCTCCTTCTGTACGCACTTGATCAGAAACTGTTGTGATCTTTCAATTTCTGTAGCAGTAAGATGACCTACCGCCTTCTCATTTGGGTTCCCAATGTTGTAGCAAAACCTGAAAATATAACTTAAAATTCGAAGGATTTTAACATAATTGTTGCTAAGATAAAGAATATCATTTAGAAAGGAAGAGTTATGTATAGTTAATGAAATGTTTGTCTGAGTCTCATCAGTCTTTGGATTAGCTTTGGCACTTTTCTTTAGTTCACAAGAATACTCTTCGTCGTCTTCAGAAGAGTTCACACAATCACTGGGAAGATCAGGTTGGCACAAGAAAGGTGGTCCATGCCACCAAAGCTCATTACGCAGGATTTTTTCTGGATCTATTCCTCTGGAGACCATGTCTGCTGGATTTTCCTCTGAACGAACATGATGCCATTGATCATTATTCGTCAAACTCTGTATGGTAGCAACTCTGGTAGCTACAAAGGTTTTTAACTGATGAGGCTCAGTTTTTATCCACGCAAGCACAATCGTGGAATCTGACCACAGATGAATTTCTGAAATGTCCAGTCGTAAGCACTTTACAACTCGTTGCTGAAGTTGAGATAGCAGGACTGCAGCACACAATTCTAAACGTGGAATGGTGATTGATTTGATTGGCGCAACTCTTGATTTACTGCACAACAAATGGACAGTAATCTTACCAGACGTTGTAATGGATTTGACGTATATTGCAGCTCCAAACCCATTTCCGGACGCATCCGAAAATCCGTGAATCTGCACACGTCCCGTATTCTCAGTTAAAATGTACCTGCTGACGTTGACGTCGTTTACAAACCTCAAGGAAATTAAAAAACTATGCCATTCTTGGGCTTCCTTTTCAGGGAGTGGATCATCCCAATCTATCTGTAGAATCCATAGCCGTTGCATAAATATTTTAGCTCTTGTAATGATTGGTCCAATTAGTCCAAGAGGATCGAAAATTTTCGCAATGTTTGAAAGCATTGCACGCTTGGTGTAAACATTCTGTTGTTCCACAGTTACCTTAAAAGAAAAGCTGTCACTCTGATGTTTCCACAAGATTCCTAAAGCCTTAGTTTCACTTGTAGACCTAAATGAATAATCTTCAGAACCTTCTGAAATACCGCACAAAAGTTCTGGCTCATTTGCCGACCACTTATGGAGACTCATTCCTCCACGCTCAAGCAAAAGCATCAATTGTTGTTGGAGATCCTTGGCAGTGTTTAAATCTGAACATCCCGTGACCACGTCGTCCATGTAAAAGTCACTCTTCGTGACTGAAGCAGCTAAGGGAAAGTTTTTTTCCTCGTCTAAAGCTAATTGCTTTAGTGTCCTCGTAGCCAAGTACGGCGCGCTTTTAGTTCCATAAGTGATTGTGCAAAGTTTGTAAATCTTTACAGGATCATTAACACCTTCTTTCCACACGATTCTTTGCAAATCTCTTTGGAGTGGATCAAGAAGAATCATACGATACATCTTTTTAATGTCTGCTACAAAGGCCACGCGGTGCTTTCGAAATCTAATCATGATTGAAAATAAGTCATCTTGTATCACTCCTCCGTTGTACTGTAAAGAATTTAAAGATTTTTCACAGGAAGTAGATGCTGATGCATCAAATACCACACGTAACTTCGTTGAGCTCTTCTCTGGGCGAAATATACCAACCATGGTGTGGCATATAATATGTACTCTCAGGTTCATAATTTTCACTGACTAGTTCCATGTGTCCTAAATGTTCATATTCACGTATGAAGTTTTGGTAAAGAGACAACAGCTCGGGTTCCCTTACCAAACGATTCCAAAGGGAGTTTAGTCTTCGCTCAGCTGCCCGCTTCGATTCACCTAAGCACGAGGGATCCTCTTTGAGTGGCATTTGTACCATATATCTACCCGTTTCATCTCTGCTATGCGTTTCTAAAAAGTGCTTCTCACAAAATATTTCTTCCTCACTCTTAGTCACCTCCTCTTTTTCAATGTATGAATTTTCTATTTCCCAGAAATTTTTAATGGTAGCATTTAAGTCTTCTTCTACCTCACAAATGAGTCCACAGTGGACGCTAGCTTCTTCTTCAAAATTGGAAACACTTCCCGATACAAGATATCCAAATACCGTGGATTGTAGAATCAGATTTGAATCTGGCAAGCGAACCTTATCTGTCTTTAAAAGTTCATAAAAACACTCTGCGCCGATTAATGCATCGATTTTTCTTGGTTTGTTAAACTCAGGATCAGCTAGTTGGATATTTTGTGGGAATTTGATGCATGAAAGACTAAAATAATTCCCCGGAACTTGATTATTTATCTTGGGCACAATAAGAAAATCTAAAGTTCTCGTAAAATCATAATTGTTAGAAATCACTGCTGTAAGTTTAGATTTTATGTTTATAATTAGTCCATTTAAACACGATACTGATGTGTTTACCATTTTCCTTCTTATATTTAACAGGGAAGCAAATTTATTGGTTAAATAGCAACTCTGACTTCCAACATCTAAAAGCGCACGACAAGGTTGCAAATTTCCCGAATAATCTTTAACATAAATAATTGCAGTAGATAATAAAACGGTCTTTGAATGGGATCTAGCAACACTCACAGTTGTCCCTGTAAATTTTTGTTCTCTATTTATACACGGATTAGAAATATCAAAACATTTTGCAGATGCATTCAGAATTGGCGCTCCCGTTGGGAGGGGAGCAGCCGATGAAGTAAACATCTCTTTCCCCTCTCCTTTCTGGGCGCCTGGCACTGGCTCATTAACAACATTATTTATCGCTTCTGATGATTTGAAGTTGTTATTGTTTATTCTTTCTCTGGAAATATGCAATAAAGTATGATGCCGTTTAGAACACTGCACACAGGAAAAATTAGAAGTGCAGTTTTTCACACTATGAGTATTGGAAAGACAATTATAACACAACTTGTGTTTTTTCGCAAACTCTATGCGGTCACTAACAGACAATCCTTGGAATGCTGAACATTTATATAAGTGATGAAAATTCTCGCTCTTACACAAAATGCACTTAGGATAGTTCGGATTTTTAAAACTAGTAACTAGCGATGTGACTTTTTGAGTTGGTTGGAAATTCCTTTTTGGATTCACGAAATTATTAGGTTTAGCAGCTTGTAACGTTCGAGCGTGGTTTTTCAAAAACAGGATTAACTCTGACAATTTTGGCAATTCATCTTTTTTTGATTCTCTTTCCCACCACAATTTAGTACTTGAATCTAATTTTTGAAGCAATATAAATGCTAAAACAGTTTCTGAAAAACCCTCCACCTTTTGTTCCAAAATTTCTAATGACCTTATACATTCATTAGTTGTATCTACCAAATTTAAAATCGCGGCTGGCGATTCACCTTGAATAGAAGGAATCGACATAAACCTTTTAAGATGAGCAAACACTTGTTCTCGGTTATTAGAATATCGCTCTTCTAGGATATTCCACGCCGTTTCGTAGTTTCCATCGCAAATTGAGACGGACTGAATGATTCTAGCAGCGTCGCCGTGAAGAGACGATTTTAAATATGAAAGTTTCTGTGAATCTGATAAATTTAAATTATTATGAACACTTGCCTTAAAGAGATCTCTAAAGGACAACCAATCTTGAATATTGCCGTTAAAGGATGGAAGACTTAATTTTGGTAATCTTACGCCATCATAACTACCACTGTTTTGTTTTGAGGGAAAAGCGTTGCTGCTTACACTTGAGTTAACATATAGCCTTTTAACATTGATCCACATTTGATCAATGTTCTCTTGTATAGACTGTTGCTCCTTAATATATTTGTCTACATCACCCTCCTCACAATTGTCAAAAATTTGATCAAAAATGCTCGATAAATCGCCTTCGAATTTACGACACTTGATTTCATATAATTCTAACTGAATGTTATCTGGAGCACTCTTTTCTAGTTCACTTAAAGTTTTAGTTATGTTCGATTTTAACACCTTTTTTTTATTTAGTAATTTTTGCTCCATTATGAGATAAATTTATAAATTGGAACGACTCACCGTTAGTAGATGATTTCCCACAAGACACAGTTTCGATTTTGAGATGCTGCTAATTCACACGATCACATATATCCATAGGTCCGAGCCCTTCTCCGGGTCGGTTACGGACCAAAAAATGTAGGGAAAAAGAAGATTGTTTGGGATTCACACAAGTCAATAACACAATAGTGGACTGTAATTACTTATTTATTTCACGAAGATGGAATGCGAACACTCTTCATTCGCATCCAACACAACACTACTGTTTCAACACAACACAACTCGTGCCGCAGCGCTCCCTCGCGGCTCATTTCAATTAATACACACCATAATATATAATATTAGTGGACTGTAATTACTTATTTATTTCACGAAGATGGAATGCGAACACTCTTCATTCGCATCCAACACAACACTACTGTTTCAACACAACACAACTCGTGCCGCAGCGCTCCCTCGCGGCTCATTTCAATTAATACACATGGGCTTCAACAGTATAGACTTTTTGAAATTTCGTTAAAGTACCATTTTTTTTAATACTTATTTAACATTACATTTTATACTTATTTATGAAATTTCGTTAAAGTACAAATTTTTTTCTTTTTATGCATCTTTTTTTAGTATTGTTTCTTAATTTTGTTAAAGTATCGTTCTTTCGACATTTCATTAAAGTACAATCAGTTTTCAAAGTATGGACTTTTCTTAATACTTAAACATTATTTTATACTTATTTATGTATTGGCGTTTTATGCATTTTTAATTACATGTTTATATTTGTGATGCACAAAGCCAAAGATGGCATCCGTTAGGACTTTTCAAACACTGTACGCGTTTACATTCAAATCGCTCTATTCGTTAGTGAGATTAGTCTCCACAGACTCACTAACACACACACACACACACACACACACACATCACCTCAAAAATGTTCGATTCGTGATCAGGGATGCTTGAAATGTGCTCTCCCATCGAAAACTCAAATTTGAATTTTCAACCCCATCACAATACTTTCCTTATATACATATAATGTATAAGGAAAGTAAAAACACATGTAAATATCCAAATAGCACAAATGGCTGTTTTCACATCGCATTCATCAGAGAACAATCATTTTGATTCCCACAATTTCAAATGCAAATCTCTGATAAAAACTACACTAGAACTCTCAGTGAATTCACTGAAATCAAATAATGATTTAACAATCTGCTTATAACAAAAATAAAATAAAACTGTAGCGTTGGTGCACACACAGGCATGTCACGAACACTTATTTTAAATCACGGTTACATTTTATAGTTGATAATAATCCTAAAATATGAAATAGTTTTTCATTGCTCAGTTAAAAGTTCATGTTATTCATATATATCGTTCCATCATTTCTGTCCAAGTACGTAGAACAAAGAAACTCGTTAAATGTGACTGCTTCGTTGTTTTTTCCATTTTATCTAGCAAATTAAGTTTACATTTAAAACACCAAATAAATAAAGCACAAATTTATAAGATACTACCGATTGGAAAATAAACCCGCTTCAAAATATGCAAACTGGCGATGGTTATGGCCCTGTTGCCATTATGAAAGATTATGACCCAGCAATTTTCTTTGATACTTTGCGCTTACATAGACCTTCGGGTACTTACGACATGATTCACTCATAGTGCGGGCGAGTGACAGGTCTGGCTAAATAATTATGCAGCCCCTAAGATTTTCAGGTTCGTTTCTGCAAGGGTTTCTCGGCAGTGCTTTGCTGGCAGTCAGGTTATGAGGATGCCACAGCGTGCCTCTAACGATATCCCTGTAGAAAGAAGTTTGACTTCGATGTTTGGCCAGCCGAACATTTTGGCTATCGATAGTTTACTAACAAATATTATCATTGCATTAAAAATAATAATAAAAACATAAAACAATCTAAGTAAATGCTAGACAAATTCTCTGTGGCATTTTTTTTTAAATTCTATCATTGCATTAAAAATAATAATAAAAACATAAAACAATCTAAGTAAATGCTAGACAAATTCTCTGTGGCATTTTTTTTAAATTCTAGTTCTGTTAATTTTTAAGATTTTTAATCCAAAATTTCTAGTCGCCACATCTAATTTTTTAGGCGCCCGGAATTTGTCGAGCCTTGCATAGCAAACAAATCATTTTGGGTCAGGTGAAAATAGAAATTGTGATCTGTGTAGACTTCTAATAGAACAGATCATATAACTCCTCTGGCATTCTCATTTGCCTGTTAAGATTCACTATTCAGAGTGGTAGTTAAAATGTAGATAGATCCATATAAGGCTAAAAAGGTGTAGATAATGTAACTAGCTAAGTTTATTCTTAAGCATGAAGGGAAATATCTCCAGGTTATATTTAATTTTACTTCAGGGAGTTTATATCATAAAGGAAAAGGTAGCATTTACCATAATTTTTCGATGACCACTTGCTATTTATTTTTACAAAATCACTAATCTCACTTCATAGCATTAGCTAGTTTCAGAAGTATCTTTTAGGAATTTTGTTACGAACTTTTGTTGTTGCTGTGTGTGTAAAAACATGTCTGTGTGTGTTAAAAACATAAATATCATACAGGAATTAAAGATAGCACATGTTAATAGATAAAATAATGTAGAAGGAGAAAATTTACATAGAAATAATGAGAGTTCTTTGATGACCGCATCGTTTGGATCTGTCTCATGCAAATGAAGCATCCAAAAGATTTGCATGAATCGTTGCCTTCTGAATATGGCACTAAAGAAAGGAATTTTAGCATTGAAGTTTTGGGACCAATATTCCTGCAGATGGCTAACAGTTATTGTACCCATATTTAGAATAACTCCTAGAAAGGTCTCAAATTCTGCCACTGTAAGATCCACCCATGTAATCCATGTGGATCGCTTTGATAACCTTTTTTGCCTAATTTTATTGCGAGCATAATTATTCGTCTCTTCTACAATTTTTTCCATCAATTCATCCGCAAAAAAAAAGTTTTAAAAAGTCAATGGGGTTTGAACAGTTGTCAGGAATCTGTGGTCCTTCAGCTTTATCACTAGAAGTAAAATCTATCCTGTGCGGCACATTATCCTGCGTTATAACATTCACCCATGGCCCATAATTGTCTTCTCTTGCATCGTGAATTGCATCATCGTCGCTGCTGCTTGTACTGGGCAAAGGTATTGCCTAATTTCTTTTGGCAACTGTAATGTCACTACCACTCGTATCACTTCCTGCAGCTTCTTCGCTGCTGCCTTCGTCACTACTTTCATTGCACCGTAATTCTCGATTATAATAGTCCATATAAAATTCGTCGTCGCTGCTCTCAAACTCATTTTCAATGTTACCTTGTAAATGTTGCTTAGGCATTGCGAACATAAAAAATAAGAAATTATAAAGTAATAGTACTATAGAACTATAACACAAAACCGTCTCGGGTGGTCAACGGGGAAACGCTCTAGTGACTAGCCAGTATGAAAAGGCCTTGAGAAAGCACAAAGAGAGGAATCGGGGAAAAAGGCGATTGCGCAATTATTCCTCCTTCTGTGTTTTTCTTATTTCTATGGCGACATACGAATGCAACGGTACAGATGCGATGTCCCCTGTACGGGGACATACGAGCGCGATGGTAAAACAAGTGATGTCTCCCATACGGGGACATACGAGTGGAAAGGGTTAAATTGAAAAAAAAAAATTCACTTCTGACATCCCCCTAAGTTCTGGCTTTGCGCATGTTTACAGGTATATTTCCTTCTTCCTGTAAAAATTATTTTAACATTTTAAATGTTGATTTAAATCAATTTATTCTGTCGACCCCCCCCCCCTTTCCATTTTTTAAAAAATTATACACTCTCCAGTTTATGAATCCTGAAGAACTCCCGGCGGAGGGGGGGGGGGGGTACTTTATGACATGTTAATGAAAAATTGGATTTAAAAAGAATAAAAATATTTCAATTTTTATTTAATATATTTTTTAAAAAACTTTTTAAAATTATCAAAAAACTTGTTAATAAAAAAATTTCGCTTTTAAATTGAAAAAAAAATTCACTTCTGACATCCCCCTAAGTTCTGGCTTTGCGCATGTTTACAGGTATATTTACTTCTTCCTGTAAAAATTATTTTAACATTTTAAATGTTGATTTAAATTAATCTATTTCGTCGACCCCCCCCCCCCCTTCCATTTTTTTAAAAATTATACACTCCCGAGTTTATGAATCCTGAAGAACTCCCGGCGGAGGGGGGGGGGGAGGGTACTTTATGACATATTAATGAAAAATTGGATTTAAAAAAATTAAAAATATTCTAATTTTTATTTAATATATATTATAAAACTTAATTTTTGTTTCATAATGACTGAAATAAAAAATTGAAAATTTTAAAATTAAAAAAACTTGTTAATAAAAAAATTTCGCTTTTAAATTGAAGAAACAAATTCACTTTTGACATTCCCCTATTGAAATTTCTGGCTTCATGCATGTTTACAGGTATACATTCCTTCTTCCTGTAAAAACTATTTTAACATTTTAATAATTAATAACGTTTGCCTTTTTTAATTTACTAAACGATAAAACATATTAAAGACATTAATTTTGCACCTTTTTTTAATTTACAAAACTAAAAATGTTCTAGGTTAAATAAAAAATAACTATATTTATTAAGCAAAAAATATGCAAACAGATGCTGATTTTAATTTATTAGATAATGTAAAGAAATGTAAAAATACGAGGTTTATACGAACTTTGACAGTAATAAATCAGCTCTGACAGGAAATAACAGCGCCCTCTACCAACTGTTCTGGAACTACACATTCCCCACTTTCTAAATCGAAATTTCCCGACCTTTATTATCACGTAGGCAACGACTTCACTAATATACATATATACTCAGTGTGAAGTTAAATCAAAGGTTGTAAAAATAGTTCTTACCCAGTTTGTCCTGCAGGATATTGTGAATATTCTGTAAATGAAAGTAAGTAATTTTAATTGAAATAATGAAAATTCATAATATTCACTATAATATAGATTTCTGCATTAACTTTAAAGAACATACAATTACCATTAAGAGCAGGTTTTCTCACTATTACGAGCTAGGGATTATAGAGAATTAAGTTTCACAAATGCGTAATTGAATGTTTATTCAAAAAGTATGCGACACTGATTCATTACTATGCAGTGACCTGATTCATTACTATGCAGTTGCATTTTTTCTTTGACACATCGTACCTCAGTAATTTGACTTGTCAACATGAATATAAAATTCAGTAATTAACAACCTCCATTAGTAGCATTTAAATAAAAGCTTTATACATTGTGAAATTTAAGTATATTAGAGTAAAAAAAAAAACCCAAGCATATATTGAGAAATGCTCATTTGATCACACAGGCAGGCAAACTATAATAAAGGTGAGAAAAACAAAAGGTACAGATTTGATATAAAGAATTTGGATTTTTCAACTTTATTTTGCGAGCCAGATGTGGCACGCCTGATTTGCGCGTGCAAAATGTTCCATGACGTGTTTCTGGAAATTCTGGTAACCCCACCCCTTTTAGCTTTTTGATATCGTCGGCTACGGCCATTATATTTTTGTTTTGTTGTGTGTAAAAACGTGTCCGTGTTAAAAACGTGAATATCATACAGGATTTTATAAAATTTCGTATTTTTTCTAAGTTTTGTTAATTATCGGCATTTTTAATTATATATGTTTATATTTGTTACGCGCAATGTTCAAGATGGCGTCCGTTAGAACTTTTCAAACAAACGTTTTTATAAAATTTTATATTTTTGTATTGTTAAATCAGCATTTTTAAGCATTTTTAATTATATATGTTTATATTTCTTACGCACAATGTTTAAGATGTCGTCCGTTAGAACTTTTCAAACACTGTACGTGTTGGCACCGTTACGTGTTTGAAAACGTGTTAGGACACGTTGGCTGTACGTGTTGGCGTCCGTTAGGACTTTTCAAACAAACGTTTTTATAAAATTTTATATTTTTGTATTGTTAAATCAGCATTTTTATGCATTTTTAATTATATATGTTTATATTTCTTACGCACAATGTTTAAGATGGCGTCCGTTAGGACTTTTCAAACACTGTACGTGTTGGCACCATTCTTGGCGACAAAAAAAAATGGCGGATTTAGCCAAATTCTTTATATCAAATCTGTTCTAAACAAAATAAAAATTTCAGCAGAAAAATTTGCAACATATGGATTACATAAAGCAAAAAATGAGAATGAAAATTAAAATATACTATAGGGTAATTCCAAGTAAATGTGTCCTAGGAGTGAATTTTAAAAATATTTTTTTACAGCCTTGAAATTTTTATATTTGATACAAAAATAATTTAACTTAAATTCTGCATTAATAAAAATTTTGCACTTATTTTAAGCATGGTACGAAATTAGCGGGGAAATACCAAATTTTTATCATTTGTGACCATAATTTCGTAATCTGGGGTCAAAATCGTGACTAGAATTAAACCACTATAATTTACCAAAAATAACTAATAATTTACAGAGGAAAAACTTTTTCTTATATAAAACAAGATTGCGACATGCCATGGGATAGACATTGCGACATGCATGGCATAGCGTCTTTACAGAGTTCTATGAATTGACCTAGACACACACACCCCCATTTTTACATGCTTTACGAAGGAGTAACTACTCTAAATCATTGGTACTAATAGGTCTTTCATCATTTTTACACCTTCCTCAGATTTAAAAAGGTTCCCTAAAGCGGATGTCCGAACGGAATTGAAATCACTCTGTAAAACAAAAAATGATGCATGAAATTAGGGTTGCACCGAATACCATCTTTTGCCGAATACCGAATATTCGGTTAAAATTCTTACCGAATATTCGGTTAAATTTTTTTAAAGGTAATATTTCTATTTTATGCCAATTTAAAATAGAAAATGTTTCTATTTTGTGCCTTTTTTTAAATGCATTTAGATTTAACATCCTAAATTTATTTGCATTTACATTAAGTATAATTATTAATTTAAAATAAATAACAAATGAAATAAATCATTTCAAAAGCAAATAAATATAGTACTTAATTTGTTTTATATTTATCTGCATAAATTGATAATTGATAGTTAATTTCTGATATGTGATAATCATGGCTTCATGTTATGTTATAGAGAATCTTGCATTTACCTTACATACAAATACAAACCCAAGTTGCTTAAAATATCATTACAAATTAGAATTACAATTTATTCAATTGAATTTTTGCTATCTTAGTCTCTTCTATAATGTAACTAATAAATAATTTTATCAAAATTGGAACTGAGCAGTCAAATTCAAACATTGTCAAATCATTTTTCTTTTTAAAGTGCAAAGGATACTTCGCCAGAATGCCTAGCCATTCTTTTTTAAGTTGTTGTCACAACAAACTACAACAGAGTAGATACTGATAGATAACTAAACAGTTACACCCTGTGACAAAAGACTCAACAAAGTAATCTTCTCTTCAGAAATCATGAAAGAAATTAGAAGGGCTGACTACACACACAGAGAGAAATTCTTTGGTTATCTTGCTTGACACATTTTAATGGATACAAAGGAACACCTATGGCACCCTCAGTATCTTCTCTATCTCTATCGAAATTAAAATACTGCAAAATTGAATATTCTCCAAAGTGCTTTTTTTTATATATTAATGACCTTCACCCTTTTTTAATATTAGTGAAATGATAATTGATATTTTTAGCTGCATATTTTATAAAAAATTAACAGTTATATTTTTAAACAAGTAATATTATGAGTTTTATTTTCTGGTTACTGCTTCATATTTAAACGAGTTAGTAAGGTTAAGGTGTGATAAGATTTAAGAAAAATTGAAAAAACAAAATTTAATATCAGATTGTTTACTTTTACATTAAAATTATTTTAAATACGATAATATTGGTAAGTAACAATTTGAATTAATTTTGCACTATGATACTATAAGTTTCATTGCATAAAAAAATGTGCTTTACCAATTATCGAATATTTAAAATTTTTCTTACTATTTGGTTCGGCCGAATATTAAAGTATTCGGCTGAACCGAATATTCGGTTTGACTACCAAATACCAACCGAATATTCGGTGCAACCCTACATGAAATTCACCTAGTCTATTTTTGGCATGTGAATTTATTTATTGGTTAAATATTCATTATTGCATGTTTTTCATAATAAAAAATTAAAAGAAGTAATCTATAAGAATGAGTTTCGGGAATTTGCTGCAGCTCAGGGCCGGCACGAATAAAGAACATTAACCTTGGGGAAGGGGGAATTCTTTTCCGAGCTTAAGTGCAATGTTATACAGTATTGTTATACTTTAATCTACATATTCAGTCTGTAAACGACCATATGGAAATTATGAATGTGTTGAAAAAAAATAGTGATGGACTAAAATAGTGCGCTTGAAGAATACTAATCTGGACATACTTCGTATTAATTTTAAAGCTAGATCAAGAATTTCACAATTTTTAAAGTCTCACTGCACTACAGTTTTTTTTGTTCAGAGAAATTGTAGATATCCTTTTATAGATTATACCCTGTCTTAAGTTATTAATCTCTCATCGATGATGCATAAAACTAAAAATGTATATTCCTAAAATGTTTTCAGAAGTGCCAACTGTTAACAATTATTATAAATTCAAAGTTAAATAGGTTCCATTATCAACTTATCCACGGTCAAGAGCTGTTCATGCTAGACAAATTGTGTTCGCCATCAGGAAAAGAAATTTCCCTATACCCGGAACGAGAAAATCACATTGCTTCACCAAAATAGAACCTTATCGCCTGAAGACAACAAATGTTTCATTACATCCAAAAGAGTTTATACTAGTAGACTTTTTGACTGGGATTGTAAAGATAGAAAAAACGGAAGCCATCAAAGAAAGAGAAGACCTCTGTGAAAAAGATGACGATAGAGAACTTAAAAATGGCAATTGGGTATTGGTTCCATTTCTAGGGAAAAGAGAAGTGAAACATTTTACGGGGACAAATTGCAAAAGGATCTACAATAAAAGTGAAGTTTTTACAATGAACAAGGAACAATTTCAATTGGCCAGAAAAAGAATATGCCGATGATGTTGAAATTGAGGGAAACAAAAAAATTGCCCAAGCCAAACTTTGATTATCGCTTCAATTATAGTTTTTCAAATTATGTAATGGGTTAATTCAATTTTATTTATTATTTTACTAAGTGCTTTGGGTGATTGTTGTGCAAGTCACGTTTCAGTTGTAGTGTAAGTCACACAGATTAATTTAAATTAAAATAATTTGAAAACACTTATGCAACAAAGCTGACATAGAAGAAAGAAAACAAATTTAAATGTTATCCAAAAAATCATGTTCTTTCATATAGTGTAAGTCACATTGTGACATTTTTATTTTAAGAAATTAAAGTAAAACAAAATAAACAAGGTTAAGTAGTGTGTCAACTAAAAAAGTTTTTATTAAACACAAATTACTTTTCTTACCTAAGCTTACATGTGGTATAAATTGTCAAATGTAATGCAAGTCATGCATGAAATTAGCCTATAATTAAGAGAATGAAAACGTGAACTAGAACATAACAGAAAATGGCTTCTGTACGAAAAGCGGAAAATGGCGAAAACAAATTATCCGAACATAGGATTACTTAAAAATACACAAATAACAATCACAACCAAAACTAAAATATAATCTCAGACTTGCGTAGATCAGCCATCGTTGGCTTACTTAATTATAACTCAATAACAATTAAATAAGCGACAAAAGTTCGGCAATAACGAGAACAGCCTCTTCAATGCCGGCAGATTAAAAGAAAATGAGCATAAAAATCATAATATAATATAATTAAGAGAATAAAAACGTGAACTTGAACATAATATAAAATGGCCTCTGTACGAAAAGAGGCAAAATGGCGAAAACAAATTATCCGAACATAGGATTATTTAAAAATACACACATAACATAATCACATCCAAAACTAAAAAATAATCTCAGACTTACGTTGATCAGCCATCGTTGGTTTATTTAATAATAACTCTATAGCAATCAAGTACGCGACAAAAGTTCAGAAATGCAATAACGAGAACAGCCTCTTCAATGCCGGCAGATTCGAAGTGAAAGGCCTGAAGTTGAAGTAGTTCAAGAAATGGTAAATGTGAAAGTTGAGTAGTAGGTGAATAATTTCCAGGGAAAAATAAATAACATGAAGAAAAATGTGTCAGAAAAATACATACATAAATTAGCACGTACAATAGATATACGCATATAAGTTTTATAGATATTCCTGATATTTTCGTCCAACATATATAGATGAATTTCATGTGACATCACGTTTGCGATTCAACAGCATATATTGAGACGGGGTATCTAAATTACTACTTGCTACGGCTCGGCCCCCACATATATTGAAAGAAGGTATAGAAATGACTAGTTTCTACCCGCCTCCGTCCTACTCATACTGGGGGGGGGGGGGGGGGAGACCGTTGTGACGTCGAAGTCGAACCCACACTTCACTTCGTTCTCATATATCCTACTTTCTTTCTTGTGTCAAGCTATGCAATATTCTTTGCTATGCATTCACGCCATTATAGCTAGATATAATTTTTTAAACAGAGCTGTTTCAACCACTTTGCATTCACTTAGTAACGAGCCTTGGCAACGCTTGCTAGTAGACATACAATCCATAGATCGTCCATTGGTATACACGTTGTACGTTGTGTCAAGAATATTTATTTAAACATTAAGTAATATTTATGTTATCTAAATATTTTCAGGGTATAGATAATTGACATAAAGCTCGATATGTTCTAAAGATTGCATCAATAGGAAACAAAGATCCGTATTCAATGTGTAAAAGTGTAAAACTTAATACGTATTCAATGCGTAACACATCAAAATTTCAAACACACAATTATTTTTGCTTCATATATCATTGAGAGCATTTTAAGTTGATTACATAAATGCTCATGATTACTTTAAAGAAAAAAGAATTCTTAATTTCCTTTTAATAAATGGAGTGACGATAAAAAAGAGTAACAATTACCTGAAATAACGTAATCTTCATATACAGTAATTTCTACTTGCCCTGCAATACATGGAAAATATTGTAATCATGTCGAAAATCGCAACCCGAGTTTTTGACGTATCTACAGGTTTTGGGAACTCTAGAATACGAAAAACTATTTTTAGCGTAACGTCTGTGTGTGCGTTTGTGTGTCTATCTCTGCAGTATTTGTATCCATTCTAACTCAAAACTAATTGAACAAATTTCATACAATTTTATGGGTAAGTTACTTGTAGGTGACCTTAGTACTGATAAGATTTTGGTACCATTTGTGATAAAAGAAACTGTCTTTTCTTGCAAAATGGCTCTCAAAAATTACTTGTATCCACTCTAGCTGGAAAACTAATAGACCAAATTTCACAAAATGTGGTAGATAAGTCACTTATGGATAACCCTGGTGCTGATTAGAGTTTGGTACGATTCGGGATAAAAAAGAACCTGTCTTTTTTTGCTAAATGGCCCGTAAAGATTGTCTATATCCCCTCTACCTGAAAAACTAATAAACCAAATTTCACAAAGGTTGATACGTTACTTTTGGGTTACCCTGGTGCTGATTAGATTTTGGTATAGTTCGTTTTTTCGCTACTCCACCTTTGAAAATAAGCCCAGTTACTAAATGAAAACGAAAATTGAATTGAAAATGCAAATTCAGTGTAATTTAAAATAATTATGGGTGCTATTTTGTGTGACGTGAATATGTACGTTGTTTTGCGTGAATATGAGACTGCAGGGAATGTCGTGCTGCTCACATTAGATTTTTATATTTTCAATAAGTTCAGCTCTTTTGATGGCCGACAGCCACTTCTCTCGGCGCTCTTCACTAATAGATTCATCTCCTCTAATTAATGCAGCAAGGATTCTAAAAAAAGATTTACTGTCTATATCAAAACGATTTCCGGATATGGAAACACCACAGATGATAGGCAGGATAAGAAATATAAGTTTTTGTAACGCTATACGCATGAGTATACTTGCAAACTCAATCGAAAAACATGCAATTTTATGTCTACCAGCAACGGTTGCTAGGTGGCAGCTTGACGGCGTGACGTCAGCTGAAACAGCTGTATTTAAAGTTATTTTATGTATTTCAGGGCCGATCCCACCAACAACCGTTAAAATATAGCAAAGGTTTAACGGTTGATTAGCACTGTTTTGCGTCCCACCAACACTTTACCGGCGTTAAAGAGCTCACTAAAGTGCTGTTAATTTAAGTGGCCGATTTTGGCCACTTAAATATTTAACAGTTGATTAAAAGTCGAACAAGATGGCGGCAATTTCTGTATCGTTCGATATTTCCAGATGAAATTTTATTTAAGATGGAATTCTTTTATATTTCTTTTTTGAAAGAAGAGTGTTTGAAAGTTTTTACAACATAGGGGAAAATAAAGCCGATTTCGCTTATTTATCGGAAGTCAGTGAAAGTTTGAAAGGCACTTGGGAGTATTTACAATATGTAATGCATATATTTCGTTTATATTATGCTACAAGTTTCTTAACTTCTTAAACCATAATGTACGCTTTTGAATTATGCTAAAATTACAGAATTTCAAGTCTTGAAAGAGAATTAAACTTGTACTGCAATATTTCGGCCGATCTGTTTATTATATCAGATAGGCTGTTTTATTGTTGAACCAGTTATAGAAATTGTCCTATATGGTCTGATTTAAAAATTTCATATGTTGTCCGTAATTTTTTCTTGTTTAGAATAACATTTTTACATTTATTTGCATATAATCTCAGAAATTATATTTTCAAAACTTCAATTTACTTGAAGTTATGCATGCTGTACTGTTTATTTTCAAAGCCAAACTGAAAAATAAGCATTGTCTGTAACAAACATAATTTATGTATGGGTATAAATGAATTTATCAATAGTTAGTTATTAGATTTAAATGTATATGTATTCAGCACGGTGTGAATGGTAATCCCTATTGTATTTCCCAAAGATAAAAATTGCATTTCCATTAAATGTCTGATGTTTCTTTTTAATATTTCCTGTCTGAATTGGAATGCTTCCATGAACTTGCTTCTATGTTTAGTTGGTACCTTATAGAAAGGACCTTTTTCAAATTTCAATATAGCATTCTAAAGTATCTTGCCATTGTATGCTGTGATAATTTCTCCTGAATTAACTTTTATTGAGTTCTCTCTTTTGAGCAAGACATTTTGTATCACACATATTTTATATATTAAACGTTTAACATATTTAAAATTGTTCTTGCAAAAGTCTCTCTTATTCCACGAAATGTTAATTTTTTTATAAATGATTCTAATGACAACACTAGTAAAAGAAATCTTTGAAAATAGGATAGGATAATTTCTATGTTAATAATAAGCTGGATAGCAATATAAAATGCAGCAAAAAAAAAAAAGAAAAAAAACATACGTATTTATTTACCTTGGATTTTATATTGTGTTCTAGTTTAAATATATTGATTGTGCGGAAACTCATATTCTTTACTTAATTTCTATGTTATATAGGAAATAAAGTGAAATGTGTCTTCACAAATTAATAACTAATATAAAAAATAAGTGATCAAAATTCACTTTCAAATTTCAACACACTACAATTGTTTTAAAAATAACTTTATTTACCTATATAAGTCAATAAATGACGTTATCTTATCAGTAGCGAATACTGTCATTGAATTTGGTATGGCACTACTATACCAAATGTATCGACAAAAACCCTTCTCTAGGTTAAAATATATAACACAATAGCAATAACATTATTATCATTACTATTATTGTCATTATATCCCTTGAGTATTGTGGTGCAATACTGCAATTGGGAACACAGGGATTGGAATGTAATATGCACTTTTGAATGACCTGCTTTCTAGACTAGAATTCACCACTGTACCATATGTTAAATATTTTTGTTGGATTTTGATCAACTTTGCTCCCTAGACAATTTGTAAAATTGTTGCGTATATACCTTCAGCTCGGTTTTTATGTCATAAAATAAATGAATTTTTTTTTTGCTGTCAAGTTTGGTAAGTGTTATACATTAAAATGCTTTAATAGATATATAACAAATGTGAAGTGATTTTTGAAGTACTTTGTTTTCTGTTATATACACCAGATATTTGCCCCAATATTTTATCTTTTAATTGATGTACAATGGTATTGATGTAGCAATAGCTTGATTTATTTACACCATGTACTTCAGTAGTTTGAACAATGATTGTTCGCCTAAACACAATATTATAAAACAACATAAAAATTTGATTTTGTTTATAGCAGTACTTGCGCAAAGATGATTTATAACTGGTAATAAATAGTTCATAATATTGGTTAAATGAAACTCTTCTTTTCGTTTTACAAATTTGCATTCTACTGACTTCCCCCTGGATGTCAAGCTCATGTTTTAATACAGTAAAATCTGATTAATTTGAATAATTATATTTGAATGTTACCACAATTCAAACTTTTTCATGGCAGCAAAAGGATAGTTTATTTTACTGGTAAGGTAACACAAGTTTTGGGGATCTTGTTTATAACCTTCATTATGTGGTCATAACTTGTAGGCATAACTTGCCGGATAGTCTACAAATCACATATGCTTTTATCCTTAACGTAAAAGCTTCTTTACAATTACAGAATATAACAAATAGTATCAGTATCAACCGGTTTCGGAAACAAGAAACATCAAATTTTTCAGGGTAAAAAGATATAGCAATTACACCAAGGGCAAGAAGGTTTTTATGTCTGTCTCTTTGCTTTTCTCGACATGGATGCTTTGTTTTTTTTTTTATTTTAAAGAAGGAGCTTTTTCCAAACTGGTTGATACCATTACAAATTTTTTACATATTGTAATTTTAGTGACAGTTTTACTTTACAGTTTTACTATAGCATATTGTTTTAATTTAAATAATTTCTTAATTTATATACATTTCTATTAGTTTTATCATCACCAAAAATGGATGTTTATTTAAAATTACATTGAACTCACAATTTTTAAATAATTTTTTCATATTTTGTTATTTGGAAACATTTTAAAATGCGATATATAAGAATTTAGTTCATAGTATTTTATCGTGAAGTTTTCTTATACATTAGTTCGCTTCAAATGAAGTTTGATTACACAATGTACAGGGTACAAAATTTTCATTTGTAAATGAGAAGTAGACGTTTTCATCTGAATAGCAAAAAAATCTACATATGGGTTTATTTCTTCAATGTATAAGAAATAGAAAACGTTATGCAATGTTACTTATATGGTACTGATAAGTAAAAGAATCTTTTGGCGAGTAAATTCTGAGCTAAAATTTCTAATCCTGCTATGTATAGAATTTTCAGAAATTTTTTCTATGATGAATATAAATGCTTGTCATAGAAATGCTGCAATATCAGCCTTTTGAAATGCAGATTGTGATTGGGAAGTTACATATTACGTAAAAGGTTAGGATATAATTGTAACCTGTAAATTATTGATTTTGAGTCTAGTCGTATAGCAAGATTTAACTGTAAACAGAATTATTTATACAGAGTGGATACTGTATATATATATACATTTCAATGTACTGTTGCTCATTTTATACAAAACAGTTCATACTAAGTTTCAATTAATGTGAAAAAACTTTAAAATTTTATAAATAGATCTCCGTCAAACTTGAAATATTATGCTGGACCCCTGTTTGATGTATGAGAAGTTCAATGTAAAAAACTAATTTTATTTCAGTTTGTTAATTAAAATGTAACAAAGTTTGTTTATTCCTAAATCAGTTTTCTTCACACAAGTTAAGACAAAACACAAAGAGATTAAAATCACCGCCTCCGTCATGTATCGCTGAACTGATTGATATCGTTGAAATTTGTTTTATGCTGTATTTTTAATGAGATTTTACTTTAAAGCTATTTTTGTAGTATTCTGATGTAATTTAAATATTTTTCCTTATTTATATACATTTGTGAGTTTTATTGGCTTCAAATAAGGATATTTATTTGAAATTACATGTAATTTGCAGTTTTCAAATAATTTTATATTTATATTTTGCTACTTGTAACCATTTTAAAATGCTTTATCCATGAATTCAATTCGAAGTAATTTTTGGTTAAGTTTTCTTATAAATTTAGATAACCGAAGTTTTCTTATATATGAGCTCACTTAAAATGGAGCCTAATCACAAAATGTATATAGAATATTCATAAAGACTTTGAATTTAGTACATTATAAACAAGTGCTCATTATAACCCTAGTTCAGTATAACCAGTTTACACTGTATCATAATTTCAAGGCATTTTCGGAAACATTTCTAAAGTATAGTGATAAATACTTCACAAACTTTTGCTTTATTTTATACTAATGAAACCACAGGTATTCTGCTTAATAAGTAATTTAAAAAATCAGTTTATTTATTATGAATGTCCTGTATAATCATTACAATGGAATCGAATTTATTACGGTTCATTTCTGAAAATTGTAAGGTGCAAAATCCTTCTTCTTTGAATAAAATCTGGTAGAGATATCGTATTATCCCATTTTCATTTTTGCCGATTATTTGGTGGGATTCTGGCAATCCCTACTTTGATTTAGAGAACATTCCATTCTGACAACTATTTCCGCATCGTCCAACATCATAATTAGTGATTGCAATACCGGACCAAAAATACAATACGGGTATTCGGTATTTTTTTAAACGTTATACTGGAATGCCGGTATTAGGAATTTTTCAAAAAAAGTACAAAAACACAGTTGTTTTTTTGCTATATTAAACAAAAAATGCATAAACTATAAAAATATAAACAATTTTGTTATGTACAAATATAAAATAAAGGAACAAATGTTATAATCAAATATTATTTATAAGAGCAGTAAAATAATAATTTATAACATTAGTAACAGAGATGCAATTCAATTTTGCAGTTAATTTTATATTTTGTATACATAGTGAGGAATGAATTCAAAATATCACTTTAATGTGTTTACATTGTATTTAAAAAATTAAGTTGTTGACATTTGCTTTCTTTTGTATATTTGTCATTTTAATGTTTTTAAAATTTTCATATTACATCCACTGTATGTACCTAATTGTACTTTATGTGCCACGGAATACCTGTTGCTACGTGCAATCTCCGACTGCCAGTAGAACTGCTTTCTGTGATGTTTTTTTAGTGGGCGAGTGAAACTCGCATAGCAGGCATAGGTTCATGTTCAAATTGCTACAAATCAACTGTTGCACAAACGACTGTTACAACATTGCGGCTTTCGACAGAGAATGACCATTCCTATATAAAATAACCAATATGGCTGCTCTTCTTTTATTTAATCAAAATTTCTATAATTGTATTAAATCAATATTAATTTTATATTTTTATGCATTTCAGTTATTGCAGACATGCTGTACGACAGACTTAGTGGCATTTCTATGTCACCAAGATAAAAATCGCAGAAAAAAGGATAATAAGATACCTGTTCTTAAAATCTAATTGAAATCAATTTAATAAAACATTTTAAATCTATTTGAGCATCAAACGCCTGCTCCCAATCCCTCTCTTTTTTTTTTTAAAACCCTGTACGTTAAGTCAAACTGAAAACTTGTGTGTACATAAAAAATTTCAAATCAAAACTTTAGATGGTATATCACATTAATTCATATTTTTCAAATTTTGGTATACAAATTCAAATTTCATATTTTGGTATACTATAATTTTTACGGTACAAGACAGAGAAATCACTAGACGTGCCGATACGAAAAAAGAAAAGTTCACTTCAGAAGTGCATAAAAAGCAAAATATTTCAAAAACTACATCAAAATTAAAAGAAGGGGAAAAATTCACCCATGTAGGTACCTGCATGCAAACATTTGTGGTCTTGCTATGGTTAATCTATCCAGGATGTGAACTCGCAGCTCAAATATTTTGCCTTTGACTTCGATATTAAATATTTCTTAAACTACAATATATATCAAAAAATAATTTATTTCAGCATATTTCCCAAAGCTTTTTCAACAAGTGTACCAAATTTCATATTTTTATATGCAATAGTTTTTGCAGTACGAAGCAAAGAATCTCGAGAAATGAGAAATTTGTCAAACAATGGTGGCGTCAGCTACTTTTTTTTTAATATAGAGAGATTTTTAGGCAATATATTAAGAAAACATCCAACGTTTAACAATTAAAAAACTATTGATATAAAAAATATGAAACTAATTGCTATTTATATCAGCATTGGAGTCAGATATTAGAAAATAGGAGGAGTCTGTGTGACAGTAGAAAAAAAAAGAGGAGTTTAAGTCCACGGTTCGAGTTACTGACTTCACAACCCTGCTAGTATGTATTTTGCTCATCCAAATTAACTGACGCACTACCTGGCTCTTGGATAGGGCTTATTTAATTCATACCTATCCTATTGTAGGGTTATATATGAAACAAAAGCATAATATACTTCTAAGTTTATTATTAGAAATATATTTTTCTTTCAATTTTGTGCATTACTTTTTGATGGATTTGCATCATGATCTAATAGCACCATTGTGTCACATAGCAGAGCATACTAATCACTGGTTCCCAACCCAAGTTATGAAATTACATTTATGGTTGTTTCCATTCCACACACAAGCATTTCTCTACATTTTTGGCAGTACCATTCATACAAATCTACCACATTGAAATAGTATTTATAGTGCGAATTAAAGAAACTATATATACTGATCGTAATACAATTAAAAAGAGATTTTTTTTAATCGGGTAACTTCTTAAATTAGAAATATATGCATTAATTTCAAATACGTATTTCCTTAAAAAGGAAAGAATTCCCGCTAAATTATAACAAAATCTTTTCTCATAATGTATATATATTTGTGTAAACGTGAATGGTATTTATATTATTCCTGTAGAACAAATTTGATATAACACGAAAATAAATAAATTGCTCCCTTACGAGAAGTAAGAACGTAAACATGCAGAAGTTGAAGTTGTATTTTCCTGATAGAAATAACGGACCAATCAGAGAGCTCGTATCATCTAGAAATCGGTTTAATCATTGATTAACTAATCGGAACATTTTTAACAGTCGAATAGCTTGGTGGGACGCGATGGTTTTTAAGCATCCTTTATTGGGCCGTTAAATTTAGTGACTGATTAGTTAATCAGACATTAGCACTATTTTAACAGACGTTGGTGGGATCGGCCCTCAGAAAGAGGATTTTCATAAATTCCCATTTATGTGTTCTAAAACACGGAGATTTAATTTTTTTTTTTTTTTTTTTGTCTTCATCGTATTACGGATGAATATATTTTTCTGTTTACGTATGTATAATTATCGAAATTCATTCAAACTACGATTCGTATTAATTTGAGCACATAATGTAATTTTTGAAATATTTCAGCGAGCTGGGTATTTTTTTTTTGGATTAGGTGGATTTTAAAACATCTGATTCATTGTAAATTTATCTTGCTCGCATTTTTAAAATCATTTTAATCATCAGTATTATTTTGTGTTGAATTCGAGTTGCTATTACTTTCAAGTTTTCTACAACATATTTAAAGCTTGCAAACATGAATGTCAAATATTTTTATTCTGTTTTTAATGCTTTCTTGCTGCAATTACAAATGACAATTAGTAAATACTACTGCGTGATTCATGTATGTAGTTACAATATTTCACAACTGCCTAGTATTTCACCAGAGTTGGGCAGTATCAAAAATACATGTATTTGAAATACATTTTCAAAATACATTTGTATTTTGTATTTTAAACTGAAAAAGTATTTTGGTAATGTATCGAAAATACATTTTCAGAGTACTTTGTATTTTCAAAATACTCAAAATACATTTCTGTCAAACTATTGTGTTTAAACCGCAGATGAATGATTCGCAAAAGATGAAACGACTAATGTGTATTCTGTATTTTGTTTAGTCATTGAATGCATTTCTAGGAGTCAATCTAAACAGCCTTTTGCAATTTTGCCAAATTAATGAAATGTTTAGTATCTGTGGTGGACTCTGAAAAGTATAGTTTCTGCAATAAACTTAACGTTCCTATATAGGAATCATATAATGATGTTGTTTGGTAAATGTCTCTTTTCTGTCTATATAAAGAAAAGGGGCATTCTTTGTGAAAACAGAAACACAGGCAATCCTAGCTCTGCTATGCATTGTATATATTTTTTAAGTAAATTAAAGAGATGTAATGCAATTAGTTATTGCAAAAATGTGAGAAAAGATGGAAAATACTGCCGCACGTGATGCAAATGTATTTTGTGAAGCATTAGATGAAAAATCTTTCAAAGTTATATCATGATAATGGAGTAGTAAGGCGGAATGCCAATTATGCAAACCAAAATGTGCCGTTATAAATAAGACTTTTGAAGTCACAACAAATTTTAAACTAAAGGTAAGATTTTAGTTTCATGTAGGAGTCCCTCGATTTGACGAGTATGTATGCTAGGCCCTTGGCATTTGTTTAAATGAGGTAGTGCTATATTACGTAATAAGTTTTATTACTGGTAAGCATTTGTTATACTATATTTTTTCAGAAAAATACTTCCTTGAAACATCTATTTCTTGGGATCTGCTATAGAAAACTCAGATGATGACGGAGAAGATAGAATCATATTTCGAAGGAGTTGGAGGTTCACTATGGATTTCTACCCCCCCCCCCCCCCTTCCAGTTCTTTTTTCATTTCAAAATTATCATTTTGCTTGAAATGTCTATATCTCAAAATTGGCTATAGATAGAGCTTAGATGATAACTGATGACATGGATTCTGCATCAAATTCTAGAGGGTTTAGGGTGGGTCACTAAGAATTTGCACTTCCGGTTTCATTTCCACATCTGGTTCAAAAATTCTCCATAAAACATCTAGTTTTCAAAATTGGTTATGGATAGGGATAACAACTGATATGGATTCAGCATCAAATTCCGGGGCAGAACTGGGGTTTACTAAGAATATCCACTTCCAGTTCTTTTTCCACTTTAGGTAAAAAAATGTTTTTTGACACTTTATTTCTTAAGCTTGGTTATAGATAGAACTGAGATGGTGACTGATATGAATTAAGCATTAAATTCGGGAGATGGTTGGGGATATACTAAAGTTTTAAATTCCTGGTTTAGTTTTCATTTCTTTTTAGTTTTATTTTTTTTCACTTCCGATTCAAAAAAATTTTCGTGAAACATCTATTTCTAAGGACTGGCTATAGATAGAGCTTAGATGATGACTGATATGGATTCAACATCGAGGGAGGGGGGATTCACTAAGAGTTTTGATTTCCAATTTTGGAGATGTCACTACCAGATTTCCTGAAAATTCGTATGACTGTAAGAAATATGTATGAAAAAGAGAATTAAAATGCTTAATAGTTACGTCAAAAATTAAATATACAAACCGTTTGTCACCATATGATGGTTTCTTTATAAATTTCTTGTTTATTATTACATCTTTGTTATATAAAATGTGTTCTCCCATACATTCATTCATTACTTGCCTTATATAGTACATAGTACAATGTATGAGAAAAGTATTGTGACGGGGTAAAAAATTCGAATTTGAGTTTTCAACGAGAGAGCAAGTTTCAAGCATCCTTGAACACGAATCCGACATTTTTGAGGTGTATCTCTTTCTCTCCCTCTGTGTGTGTGTGTGTGTGTGGAGACGATATCTCACGAACCAATGAAGCGATTCGAAAAAATTTGGTACAAAAATTTCAATCCGTAAATACTGGAAGCATATTGTTTTTAAACCCAATCGAATGTTCAGAACCCTCCTAAACTTTCGAATGAAATTTTGAAAAAATCAAACCCTTTAATAAAGTTACGTAAATAGTCATGTCTTATGTACTTTTTCATTAGAAAACGATTGATACAAACTTTAGAATACTAGTATGAACTGTTCTTGAGATATTGCACATTTTTCAAATAAATTTATCAAAAAATCACGTAAAATAAAAAAATATTAAATATTGTAAAATATGTTCACTTTTCATGTAATATCATTCGATAAATTTGTTGACATTCTCATGGATCTCGCTCGTTCCATTCATGGGAAAAGATTCTTTGCGGAATACTTTTGCAGTTGGACGCCAATAATCATTTATCTGCTATAAGAATAAATTATTTCTCCGTTCATAATGCTTGGCGAGATTTTGGCAACGAATTTCCGGAATGTCACTAACTTGACGACTTTTTAAAATATTGCCAGATTAAAGAAAATGTTGCTAAATTGATAAAAATGATGCTAAATCAATGAAAATGATGAGTAATTGACGAATATTCAATATCTTGGAAAGAATATATGAAACTACAAGTATTATAAGAATAAGCTATATTTTCGTTCGTAACGTTTGGATAAGATTTTAGTGATGAATTTTTCGAAATATCTCTAACTTGGTGACTTTTTAAATGTTGCCAAATTGATCAAAATGTCACCCAATTGATATAAATTATTCGTCAAATTGATGAAAGTGATGCTGAATCAATGAAATAACAACTAATTGATAAAAGTTGAATATCTTGGAAAAAACATAAGAATACACTATATGAATAACTCATTTCTCGATCTGTCCGTCCGTAACGCTTGACGAGAAATTTAGTGGGACATCGCCAACTTGGCAACTATAGTGCTAAATTAATCGCCAATTGATAATAATGTTTAGCAAATTCTGACTTTCGTCATATGATGGGCATACATTTTAATATTATAAGAAATGCTCTTCTCTCGATTTTTCTGTAGCAATTGGTGATGTATATTGCAAACTTGGTGGATAATGTAGTAAAGTACCGCCTACTTGGCGATATTTCGCCCCAGGTTGACGAAAATTTCGTCAAAATTGTAAAAATGACGCTAAATTAGTGAAAATAACGCCTAATTGATGAATTAATTATTAAAATGTTTGAATACATGGACTATATCGTTTATTGAGGATGCTATCGATATTGACAATTGTTAATTCAGAGTTGTGTGAAGTATAAGTTAATTGGGTACTTTGAAATAGTATTGCATGTTGTCATCCGGAAAATCACCAAATGTACAATTCAACGTTAAAAACACAGTACCATAGATCTTATAGTTCTTCCAAAAGACACAGTCCCTGTGGATACTGCGCCCACTGGGTTCTGGTCTAAATTGGATGGTCTAATTTGAATATTAATAGAATTTTTGTTGGAAAAAAGGGTACTTATCGGTTATAGGGACCATGTGTTACCGACTACTTTTCCGAGTTGTCGCCAACACGAATGTTGGCGATATACTCCGATACGAGAAATTCACTACAAACATAATGATTACAATTTAATATATAATGGAGTTTGATCAACTTTACTTAACAAAGCATATTGTGTTATATTGGAATTTGTGGCGACCCAAACTCAGCTGACATAAAGTCAAACAAGGCAACACATAGCGATCATGCCAAATTCTGGTTTATTCTGGTTAATGATATTATAAATAGGTGGCTGTTTTCATATTTCGTGGCTTACACAGGCTTTCAATATTTAAAAGTAAACCATGGGTATAACTTCATGGATCTTGAAACCAGGACTCATGCGCAGACCATAGACTCTGGGGATCCACGAAATGGCTTAACAAAAAGCATAGAAGCACTGCGAGACAGCACTTAGACTGCTGTCTCACAGAATTTTTGTGAGAAAGCCTTACAGGTAGTGATAAATTTAATGGCATTTTATCAGCAATAACTGAGTTTTGGCCGCTACAAATTTCAATGTAACACAATATTGTTACTTTCCTTATATACATAATGTATAAGGAAAGTATTGTGACGGGGTCGAAAATTCAAATTCGAGTTTTCGACGGGAGAGCACGTTTCAAGCATCCCTGATCACGAATCAAACATTTTTGAAGGGATGTCTGTGTGTGTGTGTGAAAGTATGTGTGTGTGTGTGTGTGTGTGTGTGTGTGTGTCAGTGGGTCTGTGGAGACGATAACTGACGAACAAATGGACCGATTCGAACCAAATTTGGTACAAAAATCACAATCTGTAAACACTGGAAGCCTATCGTTTTTATACGCAATCGAATATTCAGAACCCCCTAAATTTTCGAATGAAATTTTGAAAAAATCGTCAAAAAATCAAAACCAATATTAAAGTTACGCAAATAGACATTTCTTATGTAATTTTTCATTAGAAAACGATTGACATAAATTTTAGAACGCTAACATGAACCGTTCTCGAGATATTGCACATTTTTCAAAATAATTATCAAAAAGCCATATAAAATAGATAAAAAAATATTTCCTATTGAGAAACATGTTCACTTTTCATATATAATATCATGCGATAAATTGGGTGACATTAATTCTCGTGGATCTAGCTCGTTCCATTCATGAAAAAAGATACTTTGAGTAATACTTTTGCATTTGAACGCCAATTTATCTGCTGTAAGAACAACTTATTTCTTCGTCCATAACGCTTGGCGAGATTTTGGCGACGAAATTGGCGGAATGTCGCCAACTTGACGACTTTTTGAAACGTTGCCAAATTAACGAAAATCTCGCCAAATAGATAAAAATGACGCTAAATCAATGAAAATGACGACTAATTGTGGAAAATTCAATATCTAATAAGTTATATAATATATAAATATATAATAATAGTTATATAATATATGTCGAAAATTCAATATCTAATAAGTTATATATATATATATATATATGTATATATATATATATATATATATATATATATAACTTATTTCTTCGTCCATAACGCTTGGCGAGATTTTGGTGACGAAATTGGCGGAATGTCGCCAACTTGGCGAATTTTTGAAATGTTGCCAAATTAACGAAAATCTCGCCAAATGGATAAAAATGACGCTAAATCAATGAAAATGACGACTAATTGTCTAAAATTCAATATCTTGGAAAGGATATTAGTATCTACTAGAAGAAAAACCTATTTATTTTACTTTAAAAGTAGTAAATTCATTTCATTATATAAGGAAAGTCATGTGTTGCCCACATCAGATTTTTTTCTTAAGTAAAGTTGATCAAACTCCATCATATAATAAATTGTAATCATTGTGTTTGTAGTGGAGTGTATCATAGTCTCGTATCGGAGTATATCGCCAACATTCGTGTTGGCGACAACTCGGAAAAGTAGTCGGTAACCCATGGTCCCTATAACCGATAAGTACTGAAAAAAGTTATCAAGTTTATATTTCACATTGTTTTTTTATTTTCTTATAGTCTTAATAAAAATAATTCGAAATATGTAAAATATTTTTGCCTTATTTTTGTATCTATAAACTTATATTTCATAACCATATTTACTATAACATGGTACTCTAAAAATACAATTTTATATCACGTAGAATGAATCAGTCTGATTTATATGTTCTGAGTTCCACTTAATGCGGTTTCTGTATAACGCAGTACGAATTGTTCTGAGTTTCTTATAACGCGGTATGCGGTTTCCATATAACATGGTACGAATTAATCTGATGTGCACTAATCTGAGTTTCATTTTATAAAGCGGTATGAATTAACACTAGAACGACAGAAGTGGTGATTTTGACCGTATAACTACTTTGAGAAACGATTTCTCCAAAACGACTAATCCCAGCCCATTGAAATTTTATGTCTTTTCTTATTTTCTTTGCAAAAAATGTGTCAAAAAAACTTCCTAAATTCTGTAACTATGATGTTTTGATTTTGAATTAAAGGTATACTGTACTTTTTCTATGGCGGTCAAATTCACCGCTACCCGTCGTTCTAGGTAATTTAAAATATCAGTCATTCTAGTGTTAATCGCATTATAGGAGTGTTGGCTGTACTGTTGAACCTATTTGTAGATAAATTTCAATCTTCTACTTTTTTTGCAAATGCATTAATGACATTTTCGTGGAAATTAATAGTTCTTATTTCTCAAATTTGAAGAAAACTTTTTAAGATACAACAAATTTAGACCGGAACCCAGTGGCAGAGGCATCCACAGGGAACGTACCGTCCTTCCTCTACCACCAACCTCTCGGATGAACTTACAAACCCACATGTTTAACAGGATCGTACTCCGCATGAACACGGCAGCAGTTTTGGCAGTGACGGGAATAGAACACGGGCCATCAGCGTGCAATTGCCGCGAGCGAACCACTGGGCTGTCGTGTCCCTTATTTTGCACATTCAAACTTGACTGATTCAAACTTTGGGAATATTTTTACAGGCAAAGTTCTCTCAAAAGTTTAATTTTTAATTTAAATTAGAAGACGGCTGCATGGTAGCACTTAATATATCAGTTCCCATAGAAATTTACATTATAGTGGCATATAGCAAAGCAAGTTTTCTTGCTGCCATTTAAGGTATTAATTATTTCATGTTGATAACATGTTTCTTTAAAATAAAATATAAATATCCCTTACTTTATATTACGTTAAACAAATGAGTACTTAGAATGTTAACGATATTGTACACAAATATTTGTTCAGAAATAATTTAAAAATTGTGCTTTGTGTACAGGGATAACTAAAATGTGTAAATCGATGAAAATAAGAAAGTCAAAAAACATTTTTTTTAAACTATACTAAAAATTTACATGCACAATGATTTTAAAAAAATTATATGCATCCTGAGATTTTTATTTAAAAACATCATATCAATTTCATACCAAATCTTTTTTCAGACATAGTTAGAGATGTGTATTGGTAAATTTTCTATTTTTATTTCATAAATTTGAAAATAAATTCTTTTTACACTGCTTTTTAAAAAGCAAGTAACTTTATAAGTCTTTGATTATTTAGTTTTTTAATTTTGAGGCATTTTTTTTAGGAAAGCACAACATTTAATTCTGGTATATAAAAACAATAGAAAAAATATATTACAGTCAACCCTTCTATATTGTGGTATTCTCATAATGCGGAACAAAAATTGCGACAGCCCTGTCATAAAGCAATATTCATAAAACGCGATAGTCTTATAAAGCGGTTTCTGTATAATACCACTCAGTTTAAGCAGTCTCTCTATAGCATGATTTTTTCTATTACACTTTTACGGTTCGAATTTAATGGGTGAATTTCCCTGTTTTTTCATTCACGTACATCACCATATTTCAATTTCAGTTATCAGGAGAATCCTCTGTAAAATAAATTAACACATTCACCTCAAATGCATTGGTAGACGAAAATATGGGTAAAGAATGGGTTTCAAATTTCAATTTAAGTGATGTGAAAAGAGGACTGGGTTTGGGTAAACAATTAGAAAATTACTTTATTGAAAATGATCCTTCATCAGTGCGAAGTACAAAGTTTAAAAGATAATTACAAAATTGTTTAGCTCCTTTCAGAGAGATTTTGGTAAAGTTACAAATTAAAACTACACTTGAAAACAAAAATGAATATATGCAAAGAGAAGAGGACATTAAGAGAATTAGGCCACTAATATTTAACAGAGGTGATGAATATTAATAGAATTTTTGTTGGAAAAAAGGGTACTTATCGGGTATAGGGACCATGGGTTACCGACTACTTTTCCGAGTTATTGTTAACACGAACGTTGGCGATATAATCCGATAGGAGAAATTCACTACAAACATAATGATTACAATTTAATATATAATGGAGTTTGATCAACTTTATAAAGAAATATTGTGTTACATTGAAATTTGTGGCAGCCCAAACTCAGCTAATATGAAGTTAAACAAGGCAACACGTAGCAACCATGCCAAATTCTGGTTTATACCGGTTGATTATATTATAAATAGGTGGTGCTGTGTTCATATTTCCTGCCTTACACCGGCTTTCAATATTTGAAAGCAAACCATCGGTATAACTTCTTGGATCTTGAAACCAGGACTCATACGCAAACCATAGAGACTCTGGGGATCCGCGAAATGGCGTAACAAAAAGCACAGAGGCACTGAAAGACAGCACTTGGTACTCATATCTAACAGAATATATGTGGCGAAGCGTTACAAGTAGTGATACATTTAATGACATTTTGTCGGCAATATCTGAGTTTTGACCGCCACAAATTTCAATGTAATACAATATTTTATGTTAAGTAAAGTTGATCAAACTCCATTATATATTAAATTGTAATCATTGTATTTGTAGTGAATTTCTCGTATCTGAGTATAGTGCCAACTTTCGTGTTGGCGACAACTCGGAAAAGTAGTCGGCAACCCATGGTTTCTATAACCGATAAGTACAGAAAAAAGTTACTAAGTTTATATTTCACATTGTTTTTTAATTTTCTTATAGTCTTAATAAAAATAATTCGAAATATGTAAAATATTTTTGCCTTATTTTTGTATCTATAAACTTATATTTCATAACCATATTCACCATAACATGGTACTCTAAAAATACAATTTTATATAACGTAGAATGAATCAGTCTGATTTATATGTTCTGAATTCCACTTAAATGCTGTTTTTGTATAACACAGTACGAATTGTTCTGAGTTTCTTATAACGCGGTATGCTGTTTACATATAACATGGTACGAATAATTCTGATGTGCACTAATCTGAGTTTCATAATATAAAGCGCTATGAATTAACACTAGAACGATGGAAGCGGTCATTTTGACCGCATAACTACTATGAGAAACGATTCCACCAAAACAACTAATCCCAGCCCATTGAAATTTTATGACTTTTCTTATTTTCTTTGCAAAAAATGTGTTGAAGAAACATCCTAAATGCTGTAACTATGATGTTTTGGTCTTGAATTAAAGGTATGTTGTATTTTTTCTATGGCTGTCAAATTGATTGCTGCCCGTCGTCCTAGGTAGTTCGAAATATCAGTCGTCATTCTAGTGTTAATCGCATTATGGGAGGGTTGACTGTACTGTTGAACCTATTTGTGCATAAAACCCAATCTTCTACTTTTGTTGCAAACCCATTAATGACATTTTCGTGGAAATTAAGAGTTCTTATATCTCAAATTTGAAGAAAACTTTTTAAGATACAACAAAAAAGTGTATCTTTGCTATTATTAATGTAGATTAATTTGAGCTTGGTCACCAATGATTTATCATCAATCACCGTTTCAAAAATTCTGCTGAAATATTATGGTAAAAAATTTTTATTTTTTCTTAAACTGATGTTAGGTAAGCAGTGCTTTCATTGCTTCTATGGACTGCATACCACTGGACAAAATCTAACTAAAACTGATAATATTTGGTTGAAGAGTTTCTACAGCTCCGACTCCGACTTGAAGAGCTCCGACTCCGTCCAATGCTACTGAGCTTCAAGCATTTCTTGGCAAGCTGAATTTTTATGGTTGCTTGCTTAAGAACCATTCTGGAGCCATTACACAGACTTTTACAGATAAACACGGCATGGTGTTGAATATTCCGTCATGATAAAGCTTACAAGGCAGTAAAAGAACTCTTGCAAGAAGATAATTTATTAGCTCATTTTGACGAAACTCTAACTGTAATTCTTACCTGTGATGCTTCATCATATGGCCTTGGTGCAGTTTTGGGGCATGTTCTGCCCAATGGCAAGGAAGTTCCTGCTGCTTATTATTCTCGGACGTTAGCCGAAGCTGAAAGGAATTATAATCAGACAGATCGAGAAGCTCTAGCATATTTGGCTGCTGTTAAAAAATTTCACCAATATCTTCTGGGTCGAAAATTTAAAATCATTATTTATCATAAACCTCTTTAAGGCCTGCTGAGCTCAACCAAACCACTTCCTCAAATGATTTGTCCTTCGTTGGAGTTTGAGTTCATCAACTTATGAATATGAGCTAAACTGCTAGAGTATCGGATGGGAAAAGAAATATTGAATGCTGATGCATTAAGCAGACTTCCCTTACCAACGCCTGACTTCAAGGTTCCTTATCCAACAAATATTCTACTTCTTGAAACTGTTCCTTATGTTCAATTGGATTCTACATTACTGGCTACAAGTACGTTGTTTGGTGGCCAAAAATGGATAGTGAAATCGAATTTACAGTTCAGACATGTTCTACATGTCAAGAGAATGGTGTTTCCAAAGTTTGCACCTAAGGCACCAATTCACCCCTGGGAATGGACTGAGAGAGATCATGGTCTAGATTACATGTAGACTTTGCTGGTTTTTTTCACGGACAAACATTTTTCCTGGTTGTCGACTCTCATTCTAAGTGGTTAGAAGTACTCGGATATCTTCAATGTCTTCTTCAACAGCAATAGCAAATCTTCGATCTCTATTTGCTACACATGGTTTACCGGATACCATTGTGTCCGATAATGGAGCAACATTCACATCTGGAGAATTCAGAGAATTTCTAAAGAAAAACATGATTAGACAAGTTTTGGTAGCTCCTTACCACCCTTCTTCCAACGGTCAGGCAGAACGCATGGTTAGTACTACAATATGTGCACTTAAACGCATTGTGTATGGTAACTGGAAAGCTCGATTGGCTAGATTTCTGTATTCCCAGAATACCCTACCATGCACAACTGCTGGAAAATCTCCTGCTGAATTGCTGATGAACCGACATCTTGTCTCCCTACTAGATCGTCAACATCCCGATCTGAATAGAGCTATGAGAGAAAGAAGATTCAAAACAAGACTGCAGTCGAGTTCGCACTTTAGAAACTGACAATCCTGTTTATGTTTAAAACTATTCGTCTTGACCACCATGGACACCAGCAACTATTTTAAGGTCTACCGCACCGCTTTCATATGAAGTAAAATCTGAAGATGGTGATATTTCACGACGTCATGTAGACCAGATTAGAAATTGTCTAGTGTCCGAACCTGTAACAAGTGAACAGCTAATTTCACCAGAAATTGGGCTAGAAAATGCTCCTCCACCTGATGACATTCATTTAAAGGAGCCAGATTAATTGTGTGATGTGGAACCCATTGTAGTTCTTGAAAAATCTGCTATTTCAGATTCTGGGTTTCTGCTTCGCCGGTCACAACGGTCAGTTGCACGCCCAAAATATATGGACGATTATGTTCTACATCTTACGACGGGAGGAGTGTCAGCCAGCCAGCCACCATCCTCAGCCAGCCAGTACTGAACACCAGACGACGCTCGACTTCCGGAAGCCAAGAAAGACAACACCTCAACTCGAGCTAGCAAGAGAACATTCTGAATTCTGATTCTATGTTGCGTTGTCAGGTTGCATGTTGTGTAAGTTTAAATGTAATAAAATGTGTTAGTCTCATAAATATGTTTGGTCTATACAAATAAAATAGGGAACTATAAAAAAAATATTAAAATTTTGTCAATTAGTCGTCATTTTCATTGAGTTAACGTCATTTTTATCCATTTGGCGAGATTTTTGTTAATTTGGTAACATTTGAAAAAAGTCTCCAAGTTAGCGATCTTCCGTCAAATTCGTCGGCAAATTTATTTCATCAAGCGTTATGGACGGAGAAATAAGTTACTCTTATAGCAGAAAAATGACTATTGGCGTTCAAATACAAAAGTATTACTCAAAGTATTTTTTCTCATGAATGGAACTAGCTAGATCCACGAGAATAATGTCACCAAATTTATAGCATGATATTATTACTTATGAAAAGTAAACATATTTCGCAATAGGTAATATTTTTTATATGATTTTTGAAAAATGTGCAATATCTCGAGAACGGTTCATGCTAGCGTTTTAAAATTTTTGTCAATTGTTTTCTAATGAAAAATTACATAAGAAATGACTATTCGCGTAATTTTATTAAAGGTTTTAATTTTTTGATTTTTTTAAAATTTCACTCGAAAATTTAGGAGGTTTTGAACATTCGATTGCGTATAAAAACAATAGGCTTCCAGTATTCACGGATTGTGATTTTTGTACCAAATTTCATTCGTTCGTGAGATATCGTCTCCACAGACTCACTGACACACATCCACACACATACTTTCACTCACACACAGAGACACACAGACATCATCTCAAAAATGTTTGATTCGTGATCAGGGATGTTTGAAACGTGCTCTTTTTGTACCAAATTTGTAATTTTCGTGTAATTTTTGTACCAAATTTCGTTCGAATTGGTTCATTCGTACGCCAGTTATTTTGTCCACATACTCACAGACACACACACACACACACACACACTTTCACACCCACACACAGACATCATCTCAAAAATGTTTGATTCGTGTTCAGGGATGCTTGAAACGTGCTCCCCTGACGAAAACTCGAATTCGAATTTTCGACACCGTCACAATACTTTCCTTATACATTTCCTTATACGTATAAGGAAAGTAAAAATATACAGTGGACTCTTGTTAAGATGGATTTCTCGTTATTACGTACAAATATGGACTTCCCGAGTAGGGTCTGTGGACGTTGCATGTTATAAGCATTTCTGAATACATTTATTCGTTAAGATAGACAAAATTTATTTAATTTTTCAATCAGTAGATGTTCGGAACATATATTTCGAGCAATTGACTAAAATTGAAAATGACTTAAAAATAGTGTTTCCCCAGAAGAAACGCTAAAGATTACTTCATTTTAAAAATACTAACATTAACGTACAACTTACGGCCTTAAAAGGTACTTAAAGTCTGACTTCATCAGCAGAAAAACGAAGATTATAATCTACAAAAGTTTAATCAGACCCATTCTTACCTACTCTGCTGAGACTTGGGGAATGACAGAAAAAGTTAAAGATATCATTTCTGTTTTTGAGAGAAAAATCTTGAGAGGTATTTTTGGTGGCTTAAATTGTAACAACATCTGGAGAAGAAGAACTAACTCTGAACTTTATAAGTCTTTTAAAGAACCAGATATAGTCAATTACATCACGATTCAGAGAATTAAATGGGTGGGTCACCTGTGCAGGATGGCCGAAAGCCGTACAACAAAAAAGATCTTTTCGGCCAGACCATTCGGCACCCGTGAAAGAGGAAGACCTAAACTCAGATGGCTTGACTGTGTGTAAAAGGACTTTAAAATTTTAAAAGTTTTGAACTGGAGGTCTTTGGCCAGGGATAGGGGAGCCTGGACTTCTATACTGCGGAAGGCAAGGGCCCATCCTGGGCTGTCAGGCCACTGAAGAAGAAGATTAACGTACAACTACATTTTGTTTATGCTTTGAACGTTAATATTTGTTCGTTATTTACCTCATTATACATATTAAAAATTTTTTGAATACATTTTTCTGTCTTTTTTTTTTAAGGTTGTATTTTTCAATGTATTTACAAAATTGAGGATAACAAACTTTCATTACCGTTTCAATATTTTATTACTATTTTACTTCAAATTTATGGACTCTCGGTAATACGTACAATAAATGTTGGTCCTTGACTGCCCGTCTTAATGAGCGATCACTGTATTCCCATTTTGTGCTAATTTCATGAATGTTACAGAATTAGTAACTGTGCGAATTCTAAGAAAATGAATTAGGTATATTAATAAAGACGTTTCAAATTTTAATAAGTGTTATTTCTGTAAAAGTAGCTGAAAAGTAACATCTTCGTTAAAATCACAGAATGAAACAATTAATGATACCATTACTAATTTGTTTTAATATATATTTATGTCATTTTCGATACTTATGCTTTGTTGTTGGGCCACTGTATCTGCATGATAAATTTGAAGACTATTGAATGAATGGTTCAGATTTGTTTAAAAAATTTTATAAATAGTTATATATATATATATATATATATAATTATATATATATTAATATATAAATATATATAAATATATATATAAATATATGTATATATATATATAATAAATATATATAATATATAATATATATATATACGAGTATATAATGTTACTAATGAAACAACTATAAATATTATTACTAATGAAACTACTATTAGTAATAATATTTATTATTTGGATTTAAATCTAATTATAGAATCTGCTCATGGGATAGTTACTAATTTATATGATAAAAAAGATTTTTAAATTTAATATTAATAAATTATTACCTTTTAATTCCTGCAACTCGATTCAATTGTTTAGAAATATTATACTTAATCAACTTTTTAGAATTTATAGATTATCAGATAAAAAATTTCATGCTTTGCACATTAATAACCTCAAAATTACCAGTAAAATGTATAAATATCCTGCATATTTAGTAAATGGTATAGTTAATAAGTTTCGATTAGCCCGAAAATTCTCATAATCTCTCCTTAGTATCTTATTTTAGCCGCACTTCTTCATTCTCCTGAAAATATTTTCATCTTTTTATCTTGAAGCTTTAACTGTTGAATATCTCATTTTATTGCTTTTACGCAGTACGGTTTTTATTACTCTCTTTGGCAACAGCAAATCACATCTTTTCATTTCTGCTTATGGCAACATTGGTCTAGTCATATTGTACTAATGTCAATTGTATTAATATTCAATTGTATTATATTCAATTGTATTATGTCAATTGTATTATATATATTGTACTAATAGTCATGGTTGTACTAATGAAGTGTATTTTAAGGTATTTATGTTTCCAATCTATATGCTTGTCGTCCATATAACACAAGTTTATAGATAAAATCTATCTTGTGTTTCAGAAACAAGCATTTTTGTGTTCATTTCGAAGGGATATATAGACTTGACGAGAATTTTTTCGAAATCAACTTATCTTAAGCCTAAAGCTCTTCCATATGCAAGCTTTTTTGCTTGATTTTTTTTGTTTTCCTATTTTCATTCCTCATCTTTGAAATTTGTTGATTGTCTTTGTCTTTATGACCTGCATTACGCTTTATAATTTCCTCTTTATGTTTTAATTTCTTTGTATTTTGTAGAAAATTTTGGAATAGTGTATTATGAGTTACCACTTACATTCTAACATTGGATTTACTAATTTATATTTTTAATATATATATATATATAATATAATATATATATATATATAAATAAATATATATATAATATAATATATATATATATATAAATAAATATATATATAATATAATATATATATATATATATAAATAAATATATATATAATATGTAAATAATTATATATAATTATAATAAATTTTATTATAAATATATAAAATAAATTATAATTTATATTTAACATATAAATTCAACCTTGTGCCTCTCTTCCCCTCTATTTTTGTCCTTGGGGGGGGGGGGGGGTCACACAAATAAAAGTAGTTTTTATAGGGATCCTGTTTTCGACTATAGCGAGGATTCATGTGACATCATGAGATTGTTTTATTTGTACAAGAAATCACTGGACGTACATTAGGTTTGTAACAGAAGATACTATTTCTTCAAGTATTTTGGTGAGTTTTTATTTTAATTAAAATTTGTTTTGTTTAGAACCTAGGTGTACATCTATATATATTGATGTATACCTAGCTAGAACTAACTAGAAAGCATGAAGACATGTGGTTGTCTCGCTTTCATCATGAATCAGAAAATTTAAAACGACAGCGTTATAGCAGACTATCATCTTATAATAATTTAAATAAATTTTATTCATATAGTATAAAGGAAAAGTAGTAATTATAATCAATATAAAATATCACACTTTTCATCACTAAAAATATGCCTTTTTAAACTGTAAGTATCACAATTAAATATTTTATTTAATAAGTCATAGGTACTTGTGGCGGCTCAGGGATTTGAAAACAGAAAAATAAAATCTTTTAACTTCATCTTATTTGATTTTTATTTATTTTTTCAATATTATTATTTTTCTTTCTAACTTTTGATATTTTCAAAAACCCAACCCGTGAAATTATATTTAAAAACAATTTGTTTTATTTCTAATCCATATATTTCTTTAATGTACAGCTGAGGGGAAAAAACCACATCTTGTAATTCGAGCATCGTTCATCATAGAATAAATTAAAAGTTACTATTCGATTAAAAATGACGTCATCTATGAATTCATGTGTATAGAATTTGCATTAGGGGCCGTCTTCATATCTAAATGCTCACAGACTACGAAATTTCCAATAGCAACACTCGATTTTGACGTTGTTAACAAACTCTAGACTCCCAAAATAGTCCAAATATAAATTTTCGCGCAATTTCGATCTTAATATCTGGGGATATTCAGTATTCCGAAATGTGCAATTTTCAGGAATCCTCAGTGAAAACATCCATTTGAAATGCGAAATTTCGTTGATTGACAGCAAATGCTCTGATAAAGTGGGTCATTTTCTATTTTACTGAAAGACGTCGCTGGTTTATTCTTCATAGAGTTTCGTCCAGAACAGAGCACCAGGCGCGAAGCGCCTTTAATCTCCAATCTCTAGGTGTGGTTCTTATCTTCATACTGTGACATTATTTCATTGGTCCATAGTTGGAGGTTCGAGGTTTTTGATTTACTGTTTTTATTATTTGTCCTAGCTCCTAGTGTGGCAGTTTGTTGCACATTAAGAGTTTAAGCAGTTTGGGGGGGTTGATGCAGATCTGAGGGTCACCTAGCATTTTAGCAGTTTAGGATTTTAAACATTTTGTAGAAAACCAAAGATCGCGAGTTTTCTTTAATATCAACTGATTAAGGTGGGACGTTCCTAGTACCGAATATCAAAGTTAAGTACCGAGCGGGGTCTCTTACGAGATTTAGCCTTGCGATGATCATAGTCATGCAGATTAAATAATAGTTCATTTGGGACAGATGGCAGATTTTTGTAGAATTTAAGCGCTAGCTTTTTGATTTGGGCTCTAACAGTTTTTATTTTGAAGTCTTTCCTAATTACCGAGTTTCTTAAGTATCTAGGGGCTTTCCTTATAATCCTTAGGGTTTTGTTTTGTCTTGTCTCTAATAAGTCTATGGTAGTTTTACAGGCATATCCCCATACGGGTGCTGCATACAGCATTCCCGGGCAGATGACCGATTTACGCTGGTTTATTATGATATCTTATCTTGGGTTTGAGACCATAAAACAATCTTCAATAATCATCTTATGGAGTTTTAAAACTAATGAATTAATGGACGAATTACGCGAATGAAGGAATTAGCACATTATAATAACTTTCGAATATGTCAAAGTCGTGAGATTAGTTTATCAAATAGATATTTTAACGATGTCTATCGTTTTTTAGGTTATTAGTAGGCACCAGTAACCGCGCTGCGGAAGTGACGTCATCAAGGGGGGCGTGGCCGGAAATGACGTCAGAACACGTGGTGCATGACGTCGCGTAAAGTGGAAGTGTTTGTTTTGGATGAAGTTAAGTTGTTTTTATTTTGTAGTCTTCTACCAGGGTGTTTCTTGTGCGAGTTGTTAGAAGTTTAGAATTTCTTCTTCAGGGAATGGCAACAGGGGTGTAGAAAGGATGTCAGAGCACGTGGCCGGATCTTGAAAGGGTCGTGGATTAAGATCATGTGACATTTCATAAAAGATGATGAGGGTATTTTTTCAAGAAAACGCGGGTGTTTAAAACGTGAAGTGGAAGTTGAAGTGCTTATTTGGGGTGGAGTTGAATTTTTCTTGTAGTCTTCTGCGAGGGTGTATTTGTGTGAGTTGTTATTAGAATTTCCTTTCACGGAATGGCAACGGGGCTTTGGAAAGGATGACGTCAGAGCACGTGGCCGGAAGGGACGTCTTGAAGGAGTCGTGGCTTAAGATCACGTGACATTTCGTAAAAGATGACGAGGGTATTTTTTTATTTACACAGAGGGTATTTAATGATATTTTAATGACTGCTAAACTATAAATTGTGCAAGATAATCACTATTGTGACGGGAAAGATCTGTTTTTAGACCTGTTAAAACGTGTTGAACTCATCCGCTAAGAGAACGAGGGTATTATTATTTTAATTACTCTTAAGATTAAATACTCTTTAATTATGTTTAATGAATTTCACTGCTTTCATACTGATTGAAACCATGAACGCCACCTAGCGATGAAATGGAGAACGAGGGTGTTATTTTTTTAATTACTCTTAAGATTAAATACTTTATAATGAGGAATTTTCACGTTTTTTTTTCTTATTTTTATCGTGTAGTAGAGAAAAAATCATAAATGGTAGTATATATTTTTTTTAATTTTTGAACTAAGATAGTTAATATAAAAATGTTTAAACTCGCACTTAGCAATCCGGCGCGAAAACGCTGTTTCTGTAATGGCCGCTCTTGTGACGTCACTATGCATGTAAACAAAGAGCGCAATACACTGTTTACTGTGGATTCCGAGAGGTATACTTGATTTTCCGACAAAATATTTTATTTATCATATTTTTATAATGAGTGAGATTCTAAAACTGACCTACAAGTACTGTTTAGTACCTTGCGGCACAAATACAACGGTTAACTCAGTTGATAAGCTGTTTTTTAATGTTCCAAAAGATCCAATTAAACGAATACATGGACTAAACTAAAGCAATAAAAAGGGACGAGCAGAAAAATCCAAAATTATCGAATAAAACATCTCTTTGGTGTTGTGAAGATCATTTTTCGGTAAGTAAACATTTGGTTCTGTTTAAATATTATATACTTGGATTTATGGCCGTAACCAAGGTTTTTTTTTTAGGGGTTCAAACCCCCAAAATGAAAAAGTTAACATTAAAAAGGTAAAGATCCATCAAGATATGAAATGTGGATTTACCCCCCCCCCCCCCCCCCGAAATCAAATCCTGGATACGATCTTGCTTGGATCAATAATAAACTATAAATAATCCTGTGTAAATAGTAATTTAAAATTAAAGAATTTTGTGGTCAAGTTAGGGATTGAACAATAAAACATACTCTAGCTTGTATCTCAAAATAATAAGTTTTAAAAACATAGAATCAAACCTTAAAAATATCTCACAATTTATTAAATAGGGATGGCGCTAGAATGTGCCCGAAGGGGGGGGGGGAGGTGGCAGTAATAAATATCTTAAAATGACGTCAGCGTTTTTGGTGCCACCCGTTATTAAGCCAAACAATTTATTGAAATAAAGAATGGCACATTAATTTATAATTATTTCTTTTTGATGATATCTATTGTATAAATAGAAATGTTAACATTATATAGTAATTTATAATAATAAATAGCTGTCGTTCCTTGTGTAACAAATGAGTTGTGATCATAAGTTGCGCAACCCTCATTTGTGAAATAAAGATATATCTTATCAATATTTATCTGATATATATATATATATATACTACTGATATATATATACTACTTTAACTATTATTTGTCAATATAAATGCATTATATCATCAACTTATGCAGTATTTATACAGTAATGGTTCTATCAACTTTTGTCCCCATATACAGAACACAAAATCTCAGTGCCCCCCCCCCCCCCTTCATCTGCTAAATAAAATATTCCTTTTTTTGGAGGGGGGGGAGACGAAAAATTAAATAAACTAATGATTTTATTCTTCGAATTATATCAAAATAATATAATTTGACATATCTCAGAATATTCTATGAAATTTTTTTTAAGCTTCGATAAATCCTTTTAACTTTGTAACGGGAGACATTAAATCAAACTATAAAGGTAACTGTGTTTTGATTCCTTTCTATATTTCAGTTAAAGGAAGATATGCAGAATTATTGGCAATGGAACCTCACAAATCAGACTATGTCATTCAAATTTGGTTTTTAGTAGTTTGTATTGTATTTAAATTTCTTGAGTATTTCAAGCACGCTTTATTTGTCATTACATAATTTCAAACTACAATATAAACTACTATAAAAAGTCAAATATCAGCTTAAAAGCAGAATAGGACATTGCAGTGTGTGACTATCTTCACGTGCAATCAAAATTAAAGTTTTAAATGTCAAAGAATTATTCATGCATTTGAATTAGTTTTAGATTTATTTGTCAATATTAATGAAGATCATACATACCTCTTAGTTTTAACTCCTCGCATTTCTGCTCCAATAAAATTGGGATTCGTTCCCAAAAATGAAAACATACATATAGCGTCAATTTTAGGAAGATTATCGGTTTGTCCTTTGACAAATCCAGGAAAAATCGACATCTTAAACAAAAATGAAATGGATGGGTTATACAATTAAAATATACGATAAAATTAAAAAAGATTATAAAATTTACGGCTCAAAAAATGATTTCTAAACTATGAATGCGAAGAAGCGAATTGATCTAGCGTTGTTTTTAAAACGTAAACACTGATACTTCATGCACAGTGACGTCAGAGCCAATCACGTAGCGTTTCAAGATCACATAACATCGCGTCATTTTTCGCTTATTTAAACTTTAATTTTTAATTTATTCAAAATCATTTTGACATTTAATGTGACATATTTGAAAATAGTAAGCCTAAATTTACCAGAAAAATATAAAATTGAGCATTTTCCCCACGTCTGCAAATTCCTCATTATGCTTAATGAATTTCATTTCTTTCACGCACGGATGAACGCGACCTAGCGGGGAAATGGAGATCTAGGAGTATTTTAAAGACAGAACTTTTTCAAAGATCCAAATAAACTTTTAGTGGTGGCAACACCTGTAGAAGATGTATGGAATGAATCCATCAGCGCCACCAAGAGGCAAAATTGAGAATTAGAGATTTTTTTAAGATGGAACATTTTTTTTTCAAAGATCCAAAGAAATTTTTAAAGAGGCGGTATGCGGGATACACATAAGTGCCACCTAGAGATGAAAAGGAGTACCAAAATTGCTTTAAAGGTGGGACTTTCAACTGTTGACTCATTAACTAGTCATCATCAAAGGTTGCTTCATTAACAAGTTTTAGGTAAATTGGGTGCATAGAAACTTTTAAGGGCTGGCAACCTTTTAATTTACACTTAAGATTAAATGCTTTTTAATTATGTTTAATGAACTTTGTTGCTTTCATGATTCATGATCTTTTGAATTGTAACTACAGGGTTTCGAGACATTGTATAACTGTGCAGGTGCCTTTGACGGATCCTTGTCAAAGATAACACTTACCGCCTGTTGGCGGATCTTTGTTAAAGATAACCTTATCCGTTTGTTGATTGAAACCTTACAATCATGGCAGATGGTAACACTGTTCACATTAGTATGGGAAAAAATAGGAGGACATTATATTTGAATAATAGCGACATCTCTATCAGATATTATTGTATTTACCTGTTACTTACCTTTTGTCTCACTGGGTATTGAAGACTTGTAAACTGTTTACATCCATGCCTGTTTCATGATTTCACACCTATTGTAGATAAGTCGGATTTTTCTATTGAAATCGCACAGAGACGTATCATTCCTTTGAACCGTTGGATCTGTTAGAACGCGTTGAAAAAGATGGTGTGTGATATGTCTGCAGTATATTAGATTATAAGGGATTGAACAATGAGTTTTTTTAGTAATATTTAAAGGAAAATTCTCAAATATACAAATTTGCTTTATCAGATTAATTGTACATTTACAATACTTTTATAGTGTTAGCTAAGTTAGTTTATATTTTTATGGGTTTAAATTCCATATACGACATTTGCGCTTACTAGTAAATCACTGTATTTTATTCAGGTTAGAATAAAATGTGATTTCAGCCATTTTTAAGAATTCTAAGAATCTTTATCTCAAATAGGTTACTAACATGTTATGTGTACATACCGTCTTCTAAGTTAAATTTCAAAGTTAATTTAATTATAATTCTACAGGTTCAAATGTTTTCAGGATGTCAGACGTAAGTTCGTATTTTATATAACTTGAATATATAATTTTTATTTTTTGACTTTATTTCTTTTACCATTTTTAAAAATATTTTGATTAGTTTTAAATGTTTTTCCTATAAGGTTACTTTTGCTCTGCTTATGCTGGTTGTAATTGAATGGCGTGCTGGCATAATCAGTTTATGTACAAATGCAGTGTATTTTTTAAAAATAAAATTGTATTTATTTACAGTTTTTAGCAAATGTACTATAAAGTGCAAAACTGTTTTCAAAGTGTAAAAAAAAAAATTATATATATATGTTTACCTTAGTGTTAAATATGTTCATTTTTTTTCTAAAAACTGTAATTTTTTAATAAAAAAGAAAATTTTACAATCTGTTTTCAAAGTATGAAAATTCATTTTCATTTTCATTTTTCTTTCAGGATAGAAATTTTTTTTACAAAACTGTTTTCAAAGTATAAAAATTCATTTTTGTTTTAAATTCTGAAAAAATGCCTCAGAACTCATTTTCTCTGAGAAAAATTGCAGTGCATAAGATATTATTTATTAAATTCCAAAACAGTTAAACAGAGTTGTCTAGAAAACTTTGGGGATCAGTTTAAAACTTAGAAAACACTTGCTCTCATAATTAAACTTTGAATTATGTAAAAGTTACTATACCTACTGATCACACAAAAAACAGCGTAAGTAATACTTTACTTAATGCTTAGAAAATTTTTACGTATTTGCACGTCTTCGAAAATCTTTAAACTAAACTATAAATATAAATTTAGGAATATTTCGACTACTATTACATTTTTGAAAATGGTTATAAGTGCAATTTGCATCCTAGATAGAACATCACTTAGAAAATATTTAATGTATTATATATTTTTGAAATTAGTGAAAACAAAATTTCATATTTAGAAAAATAAGCTATATTCATGAAATCTTATAACAAAATTTTCAGTATTACTAAAAAACACAGGATATAATTTTGCCAATTTTATAAACGTTACTCACCATTAAATGTTCAAGAATTAGAAAAAAAGTATCCAATATTAGAAAAAAACTTTCGAAATACTACCCCAGAGATGTCTACATCTTATTGCGGACATGTATGTCTAGAATACCATCATTAATCTTTACATAGTACATCACAACTTTTAGATAAAGTTATATAGATCACAACCAAATACGTAGTAATTAACATTGTTTTTCGGTATTTTCGAAAATTTCCTAAGACTTATTACTGTTTTAAATTTTAGAATAGAAAAAAGTTTGACAATTTTAATGGCCTATATATTATTTCATTGTCGAAAATCGTAAGTGTAAGCTTTGTTTCCACACTTAAGAAAAGTTTGTATCTTCTTTAATCCTAGTGAATACTCGAATTTTATTTGTTTTACATATTTAGAAAAAACGTTCTATTAGTAGCACTTAAAATAAGTTTTTTAAGTATAAAGAAAACAAATAAAATTCGTGTATTCATTGAGATTGAAGAAAATACAAACTTTTCTTAAGTATGGAAGCAAAGTTTACACTTATTTTAATAGAACGTGTTTTCTAAGTATGTAAAACAAATACAATTCGAGTATTCACTGGGATTAAAGAAGATACAAACTTTTCTTAAGTGTGGAAGCAATGCTTACACTTACAATTTTTGACAATGAAATAATATACAGGCCATTAAAATTGCCACACTTTTTTCTATTCTAAAATTTAAAGTAGTAATAAGTCTTAGGAAATTTTCGAAAATACCGATAAACAGTGATTACCAACACACAATTCCATTACAACCAGCATAAGCAGAGCAAAAGTAACCTTATAGGAAAGTGATTTAAAACTAATCAAAATATTTTTAAAAATGGTAAAAGAAATAAAGTCAAAAAATAAAAATTATATATTTAAGTTATATAAAATACTAGCTGCTATTACCCGGCCTTGCTCGTGATTTACCATGCAAAACTGTGATAAAAGTTACACCGGAACATATAGGGCCGTGAATTTTATACATTGTTTTTTCACTGTGAAAGAACTAAATTCATTGCATTATGTAAGAAAAAAAAATCATTGCATTATATAAGTCATAGCTGCATAAGTAAGAATCTTCCTCATAAAATGCTGATAATTAAATAACCATTTTTAACACTTTAGTTGGAAAGTGTTTATGACTTTGTTCATTCTGTCTGTCTGTCTGTCTGTCCATTAGCACGATAACTGCCACATAAATGACTTTATCAAAATGAAATTTTAGTATGTTGTTCACACGATCTGTGGGACCTATGGGAATGTAAATGAATAATATCACCCAATTTGTTTGAATCCGGGTTGAAAAAGTGAAATACATTGAACCCTATGGAACCTCATTTTTCAAACATTTTTAAAAAGGAATTAAAATTAACAAATGGCTTCGGAAGTTTTGGGAAATACTCAAATTATCCCATAAAATATATAAAAAAATGTTCAGAAAAATATATTCAGTAATTTTTTTAAATAACAATTAAAATAACAATTAAGCCCTTTATATGAAGAGATCACGTGACCCACTTCAAAATAAAATATGGCAATCCATCTTGTGTCAAAATCGTGATTTTTAAAGTTGCTTTTAATTCATATTTAGTGTTGATTCCGTCCTAAAACCCCTTTATTTTGCTTAATTTCTGTGCATCTGTATTCTGAAACATCACAATTACAATATATTTGAGTTTAAACGATCAATACCATCCATATTGTGTCAAAATTGGGATTTTTAAAGTTCTTTTTGATTTATATTTAGTGCTGTTTCCGTCCTAAAACCGCTTTATTTTTGCTTAATTTGTGTGCATCTGTATTCTGAAACAACACAATTACAGTATATTTGAGTTTAAATGATCATCAAACTTATTTCTACAACGAAACCTAATTTTTACTTATGGAGAATGTAAACTGATTAGGCTGTAAGATGAGTTGTATAAGAATTGCTGAATTTCTTTAAAGCAAAATTATTTTGCTCAGGAATCTGCAATATAGATGATATGAATGAAGCATTAATTGATTTTACACAGAGAAGCAGACGATTTAATGGCAGACTTCTTCGATGAAGTTTTATGCATAGAGTTAAATTACTTTGGTCTCCATGGTTTTAAGTTTTTAAGTAGACTAAACTATTGTAGTACAGTGATGAATGAAATAAAAATGTATGGATGAGATATTTACTGCTTTTACACAGAGAGCCAGGCGATTTATATTTCGATGACGTCATTTGAATCAAGTTCGTTTTTTCGGTGAAGTTTTAAATTTTCAAATATAATTAATTATTACAGTATTGTGATACATTTTCACGTTTTTAACCAACTATTTCCAATCTTTTTTATTGGGAGTCATGGAGTTAGAGAGTAGAACTCCTAGGATAAAGTTTCGTTTTCCATCAATATCTCGACAACCCCAGATTTTGGAAATTTAAAACTTGGACTACAATTATGGAGGGTTATTTTAAAGCTACCCACCAAATTTCATTAAATTCGGTTCGCCGTTCTCCCGTGATGATGAGACAAATGAAAGTTGTTGTTGATTGAAACCCAGACCGTCCGACCTACCAGAAAGGTGTAAGGTAACTGTTTGGACGGTCGGGAAGTGCCACCCAATTTAGACCGGAACCCAGTGGGGGAGGCATCCACAGGGACCGTACCCTCCTTCCCCTACCACCAACCTCTCGGAAGGACTTTCGGACCCACATGTTTAACGTGATCGTACTCCGCATGAACACGGCGGCAGTTTTGTCAGTGGCTGGAATCGAACCCGGGCCTACCGAGTGCAACTCCAGCGCGTTAACCAATGGGCTACCGCGCCCCTAGACAAATGAAAGTGTCGTTTTTCACTAATATCTCGAGAACCACTGGTCGTAGAAACACGAAATATAGCCTATGTTTTAAGTGGGGCGATTTCAAGACTACCCACCAAATTGGATCAAATTCGGTTCGGCCGTTCTCCAGTTATCATACGTACATACATACACACTTTTCTTCTTTATATATAGATGAACTTACGTCTGACATCCTGAATACATTTGAACCTGTAAAATTATAATTAAATTAACTAAGGAATTTAACTTAGAAGAAGGTATGTACACATAACACACATGTTAGTAACCTATTTGAGAAAGATTCTGAGAAATCTTAAAAATGACTCAAATCACATTTTATTCTAACCTGAATAAAATACAGTGATTTACTAGTAAGCGCAAATGTCGCATATGGAATTTAAACCCATAAAAATATAAACTAACTTAGCTAACGCTATAAAAGTATTGTAAATGTATAATTAATCTCATAACGCAAATTTGTATATTTTCTAATTTTCCTTTAAATATTACTAAACTAGCCGCCTGCGGCGACCAGCCTGTTCGCTACCCTTAAAAATTCTGACCGTGGCAAACTGTCTGGGGCCACCACCCCGTGGAGTTAACAAAGTTTGTTTTAGTTTAATGACGTTAAAACTAAGAATGAAATTTTAAGATGAAAAATAATGTTTTAGGGAGGGTTCGTGAAAATTGATTTGTAAAGTGAATTTATTCTAATGTTTGTGAACTGTGAGATTCTGAGGATTTCTGTACCTGTAACCCTAGGAAAGGGATCCCTTTGATGTGTACTTTGATCAGCTGCTCCTATGTTTTTCATAGAGGTATGCTCCTCTATTTTTTGTTTTACATAAATGAAATAGTATCCGTTTGTTTCCATTTTTAGTATTGCATCGTAAATGACATGAAAGTAGTTTTGAGACTGATGATGTTGAATGTGAATTTAGTATTTAAGAAATAGCGATGCTGCACAGCGAAAAAAGTTTTTTTTAAAGATTGTCCCCACCACCACACGATGCATATAAATGCACCGAGACAATCTCCATAACTTTTTTTTTATTTATTTTTGTATTTCTTCAGTGTTTAAGTTTTTTCATTGTGATCTCAACCACTACCCGATGTAAACAATACATCGCCACAATTAAATCTAGCATAATGAGCAAACAACCTTATAAAAAGCAAACACTTATTGGTTTTTAATTGTCCCTAGGCCAAAAACAGTATAAAAAGCAATCACTGATGACATTTGCAAAGTGACGTCAGAACCTCGCCCACCTCCCCTCCACCATAGAAACACGGTGCGTCTGCGCGCGCATGTAGGTGAAAAATCGATCACTTCTTTCGCGGTTTAGCCGAGAAATTGAAAATAATTACTTCCTTAAAATACGGATCGTGCGACTGCTTTTTCTTATTTCTTGTCCAGATAGGGCTTGTAAGAAAGTCTGATATTTGAGCTTTCTTTAAATGTAAATTGTTAGTCGAAATTGTACGCGAGGATTTAAAAACGAAAGTTTGTTTTTTTGAGCCGAAAGTGACTTTTGTTTTAAAATCTTTAAAAAATATTAGAATTTGTCCTTGAGATTTGAAATTGATATATTTTTACTCGCAATTGTCTGCTCTTTCCGGTCGCGTGATTTGCTTTTTTTCTACGACGTCTGGATGGTGGAGGAAAAAGGGGAAAAAAACGAAAAGTCGAAACCGCATAAAACATTAAATAACAACAACAACAAAAAAATTCAAATTTTAAAAAATCGGTTTTCACGTGTCACCTTCCCACCCCCTGGGTCTCCGAATGCCAAATTTCGTAGCTCTGCGACGCGCGGTCGCTGAACCTATAGTGTATAAGACAGACATTGCCTTTTATTATATAGAAGAAGAACCCATAGTTCAATCCCTTATAATCTAATATACTGCAGACATATCACACACCATCTGTTTCAACGCGTTTTAACAGATTCAACGGTTCAAAGGCATGATAAGCCTCTGTGCGATTTCAATAGAAAAATCCGACTTATCTACAATAGGTGTGAAATCTTGAAACAGGCATGGATTGTAAACGGATTACAAGTCCTGGAAACGTGGAATGTAAACGGATTACCTGTTACTTACCTTTTGTCCCAGTGGGACAAAAGGTAAGTAACAGGTAAATACAATAATATCTGATAGAGATGTCGCTTTTATTCAAATATAATAGTGTCCTTCAAATATAATGTCCTCCTATTTTTTCCCACACTAATGTGAACAGTGTTACCATCTTCCATGACTGTAAGGTTTCAATCAATAAGCGGATAAGGTTATTTTTGACAAAGATCCGCCAACAAGCGGTAAGTGTTATCTTTGATAAGGATCCGTCAAAGGCACGTGCACAGTTATACAATTTCTGGAAACCCCGTAGCTACAATTCAAAAGATCATGAATCATGAAAGCAATGAAGTTCATTAAACATAATTAAAAAGCATTTAATCTTAGGAATAAGTTAAAAGGATGACACCCCTTAAAAGTTTCTATGCACCTCATTTACCTAAAACTAGTTAATGAAGCAATTAAGTCAACAGTTGAAAGTCCTATCTTTAAAGTAATCTTGGTACTCCTTTTCATCGCTAGGTGGCGCTTATGTGTGTCCCACATACCGCCTCTTTAAAAATTTCTTTGGATCTTTGGAAAAACAAATGTTCCATCTTCAAAAAATCCCTAATTCTCAATTTTACCTCTTGGTGGCGCTGATGGATTCATTCCATACATCTTCTGCAGGTGTTGCCACCCCTAATACACATTCTTACACAACTTCTTATGCAACATTACAATTCTTATATTCAGCTTGATTTGTTTACATTCTGCATACGTTAAAATTATGCTTCGTTGTAGAAATAATCAAAGTTTGATGATCATTTTACCTCCAATATATTTTAATTGAGTTGGCGCAGGATATACATCCACAGAAAATACGCAAAAATAAAGCGGTTTAAGGACGGATGCAACACTAAATATACATTTAAAAGAACTTTAAAATTCACGACGCCTTGAGAAAAAGGATGGATGCCGCATTTTTTGAAGTGGGTTACTTGATATCTTCATATAATATGGGTGTAACTATTATTTTAATTTTTATTTAAAAAACTACCGAATATATTTTATTCAAATTTCTGTTATATATTTTATGGGATAATTTGAGGAGGTGTGTGTGGTGGTGGTGTGTGTGGAAGGGGGAGCGTATGAAAATAGCATTTTAATTTTTAGGAAACTATATTTTGAGCTATTTTGAAAATGTGGTTCTAATTTAGATATTTTAATATTTTGAACTGTTTTTAAAATGCCTGAAGAAGACAAATCACCCACAAAGAAAGATGTCATTCACGCAAAACCATTTCAGCTCCATCGGACTGGAACCACTGCTAAATATTTTTATTGTGGGGAGGCGCCTAAAAATAACATTTTGAATTTTTAGTTCCTTCATTTCAGTTCCTTGGGGAGATGGGTGGAAATGTCATAGCTAAATTCTCCTTTGTTTGTTGATTATTTTTATATTTTACTTTACTTTTACGACCAACCGTTAGTTTAATATTCTTTTAGGGCTCCCTTTGTGAAACACTCTGTATATATAAACACCAGAATTCTTAATTTTTCCTAATAATGCTGTCAATTGTATCAGTATTAAAAAAAAAATTTCTTTTAGGCTTATAAAATTACTTTTATATAAAGATCTTAAATAGTTTTTTGTGAAAGGCATATATGTTACCCATATTAATTCATAGCAAAATATTTGTCAGATATTATACTATTTTCTCGATGTACACAGTATAGGAAAAGTACTGTGACGGCGTCGAAAATTAGGATTTGAATTTTCAATGGAAGAGCATGTTTTAAGAATCCCGAAGTCGAATCGAAACGTTTTTAAATTGATCTCGCTATGTGTGTGTATATGTATGCTATATATATAGTGTGTGTATGCCTAAATTAGTGTGTGTTTGTCCATGAGTCCGTGGATACGATATGTCACGAACGAATGGAGAGTTTCGAATGCAATTTGGTATGATTATTATTACAGTCAATGAATACTAGAGCTCTATTGATTTTAAACGCGATTGAATCTTTGGAAGATCTCCCAATTTCCTGAGGAATTTTTGAAAAAATAAAAAACAAATCATTAAATATCAAGACATTCAATAATGATAAATAAAAAAATATTCCTTGAGAACTATTTTTACTTTCCTTATATACAACAATGTATAAGGAAAATATTGTGACGGGGTCGAAAATCCGAATTCGAGTTTTCGACGGGAGAGCACGTTTCAAGCATCCCTGATCACGAATAAAACATTTTTGAGGTGATGTCTGTGTGTGTGTGTGTGTGTGTGTCAGTGAGCCTGTAGAGACTATAACTGACGAACGAATGGACCGATTCGAACGAAATTTGGTACAAAAATCACAATCCGTAAACACTGGAAGTCTATTGCTTTTACACGCAATCGATTGATCAGAACCCCCCTAAATTTTCGAGTGAAATTTTGAAAAAATTGTCAAAAAATCAATACCGCTAATAAAGTTCCGCAAATAGACATTTTTTATGTAATTTTTCATTAGAAAACGATTGACATAAATTTTAGAACGCTAACATGAACCGTTCTCGAAATATTGCACATTTTAAAAAAATAATTATCAAAAAATCATATAAAATAAAAAAAAATATTTCCTTTTGAGGAACATGCTCACTTTTTATATGTAATACCATGCGATAAATTGGGTGACATCAATCTCGTGGATCTAGCTCGTTCCATTCATGAAAAAAGATACTTTGAGTAATACTTTTGTATTTGAACGCCAATAGTCATTTATCTGCTGTAAGAATAAATTATTTCTCCGTCCATAACGCTTGACGAGATTTTGGCGACGAGTTTGGCGGAATATCGCCAACTTGGCGACTTTTTAAATGTTGCCAAATTAACGAAAATCTCGCCAAATGGATAAAAATGACTCTAAATCAATGACGACTCATTGATGATGACGACATGGAAAATGACGACTCATTCACGAAAATTCGATATCTTGGAAAAAATATAAATAACTACTATAAAAATAATCTATTTTTTTTACTGTAAAAGTAGTAAATTCATTGCATAATATAAGGAAAGTCATGTGCTGGCCTTTGAAAACGAATGACACACATTTTTGAACGCTACCATGAATAGTTCTCGGGATAATGCGCGATTTTCGAATGAAATATTGAAAAAAATCCTTAAAAAATCCGAATTTTAGATATTGTTAATTAAATATTCATTTCATTCGTAACTTTTCATTAAAAAACGAATGACATGAACTTTATAACTCTAGCATGAACCGTTTCTGATACACTGCACGTTTCCTCCCCAAAAATGTTTCACAAAATTACGTAAAATTAAAAAAGTTGTCAAAGTATTATCAACTATGTCCACTTTCCATATGAAATATTATGAAACCAATATTTCAATATCACTTTCAGGAATCTACACCGTTCCATTCACGAGGAAGTTACTTATTGTTATAGTTTCGTATTTTCAACACTAAAACCAATGTGCTGTAGATGTTGTCCACCATTATTTTGTTGTGAAAAAAGTAGTCATCCCATTATGTGGTGAAAGTTTTAGGCTGCTTCATATCCGTTTTTCTCGTATTGGGAAGAATGTGTGTAATCAGTTTTTAAAGTACTTTCATTGAGGGTACTTGTTATTTTTCTTATATACATAATGTATAAAAAAAGTATTGCAACGGGGTGGAAAATTCGAATTCGAGTTTTCGACGGGAGAGCACGTTTCAAGCATCCCTGATCACGAATCAAACAATTTTGAGATAATGTCTGCGTGTGTGTGGTTAGGTGTGAAACTATGTGTGTATGTGTGTGAAAGTATGTGTGTGTGTGTCAATGTGTCTGTGGAGATGATATCTCACGAATGAATGGAGCGATTCGATTGAAATTTGGTACAAAAATCACAGTTTGTGAATATTGGAAGCCTATTGTTTTTAAACGCAATCGAATGCACAGAACCCCCCCTAAATTTTCGAGTGAAATTTTGAAAAAATCATCGAGAAATCAAAATCTTTAATAAAGTTACGCAAATAGACATTTCTCATGTAATTTTTCCTTAGAAAACGATTGACATAAACTTTGGAAAGCTAGCAAGAACCGTTCTCGAGATATTGCATATTTTTCAAATAAATTTATCAAAAAATCCCATAAATAGAAAAAAGGCATATTAACCGTTGAGAAACATGTTCACTTTTCATCTGTAATATCATGTGATAAATTCGGTGACATTATTCTCATGGATCTAGTTCGTTCCATTCATGACAAAAGGTACTTTGAGTAATACTTTTGTATTCGAACGCCAATAGTCATTTATCTTTTATACGAATAATTTATTTCTCCGTCCATAACGCCTGGCGAGATTTTGGCGGAATGTCGCTAACTTGGCGACTTTTTAAAATATTACCAAATTAACGAAAATCTCGCCAAATGTATAAAAATGACGCTAAATCAATAAAAATTACGACTCACTGACGAAAATTCAGTATCTTGGAAAGAATATAAGTATCTAAGAATAACCTATTTTTTTTACTGCAACAGTAGTAAATTTATTGCATTATATAAGAAAAGTCATGTGCTGCCCACATCAAATTATTTTTACTGCAAAAGTAGTAAATTCATTGCATTATATAAGAAAAGTCATGTGTCAGATTTTTTTTATCTAGAGTGCCGTGCTTGATAATTAAGCAAATTGTTATTCCGGTTTTCGATTATTCCTTCGATTAGTCTCCACAAATTCGAAGTTTTAGAAATATTATATTTTCCTTTTGATACGGAAGATGAGATGGTTCGAATGAGATCAAATTCAAGATTCTGGCTTGAGTGGAAGTGTTCGATAATTTTAAAAAGTGGTTTTGAGTGTTTTGATTACTTCTTCGCACCATCACCTTTAATTCGATTTCTTCGATTTTTCCATTGATCTTGAAGTTGAGACTGATTGACTGACACTAACACCAAGATTCTAGCTATACTTACAGTATAGTGGACATGCTCGATAATTTTTATACATCACCCACCCAATCATTCAGTTCAGTGTATATTAGTATATAGATAATTATTACTGAGTATGTAGATAATTATTATTGACATAATTTTTCTAAAAATGTAAATATTATATTAGTAACAACAAATTTGCTAATGCTATCAGCATTATGAAGCAAAATAATAAAAATTATTGACTTTTATTAAGGAGAAATAGGACGGAAAAATCAGAATGGGATCAACAAACTTTAAATTATATTCCTTCTAGTACCATATGTTAAAGGAAGATGGCAGCACCACAAAACTTCAAGATCTTTTACGATTTCTTTCCTTGTAATTATTTACTGAGCTAATTTTTCTAAAAATGTGAATACTTTTTCTATAACAATAAATTTACCATAATGATGTAAGAAATATGAAAAAAACAATAGCAAAAATAAGACAATTGAATTAAGGAGAAATAGACTTGGGCGCTCATAAAACTTTTTCAGGAGAGGCGAACTCAAGGATAAAGCGTACAACATCGACTAACTTGATGCCCATATAAGATATTATAAGGACCTTACTTGATGTCCCCCTTTGTGACCTTGAAATTTCAGGTGAGGACTCGAGCTCCCCTTGGCCTCTCGGAAATCGACAAAAAGAAGACACAGAATAGGATGAAAGATACTTTCAACTACTTATTTTCTAATACCGTATATTGTCGAAAGATGACAGCACTAAAAACTCCAGGTTCTTTGGCGGTCTGATATTGATTTATTTATTTGTTAGCAAGTTCAATTATAAATTTTCGACCATATACATATTCGATCCTTAATTCAGTAATATAAACAAACAAATCTATTTTACTATGTAGATCTTTAATTAGGATGTTTTTAATAAAGGTGAGCATCAGTAAATCTTCTGCCCTATCCGCGCTTTGTTAACTTTCGCGGCACACGTTTTTCGCCGAAATTCAGCTCAAACAGTTGCGAAATATTTTCTGAAAGATAAAATGCAATGCTTATATTATATTAAAACGAAATTTAATACCCAATAAAATATAGAATATACTTTCTATTTCAATTCGAAATATTTTTGGTGCTGCCATCTGTTGTCGTAATTTAATTCAAACCGATTATTTTTATTTTTTAATGAACATTTTAAAATATCTATTCCTTCTAATACAGTATTAAATACAACAACAGATCATATATAATAATGTCACGATCTGTTTCTTTGTAATTATTTACTGAGCTAATTTTTCCAAAAATGTGAATACTTTTTCTATAACAATAAATTTACCATAATAATATAAGAATTATGAAAAAAATAGCCAAAATAAGACAATTGACATAAGGAGAAATAGACATGGGCTCTCATAAAACTTTTTCAGGAGAGGCGAACTCAAGGATAAAGCGTACAACATCGACTAGCTTGCCATATAAGGATGCCCATATAAGGTATTATAAGGACTTTGCTTGATGTCCCCCTTTGTGAACTTGAAATTTCAGGGGAGGACTCGAGCTCCCCTTGGCCTCTCGGAAATCGACAAACAGAAGTCACAGAATAGGATGAAAGATACTTTCAACTACTTATTTTCTAATACCGTATATTGTCGAAAGATGGCAGCACTAAAAACTCAAAGTTCTTTGGCGGTCTGGAATCGATTTACTTATTTGTTAACAAGTTCAGTTATAAATTTTCGACCATATACAAAATCGATTACAAGACCAGATTCAAAACGATTCGACCAGATACAAAATCCATATACATTCGATCCTTAATTCAGTTGTATAAACAAACAAATCTATTTTACTATGTAGATCTTTAATTAGGATGTTTTTAATAAAGGTGAGCGTCAGTAAATCTTCTGCCCTTTCCACGCTTTGTTAACTTTCGTGGCACACGTTTTTCGCCGAAATTCTACTCAAACAGTTGCGAAATGTTTTTTGAAAGATAAAATGCAATGCTTATATTATATTAAAATGAAATTTAATACCCAATAAAATATAGAATATACTTTTTATTTTGATTCAAAATATTTTTAGTGCTGCCATCTTTTGTCGTAATTTAATTCAAACCGATTATTTTTATTCTTTAATGAATATTTTAAAATATCTATTCCTTCTAATACAGTATTACATACAACAACAGATCATATATAATAAAGTCACAATCACGGAAAGGTAATTTCTCATTCTATAAATTTGATAAGGGGATTTGAATGTACATCACTGAGGACTGCAACTTTGTCTTCAAGTCCAAGTTCAATTACGTTTCCGTGATTGTGGCATTATTATATATGATCTGTTGTTGTATTTAACAGCGTATTAGAAGGAATAGACATTTAAAAATGTTTATTAAAAAATAGTCGGTATGAATTACGACCACAGATGGCATTACCAAAAATATTTTGAATTAAAATAAAAAATGTATTCTATGTTTTATTGGGTAATAAATTTAGTTTTAATATAATCTAAGCATTGCATTTTATCTATCAGAAAATATTTCGCAACTGTTTGAGCAGAATTTCGGCGAAAAACGTGTACCGCTAAAGTTAACAAAGCGCGGATAGAGCAGAAGATTTACTGACGCTCACCCTTAAAGCCTTCCATGTGCAGCTCATATCATAGCGATCATATCATAGTTTTTTTTTTTTAAATCTGTTTGGGCAACACATGGCCGCCCTTACAAATTGATAGACCCCATACAGGCATTTATTATGGGTTCTTTCATATTTGATTTTTATCTTTTTGCAAATTTTTGATGCCTTAAAAAATATTGGGAGTGCAGACTCTCTCTAGAGTTCTCGTCCAGTGGCGCCCCCAAGCGCTGTTGGGGTTGGGTCATGCCAAAATAGAGCCCATTGAAGTTCGGAGAAATTATAATTGGAGAAATGAAATAAAATAATTATCCCCCGCCTCAAATTTATTTCTGGCAAAGCAAGTGGTTTTGGTGAGTAGTCTTGAAATAGCCTCATTTAAAATTTAGTCTAAGTTTCGAGTTTCTAAGACCAGGGGTTGTCGAGATATTAATGGAAAACGAAACTTTTCCCTAGGAGTTCTACTCTCTAACTCCATGATTCCTAACGAAAAAGATTGGGAAAAAATCCCGAGGTAAATCCCGAGCAACGCCGGGTAATCGCTGCTAGTATTAAATATAAAAATCAGTAATAGTATATATGGTGAAATATTTATCTTTAAATGTGTTATGCTGACCGAGTAAATTTTGATGACGAATTTTATCCCCAAACATTTTAATCCAATATCTAGTTAACTTTGTTACATTTTTTTGTCATTTTTCGGTCATAATTTTCCAGAATTTGAATCCAATTGAAAATATTGCGTCTTCAGTTTTTATTATAGCTTATTTCTTTGTTATAAATGAATAAAATTGAGTCTACAATATTTTCATGTTACCTATTTGAAACAGATCAGTTCTTTCCATTCATTCTCTTGAAATTATATTTTCATCTTTTTATCTTGAAGCGTTAACTGTTGAATATCTCTTTTTATTGCTTTTACGCAGTACAGTTTTTATTACTCACTTTGGCAACAGCTATTCACATCTTTTCATTTCTGCATATGGCAACATTGGTCTAGCCATATTTTGCTTGTCATGGTTGCACGAATGAAGTGTATTTTAAGGTATTTATGTTTCCTTTATTGTTCCAATCTATATGCTTGTCGTCCATATAACACAAGTTTATAGATAAAATCTATCTTGTGTTTCAGAAACAAGCATTTTTGTGTTCATTTCGAAGGGATATATGGACCCGAAGAGAATTTTTTCGAAATGAACTTATCGTAAGCCTAAAGCTCTTCCATGTGCAGGCTTTTTTGCTTGATTTTTTTGTTTTCTTATTTTCATTCCTCATTTTTGAAATTTGTTGATTGTCTTTGTCTTTATGACCTGCATTACGCTTTATTATTTCCTATTTATGTCTTAATTTCTTTTATTTCTTTGTATTTTGTGGAAAATTTTGGAATAGTGTATTATGAGTTACTACATACATTCTAACATTGGATTTACTAATTTATATATATATATATATATATATATATATATATATATATATATATTACTAATTTATATTTTTATATATATATATACATATATATATATATATATATAATGTGTTTCAGAAGTTTTTGATTTCACACAAAAAAAAATTAAATAAGTGTCAAATTAATGAGATTTTGCATTCTACGATATAAATATACCTTTAAATCGGTATACAAAAATTAAAGTTTATTTAGTCCTTCAGATCCATAATTGTTATATTAGATCCATATTTGTGTGAGGGATAAAACTGAGTGTAAATGTATGTTGTTTACAATCCACTTAAAACTGTAAGTCACAGACAATTTAACTCATGCGTGTACAAATAATAATAATGTAAAACTGAGTGTAAATGTATGTTGTTCACAATCCACTTAAAGCTGTAAGAAGTCACAGACAATTTAGCTCATGTGCGTACAAATAATAATAATATAATTTTACTCTAAATAATTTTGAAATCCAGATTTTGGTGGAAAAATTTTACATTATGCCATTGTTTTCAACGATTTTTTTAAACATCTATTTCGTAGGATATAGATGTTTAAAAAAATATAATGGCTAATATGGATGCAGCATAAAATTACGGAGGAGGTAGAGGGTTCATGAAGGATTTCCACTTCTTGTTCTGGAGAGAGATGTCACTTCCTATTCAAAAATTCACATTTTTATTTCAACATCTGTTTTTCAGACTTAGCTTTAGGTACAGCTTAGATGAAGACTGATATAGGTTAAACATTGAATTCCAGAGTGGTTAGTAGGGTTCACTAAGGATTTCCGGTTCTGAATATGTAAATTCTGGTTTTTTCAAAAATTCATATGACTGTATGAAATAAGAGTGCATAAAAGCATAGAAATACTTAACAGTTCTTTCGAAATTGAAGTGTACACATCACTTTCCATTGGATAAAGGCTCTTTCATATTTTTATAATTTTTTTGTATTAAAAATTTCAATTTTGCCAAACTTAGACGTAAAAATAATTGTAAAATATATTACTAATTTAAATGAACGAGTGCACGTATGTAAGTTGCTGGAAATGTAATTGGCCAGAGAATCTTTAAATGCAAAGTGCAATTAACTTTGACATTTCTTTACCATATTTAAATTAGGAAGTATTTTTATTTATTTTCCAATAACATTTAAAATTCTTTTATTTAATAATAAAATATTTTAAATTAAAATAATTTAAAAGCATAAAAGCATTAAAATTTTACCCGTTTTTAAATTTTTAAGAAAATTTATATAAAACTATCACGTCGCAGAACCCCAAGAGTTCCGCAGAACACATCTTGAAAAACGTTGCATTATCCTATGTGCGTCGGAAAAGCAACATTGCTCCCACAAACTGAAAAATGTCAAGCAAATTTCCTTAAAATGTTACAAATTTTGCATTTTTAAAATGAGAAATATTTCTTCCTTTCAAATAATCCTCAAATGTCGTTACGGATTCTTGAACTATATAAGAATTGAATAATATTCGGATTCTACACATATATTTACTACGAAATCTCTTATAGAATCGTTTTATTCAAATAATAAATTATAGGTATGTGTGTCGAACATTTTTTTAAAATAATTTCAAACCAATCCGTATGCAGTACACAAAGTTCTTAAATACATGTATTACTTTCCTTATATACAATCATGTATAAGGAAAGTATTGCGACGGGGTTGAAAATTCGAATTTTCGGCGAGAGAGCACGTTTCAAGCATCCCTGATTACGAATCGAATATTTTTGAGGTGATGTCTCTGTGTGCGTGTGTAAAAGTATGTGTGTGTGTGTGTGTGTGTGTGAAAGTATGTGTGTATATATATGTGTGTGTGTGTGTGTGTGTGTGTGTGTGTGTGTGTGAAAATATGTGTGTATGTGTGGTTATGTGTGAAAGTAATGTGTGTATGTGTGTGTGTGTGTGTATGACGTGTGCCAGTGAGTCTGTGGAGACGATAACTGATGACCGAATGGATGGATTCGAACGAAATATGGTACAAAAATTACAATCCGTGAATACTGGAAGCCTATTGTTTTTATATGCAATCAAATGTTCAGAACGCCCCTAAATTTTTGAGTGAAATTTTGAAAAAATCATCAATAAATCAAAACCTGTAATAAAGTTACTCAGTTAGACATTTCTTATGTAATTTTTCATTGGAAAACGATTAACATAAATTTTAGAACGTTAGCATGAACCGTTCTTGAGATTCTTCATTTCACATTTTTCAAAAAAAGTATCAAAAAATTATATAAAATAAAATATATTTTTTTTTTCTATTGAGAAACATGTTCATTTTTCAAATGTAATATCATACGCTAAATTCAGTGACAACATTCTCGCGGATCTAGCTCGTTCCATTCATGAAAAAGGATACCTTGACTAATACTTTTGTATTTGAACCCCAATAGTCATTTATCTGCTATAAGAATAAATTATTTCTCCGTCCATAACGCTTGGCGAGATTCTGGCGACGAATTTGGCGGAATGTCGCCAATTTGGCGACTTTTTTAAATGTTACCAAATCAAAGAAAATCTCGCCAAATGGATAAAGAAGACGCTAAGTCAATGAAAATAACGACTATTTGACGAAAATTCCATATCTTGGAAAAAATATAAATATATACTTAATATATAAATATATACTTAAATATATACTTATAAGAAAAACATATTTTGTTTTTACTGTAAAAATAGTAAATACATTGCATTATATAAAGAAAGTCATGTGCTGCCCACATCAGATTTTTTAATAGTATTACTTAAAAACCACATTAGTCGGATTGTTATTTGATTTATAAATAATCAAACCAGTATTTGAAATACTACTGTATACGTTGATAAGTTTCCTAACGTCTTCCCTATTTGTAATAGAAGCTCTCAAAATCACACATTCATTATTTGATTTGTTGCTCTCTACTTTGACTGTAAAATATTTCTGTAATTGGGGCAAATAATCTGATACAAATGTATCGAACGACATTCTCATACGCAATCTGATATGCAATCAAATTATGAACAATATCCTTTATTAAAATAATTCGTCTTTCCCTTCAATTGCAGGCATTGCCAGAATAAACTAGAACTGGCGATAAAACGACGTTTGGCGTGTGATGTGAGAGAATACTTCTGAATTAGTATACGTTTTGCCCTATCGCTCCCTTGACTCACCGTACGTCATCAGGCCTAATGACTCAGTACGAAGCCGCTTGTAACGACTCCTTCACTTTAACTTAGGAAGCTCTCTGCCTCATCTGCAAACTCAGTGACAATTTCGTCGGTTTCGATGAAACTCACTGGGAGGGGGAGTACTGTAGCGAACGCTCATAAGGCAGTATTAAATGCCTTGAGCTGGAGACATTTTTAGCTGAACGTTACGATATTGGTCTACCATGTTTTGGCTCCAGAATAAAAAAACAGCGACACTGCCAAGTTGTTGGATTTCGTATACTTGCTACACTACTATCAATATGGATAGCATATAAGACAATAATAATATAGTCTATACATTAAAATATTTTAGTAACTAATTCACCCACTTGGCGTTAACTTAGCGCCATTTTTGCAATTTTGACCATATTTTTGACAATCGCGACGATATTTCGCTAAAAGAGTGGCCAACTTTATCACCAAGTGTTACAAACTAGCGAAAAGCGAACTTCTTATATATAAAATAAATCACTGTTGGCGATCAAGATTTGTTTTAAGTTACTATAACTAGACATGACGACTGTAATGCAAATTCCATTATTAAATTCTGTAAACTACTTAGTGTGTATGCCAGAAATCTAGATGTTTCTAACATGTTAATTTCACAATTTAAATAAGTGTGTTTGTCCAAGGTTACATAATTTAAAATTTGTGACCGCTTGTTATTTATGAATTAAATGTACTTTGTTTTTGTTCGCGAGAGTCACCTATCTGGATCTTTTATCTGCTGACGTAAATAAATAAATAAATAATAATAAAAAGATTATATCTGAGAAGAAATGCAGAATTCCGATTCGCTCATCCCCTTTCCCTCCCCCCTTTCAGAGATCCTGGCTACGCTACTGTCCACATCCCTTTCTTAAATTAATCCCAACCCTCAAATCAGCATAGACATGTAAATTAGTTTTTCAATTATAGGAAAATTAGTTTTTCAATTACAGGAAAATTAGTTTTTTAATTATAGGAAAATTAGTTTCTTAATTACAGGAGAATTATTTTTTTAATTATAGGAAAATTAGTTTTTTAATTGCAGGAAAATTATACAAATTGGCAAATTTGTCAATACAAATCGGCAAATTGCCCATGCATTTTTCAAAGAATTTAAATTTAATTTAAATTTAATTCAGACAGATTAACTGGCACAATAAGACGTCTGAAATGCTAAAACGGAGCAAATGTTAAGTACCGAGAATTTTTTTTCCTCTAGATAATTATTTATTTCATTTATTTTGCATTTGCAAATACAACATTATTATATATAATATACAGATACTGTGTGAATTTCCAAATCAATTATCATCATGAAAATAACAAAAAATGCAACATTTATTTTCAGGTATTTTTAACAATGTTAAAACTGTCAATAAAATTTTTCTTTAAATCATTTCGGAGTTAAAATCTTGTATTCATAATACAATAAACAGTCTGAGGGGTAAATTCCTATACACACGGCTTTATACAAGGTAGGATAAAAAAGTTTGGAGACTGTGACGATATCTCCAACCCTGATTGGAGGAGAGGGGAACTAATTTACCGTGGCGTAGAGGCACATGTGACGCGAGATGTGAAAAAGAAGAAGCAGGTGCTTTTCCAGATAATGCGTGTCAGTGAACTGGAGTCGTTCGCGTTCGTCGAAAGCGGAAATGGCGTTTGAAGAAAAACGTGCGAATATTAAATGTTCCCCAAACACTGGCAGAATTTAGCAGCTGCAATGTTTCTGTCGGCGATTTCCCCAAACGCTGGCAGAACTTGATATTCGCACGTTGTTCTTCAAACGCCATTTCCGTTTTCGATGAAGGCGAACGACTGCAGTTCACTGACACGCATTGTCTGGAAAAATCCTGCACTGCTGACCTGCTTCTTCCTTTTCACATTTTGCGTCACATGTGCCTCTACGCCCCGGTAAAAAAGTTCCCCTCTCCTCCAATCAGGGTTGGAGATATCAGCACAGTCTCTGAACTATTTGATCCTACCTTGTATACAGTAAACAGGAAATGAATAATGAAAAACTTGAAGAATTTATAACAACGACAACAAGAAAAAACATAATTGTGTATTTTTGCTTATATTTTCTCCGCCAAATACGCGCAAAAATATTAGGGGTTCGAGGGACCCACAACAAAATTATTGGGGGTTTTAAAACGGTCTCAAATCCACAAAGTCGGCACCTCTGGTTGGCCTCCATTCGTAGAATTATGACACATAGCAAGGTTTCTTACTGCCACTGCAGGTATTGGCTATTCTATGCTAAAAGAAGCTAACAGCAAGAAACGAAAAAAATTCAGATTTTTATTAACTTTCCAAGTACAGGAAAAATAATCTCGAAATGTAATGTTGATTACAAAAATAGGAAGTAACTAGCCGAATACCCGTTGAAAATCAACGGTCTTGCAATAAGCAACCCCTGAATAATGCAAATTTTTGAATAATTCGCGTTTCACATTTATTCGGCAAATCGAATATTTTGGAGTGCAGAACCCCCTGAAGAAGAAAATATTGGGAAACTTAAGTTGCGCATTTCTTCCTTTCGAACTATCTACCCGTTCGCCACATTAAAGTGTATCTCATCCCGAAGCATTGCTATTTTATCATTTCTCCTTTCGAAAGTTTTTCTGTGAAGCACACTCATAAATGAACATTTTGGAAAAACTCTGTTTGTCTCGGGTTTTTTTATCAGATGATTGGCCCATATACCAAATATCAAGTCCCTATCACATTTGAAAGGAAGCGTGCCTCATTTATTCTGAAAATCGAACATATTAGTGTGCGGCACTCCTTAAAGTAGCAAATATTGGAAATCTGAAATTTCACACTTTCTTCCTTTCAAACTATCTATCCGTAGACGAAATTTGAAGCCTCCATCTTATCGCGAAGCATGTTTTTTCTATCACTTCACCTTTCGAACGTTTTTTTGCGTAGCAGCCCCTTAATGAACATTTTTTTCAAACTGTATCCATCTTTGGTTTTTTTATCAAATGGTTAGTCCGTATACTAAATTTCAAGTCTCTATCGCATTGTGAAGGAGGCGTTTTTCATTTGTTCGGCAAATCGAATATTTTAGTGAGCGGCACCCCCTACAACAGCAAATGTTGGAAAACTGAGATTGCACACTTCCTTCCTTTCAAACTTTTTACCCGTATACCAAATATCAAGCGTCTATCACGTTTTAAAAGGGACGTTTCTACTTTATTCCGAAAATTGAACATTTTGGTGTGCGGCACCCCCTAAAGTGGAAAATTTTGGTAAACTGAAATTGTACATATTTTAGTGAGCGGCACCCCCTACAACAGCAAATGTTGGAAAACTGAGATTGCACACTTCCTTCCTTTCAAACTTTTTACCTGTACACCAAATATCAAGCGTCTATCACGTTTTAAAAGGGACGTTTCTACTTTATTCCGAAAATTGAACATTTTGGTGTGCGGCACCCCCTAAAGTGGAAAATTTTGGTAAACTGAAATTGTACATTTTCTTCCTTCTAAGCTATCCACCCTTACACCAAATGTGATATCTCTATCTCAACTCAAAGCATGTTTTTTTTATCAATTCATCTTTCGAACGTTTTTCTCTGGAGCACCCCATAAACGAACATTTTTGAAAAACTATATTCGTCTTGGGTGTTTTCGCCAAATGATTAGCTCTTATACCAAATTTCAAGCCTCTATCAAATTTTAAAGGAGCCTTTTCTCATATATTCAGTAAATCCGACATTTTGGTGTGCGGCACCCCCTTAAGTAGAAAATATTGAAAATCTGGAATCGCACACTTCCTTTCTTTCGAACGATTTACCCATACACCAAATTAAAGCCTCTATCTTATCGCAAAGCATGCTTTCTTATCATTTCATATTTCGAACGTTTTCGTGTGGAGCACCACCTCTAGAGAACGTTTTCGAAAAATTCGATTTTTCCCGGGGGTTTTATCGAAAGACCGAGCCGTGTACCAAATTGCAAGTCTCTATCTATTCGGGAAGTGCCTAAAAGAGCGTGACAGAAAGACAGACAGACGGACGGACAGACAGACAGACGGACACTTGGCAATTAGTATATATAATAGATAGAATACGTGGCGAGACAATTTAAATAAAAAATCAAAATATTCAAGGTATAATAAATAATAATGAAAATAATGCTATAAAATTTTTGAGATTTTCGTTTTTGCATTCACTATGACGGAAGGGGCAATAAAAAACACAAAGTTTTTTCGTTACTTCTTAGTTTTAAGAAAGTAATGAAGAAAAACACACGGAAGAATTTTTAGAGATGCATGAGTCGAATCTAAATACAGAACAGATATTTAAATTGATTAAAAAAAGAAGAGGGTAATAAAATGTGAGAGGAAGGTGCAAATTAACAAAATAAAAATAAAAATTGTGGCACAAGTTTGACTCGGGTCGAAAATTTTGAAATCTCAGCCTAATCGTACAGTTTCTTTCCAGATATAAAATAATACATCCAAGCCATCTACGTGCTCAAAAATAATGTAAAAAGGCGAATTTAAGCTTTACCTTGCTCATTACTGAAGATAAAAATGTATTTTTATACTTTCCCTTCAATACATGGTAATGTATAGAGAAAGTATTGGAATCATGTCGAAAATCGCAACTCGAGTTTTCGACTGATCTACACGTTTCGAGACCTATAGAATACAAAAAACTATTTTTAACGTGACGTCTGTGTGTGTGTATCTGTCTCTGTGTCTGTGCAATGTATGTATTCACTCTGACTCAAAAACTAATAGACCGAATTTCATAAAATTTAGTAAGAATGACCCTTGGGTGTGACCCTGATGCTGATTAGTTTTTGGTATAATTCGGAAAAAAATAACCCGCCTTTTTGTGCGAAATGGCCTCCAAAAATCTCATGTATTCACTCTAGCTGAAATACAAATTGACCAAATTTCACAAAATTTGGTAGATAAATCACATGTGGAATACTTTGGTGCTGATTAGATTTTGGTGCGTTTCGGAAAAGAACAACCTGCCTTTTTTTACGAAATGGCCCGCAAAAATCACCAATATCTAAAAAAAGACTACGTATGTTCAAATGTATCAATTAAATGCTTGTTTTATACGTAATTTTTGACGAGGAAAAGAATAAGAACAACACTATTACTCTAGGACTAACCGTTCTCAAGATATCTGAGATTTTTCGCATTTTTTTTATGCCGCCTTTGGGAAAATGTCCAATTACCAAATAAAAGCAGAAATTGAATTAAAAATGCAAATTTAGTGTCATTTTGTGCAATTAAACTCAATTTAACGAGTTCTTAAAGAAATAAAGAAAAAATCTGATGTGGGCAACACATGACTTTCCTTATATAATGCAATTAATTTACTACTTTTATAGTTAAAACAAATGTTATTCTTGTAGTAGATACTTATATTCTTTCCAAGATATTGAATTTTCTTCAATTAGTCTTCATTTTCATTGATTTAGCATCATTTTTATCAATTTGGCGAGATTTTTGTTAATTTGGCAACAATTAAAAATGTCGCCAAGTTGGCGACATTCTGCCAAATTCGTCGGCAAGCGTTATGGACGGAGAAATAAGTTATTCTTACAGCAGATAAATGACTATTTGCGTTCAAATACAAAAGTATTACTCTATCTTTTTTCATGAATGGAACGAGCTAGATCCACGAGAATGATGTCACCGAATTTATCGCATGACATTACATATGAAAAGTGAACATGTTTCTCAATAGGAAATATATTTTTTTTTTGTTTTATATAACTTTTTGATAATTTTTTTGAAAAATGTGCAATATCTCGAGAACGGTTCATGTTAGCGTTCTAAAATTTATGTCAATCGTTTTCTAATGAAAAATTACATAAGAAATGTCTATTTGCGAAACTTTATCAGCAGTTTTGATTTTTTGACGATTTTTTCAAAATTTCACTCAAAAATTTAGGGGGGTTCTGAACATTCGATTACATATAAAAACAATAGGCTTCCAGTGTTTATAGATTGTGATTTTTGTACCAAATTTCGTTCGAATCGGTCCATTCGTTCGTCAGTTATCGTCTCCAAAGGCTCACTGACACACACACACACACACACACAGACATCACTTCAAAAATGTTTGATTCGTGATCAGGGATGCTCGAAACGTGCTCTCCCGTCGAAAACTCGAATTCGAATTTTCGACCCCGTCACAATACTTTCCTTATACATTATGTATATAAGGAAAGTAAAAAAATGAATTTGAGTTTGCAGGGAAAGTCATGTGCTGCCCACATAAGATTTTTCATTATGCAATAAACATTTACTTTTCATTATGTAATAGAATTTTACTTTTCATTAGGTAATGAAAATGTACTGTTAAGTTTTCAGAATGTAGATCTTGTCGCACAGAGCAGAGCCCACTTCGACTATAAGATCTTGCAATTTCGTCTCAGTTGCTATATTGGAAAATCATCGACTGACCAGTACCAGGTTTGGGGTTCGAGTCCGGGCTAGAACAGTAAGATTCTTTATAATGACGCTCGAACAAACGAATCTTGCATGTTAGTGAAATGAAGTCGAGGGTCTGAAGATCTCAGACCGTGCGACTCGCATAGTGGGTTTAGAGTAGCTATCTGCACGGCCGGGAAAGGATACCTCCTGCATTCAGGAGGCACCCAAGGTCAACCATCCCGCCAAACGAACTTTTATTTAGGTCAAAAAATATAACAATTTATGAAAAATATTGTGATTAAACAGACAGTTTTACATTATATTTGAACTTGACAAGTACGTCCATTTTACAAAAATGGGAAAAGGCTTATTGCGAATATAGATAAAAAGATCATTGAAAAATAAAATTTAGAGTGAGGTATAATAACATGATGAAAAAAAATCTGATGTGGGCAACACATGACTTTCCTTATATAATGTAATGAATTTACTACTTTTACACTAAAAAAGTAAAGTTTTTCTTATAGTAGATACTAGTATTCTTTCCAAGACATTGAATTTTCGACAATTAGTCGTCATTTTCATTGATTTAGCGTCATTTTTATCCATTTGGAGAGATTTTCGTTAATTTGGCAACATTTCAAAAAGTCGCCAAGTTGGCGACAATCCGCCAAATTCGTCGCCAAAATATCGCCAAGCGTTATGCACTAAGAAATAAGTTATTCTTACAGCAGATAAATGACTATTGGCGTTTAAATACAAAAGTATTACTCAGAGTATCTTTTTTCATGAATGGAATGAGCTAGATCCACGAGAATGATGTCACCCAATTGATCGCATGGTATTACATATGAAAAGTGAACATGTTTCTCAATAGGAAATATTTTATTTTTATTTTATATGACTTTTTGATATTTTTTTTGAAAAATGTGCAATATCTCGAGAACGGTTCGTGTTAGCGTTCTAAAATTTATGTCAATCGTTTCCTAATGAAAAATTACATAAGAAATGTCTATTTGCGTAACTTTATTAGTGGTTTTGATTTTTTGACGATTTTTTCAAAATTTCATTCGAAAATTTAGGGGGGTTCTGAACATTCGATTGCGTATAAAAACAATAGACTTCCAGTGTTTACGGATTGTGATTTTTGTACCAAATTTGGTTCAAATCGGTCCATTCGTTCATCAGTTATCGTCTCCACAGACCCACTGATACACACACACACACACACACACATACACACGCACAGACATCACTTCAAAAATGTTTGATTCGTGATCAGGGATGCTTGAAACGTGCTCTCCCGTCGAAAACTCGAATTCGAATTTTCGATCCCGTCACAGTACTTTCCTTATACATTATGTATATAAGGAAAGTAATAGATTAAAATGAAAGAAAATAATAAAATTTTAAAAGTAAAATTTAGAAAATATATAAAAAGAAAGTATATGAAAAGGAAAATAATTAACGTATGAAAACAAAAACGGAAATCAAAATTGAGAGCAGAATCTACTCATAAGCTTAGGTCACTTTATTAGAAATTTCCATGGCAACAAGAATACAGTTTTTAATTTTATCTACTGAAGAGGGATTTGAACGAACTTTGGAGAACCAAATTGGTTTATTAGAGGGGGAAGATTTGCAGAGATGAAATTTTTTAGAAAAAGGACAATCGAAAATGTAATGGTCAACGTCACCGAATTTATTGCAAATACAGTTAGAGGTGGATTTAATTTTGAAAAATTATAAGTAATCAAGAAAGGGGCCATGACCAGTAAGAAAGTAAATGATAATGTCGAGGGTGTGAAAGTGACCCTATTACAACTAGCACGGATTCGGTGAACTCTGAGACACTGAGCACCAATTTCAAATCGGGAAGTTAACGACCACGCAGGAAAGCTAACATGCAGGATAAAAATATTACCAGGAGGCTAATATGGGATAAGAATAGCAGGAGGTGATCAGTCAGATAGTCAGCTGCACTGATATTAGAGGAAGGAGAATGCAGGGTACCACGATAAAATCTTGCAATGAACGCCCCAGTAGCTCCATTAGCAGAGCGTTGGCTGGCCAATATGTAGTCCCGCGTTTCGAATCCCGAATAGGACAGCAAGGTTCTTTTCTTTACAATGAGGAATTTTCACGATTTTATTTTTATTTTTATCGTGTAGCAGAATAGGACATATCGTGAAGCAGAATAGGACATTGTAGTGTGCGACTATTTCCACGTGCAATCAAAATTAAAGTTTTAAATGTAAAATAATTATTCATGCATTTGAATTAGTTTTAGATTTATTTGTCAATATTAATGAAGATCATACATACCTCTTAGTTTTAACTCCTCGCATTTTTGCTTCAATAAAATTAGGATTCGTTCCCAAAAACGAAAACATACATATAGCGTCAATTTTAGGAAGATTATCGGATTGTCCTTTGACAAATCCCGGAAAAATCGACATCTTAAACAAAATAAAATGGATGGGTTATACAATTAAAATATACGGTAAAATTAAAAAAGATTATAAAATGTACGGCTCAAAAAATGATTTCTAAACTATGAATGCGAAGAAGTAAATTGATCTAACGTTGTTTTTAAAACGTAAACACTGATACTTCATGCACAGTGACGTCAGAGCCAATCACGTAGCGTTTTAAGATCACATGACATCGTGTCATTTTTCGCTTATTTAAACTTTGATTTTTAATTTATTCAAAATCATTTTGACATTTAATGTGACATATTTGAAAATCGTAAGCCTAAAATTACCAGGAAAATATAAAATTGAGCATTTTCCCCACGTGTGCAAATTCCTCATTGTTAGATGCGTCCCTTGTCGGACGACGTCCTGTTCTAGTGAGGTTTCGGCTTGAAAATTTTCAACTTCAATCATAGGCTAGTCCGAAACTTTTCTGCCTGACCAGTCCCATAAGTCGGGTCGGACATGTCTAAAGGCCTGGCCCGAACTTGTCCAGATTTCTTCTAGACGCATCACTTTACATAATGTACGCATACTAAGGCAGTCACAAAACGCATTCCAAGAAAGTTCGCGTTTTCCATTCGCAGAGCAGACGGACGGTAAATCAAGAAACATCTTATCAGCACGATAAATCTCGGGATAAGTTGCACCTCCATGTATCTGAGATTACCGGAACGAAAGGCGCCGACCAAACATTGTCATTGATTATGTCTTGGCCCCCGAAGGCCTTATTACGGATTCATGATAGCTGTTTTATGAGTTTCTAGGTTTGCTGAACTGCGTTTGGACTGGCTTGTTGATGGGTTAATGTTCTATGGAAGAATTTTCAACTGCTAAGAAATAAACGTGCTCCGGGAATAGTATCGTATTTAGCAGATTAATAAATTTTGAAATTCCGTTATCAGTTCAGCCTTAAATGTAGTCAAAGCGGTGTGGGAAAGGGGGAGGGGATTTGAATCTTCACTTACCTTTCCGGTCGTTTGAAAAAGAACATATGATATAGGCGTAGAGATCAATAATCACACAACTTTTCTCCGGTTTAAATAAATTTTGTTTGCGCATTAGAAACTGTACCCGGGATTTATAGCAGGGGTTAATAAAATTGATTAAATTTTTCGAAAGCTTTAGTCGCCTGCTACGTGAATACACGCTTAAATCGCAAAACACACGCCAGCACATGTTCGCCCTAAATAAGCACCTAATCATACGACATTTTCTAAACGGCGCGAAATCTAAGCGTTTATTATGTATAAATAATTAAATGAGCGTCCGGAGCTTCGCACACGCTCTCCGCAAAAGCAAAAAATGTGAGAATCTGTACAGTATATTCAACATACCGCTCATGGCGAAGCGAAACACGCACACTCTTTCACCCCACCCCAAAATATCCACTTTCCTAAACAAAATTAGTCTGGTCCACTTCCCCGTACGTTCGTTCTCCGCAGATGGGGTCGAAGACTGCTAGATTAGTTAAAAAAAAAAAAATTAAAGACATGCCTCGGATAAAAAATTCATAACCGATCAAACGATGGGTTTATGAAATTTTTTTTTTCTGGAATAGTCTGCAATATTTTAAGCAGCTGCTGAAGAAAATGAACGTTGGATGGCGCGCAATTTTAATATATTGTAACATAAAAATAAGAGACGTTTAAAACACACGAAAAGTATATAATTAAGAAAAAGTCATTAAAATGTATCTATTTATCTTATGGAATCCGTTCAAAGTTTGTTTGAAATAGAATTTTTTGGTCTTTTCGATGGTGTCCAGATGGAAACTCTATGGCAATAGTTTAGAATTTGAATATCAATATATAATTGATTGAACATAGTCACTTTTTTAAAACATACGAGGTAAACATTATACTTTCATTTTCTCTTGTCTCTTTCCATTTTCTTTCGCTCAGTTCGACTTTCTCACACCAGAATCCATATGTAAGTAGCTTACAGTATATATATATATATATATATATATATATATATATATATATATATATATATATATATATATATATATATATATATATATATATGATAATCGGATTGAATAGTCCAAGGAATAAACAACTTTCGATATTACAATTCTATTTTATTACAATATACTTCAACAGAGGTAGTTACATGGACTGGCCGAGGTCCTGATCGTCGACCAGTTCTCACTTAATCCCAGTGCAGTCTGCTCTTTTCTCTGCAAATGCAACATATATTTACTTCGAAAAGGGATTATGATGCAAGGCATGTGGTTATTGTCTTCGCGTTCATTAGGCTTTAAAATGTGAGTAGGAATGCAGTTTCATATTAGAACATTTACAGGGTGATAAGGATTAGTGACCATATATGGTATGATCGAGGGAAAGAGGAAGTGTTTGCCGACTTGTTATTAGTGGCGTGGTATAGAATTTAATGAGGTTGCAATATGGTTGCAACGTGTGCTGGACATGAGATAGTAATTTGGAATACTAAATATGAAATAAAAGGGCTCGTTATTGGGAAGTCTGAAAATTTATGTATCATATCCCCCTGCAAAAACAAAAGGCTTGGGCACAGACACACTTCATGCCCAGGGCCAACGGCCGTACCGTGCTGAAAACACCGGTTCTCGTTAGATCACCGAAGTCAAGCAGCATCGGGCGCGGTTAGTACTTGGTGGGTGACCACCTCGGAACACCGCGTGCTGTTGGCCATCTCGGGTGCGGTATCCCTGTGGTTTGCGCGCTAGATTTGCACGCTACCACAAATGCCGCCGTGTTCATGCGGAGTACGATCACGTTAAACATGTGGGTCCGTAAGTCCTTCCGAGAGGTTGGTGGTAGGGGAAGGAGGGTACGGTCCCTGTGGATGCCTCCCCCACTGGGTTCCGGTCTAAATTGGGTGGCACTTCCCGGCCGTCCATACAGTTACCTTACACCTTTCTGGTAGGTCGGACGGTCTGGGTCTCAACAACAACACTTCATGCCCAAGGCTTTTCAAAGCATAACATTTCAATATAAAATTAAAAGAAAAATCAAAAATAGAATTTATAATATAAAAAGCAATACAAATATAAATATTTACAAACCTGTTTTCCAATTTTACAACAAAACTATGAAGACATTCCATAAATATAATTATTTTAATAGACAACTGACATATTATGAAAATAGTTCACTAAATTATTATTACTTTCCTTATATACATAACGTATAAGGAAAGTATTGTGACGGGGTCGAAAATTCGAATTCGAGTTTTCGACGGGAGAGCACGTTTCAAGCAACCCTGATCACGAATCAAACATTTTTGAAGTGATGTCTGTGTGTGTGTGTGTGAGTGAGACAGTGGAAACGATAACTAACGAACGAATGGACCGATTCGAACGAAATTTGGTACAAAAATCACAATTCGTAAACACTGGAAGCCTATTGTTTTTATACGTAATCGAATGTTCAGAACCCCGCTAAATTTCCGAGTGAAATTTTGAAAATATCGCCAAAAAATCAAAACTGCTAATAAAGTTACGCAAATAGATATTACTAATGTAATTTTTCATTAGAAAACGATTGACATAAATTTTAGAACGCTAATGTGAACCGTTCTCGAGATACTGCACATTTTCCAAAAAAATTATCAAAAAGTTATATAAAATAAAAAAAAATATTTGCTATTGAGAAACATGTTCACTTTTGATGTGTAATACCATGCGATAAATTGGGTGACATCATTCTCGTTGATCTAACTCGTTCCATTCATGAAAAAAGATACTTTGAGTAATACTTTTGTATTTGAACGCCGATAGTCATTTATCTACTGTAAGAATAACTTATTTCTCCGTCCATAACGCTTGGCGAGATTTTGGCGACGAATTTGGCGGAATGTCGCCACCTTGGCGAGATTTTTAATTGTTGCCAAATTAACAAAAATCTCGCAAAATTGATAAAAATGACGCCAAATCAATGAAAATGACGGCTAATTGGAGAAAATTCAATATTTTGGAAAGAATATAAGTATCTACTTTAAGAATAACATTTTTACTTTCCTTATATACGTAATGTATCAGGAAAGTATTGTGACGGGGTCGAAAATTCGAATTCGAGTTCTCGACGGGAGAGCACGTTTTAAGCATCCCTGATCACTAATCAAACATTTTTGAAGTGATGTCTGTGTGTGTGTGTGTGTGTGAAAGTATGTGTGTGTGTGTGTGTGTGTGTGTATGTCAGTGAGTCTGTGGAGACGATAACTGACGAACGAATGGACCGATTCGAACCAAATTTGGTACAAAAATCACAATCCGTAAACACTGGAAGCCTATTGTTTTTATCCGCAATCGAATCGAATGCTCAGAACCCCCCTAAATTTTAGAATGAAATTTTGAAAAAATCGTCAAAAAATCAAATTACAAATAAAGTTATGCAAATAGACATTTCTTATGTAATTTTTCATTAGAAAACTTTTGACATACATTTTATAAGGCTAACATGAACCGTTTTCGAGATATTGTACATTTTTCAAAAAAATTATCAAAAAGTCATATAAAATAAAAAAAAAAATTCCTATTGAGAAACATGTTCACTTTTCATATGTAATACCATGCGATAAATTGAGTGACATCATTCTCGTGGATCTAGCTCGTTCCATTCATGACAAAAGATACTTTGAATAATACTTTTGTATTTGAACGCCAATAGTCATTTATCTGCTGTAAGAATAACTTATTTCTTAGTGCATAACGCTTGGCGAGATTTTGGCGAAATGTCGCCAACTTGGCGACTTTTTTGAAATGTTGCCAAATTAACGAAAATCTCGCCAAATTGATAAAAATGACGACTAATTGTCGAAAATTAAATATCTTGGAAAGAATATTAGTATCTACTATAAGAAAAACCTATTTTTTTACTGTAAAAGTAGTAAATTCATTACATTATATAAGGAAAGTCATGTGTTGCCCACATCAGATTTTTTTATTCTGTGTATGTTTTACAGAAGATGAGGAAGAGCTGGAGATGAGAAGCTTTGACGGAATAATTATTTGGTTTTGGGAGTGCGACAGTGTAGATTCACCATGGAAGGGTACTGACTGCACTTCATGAAGATGCGAATGCATGGATTAGACAGAGCCATCATGGGTAAATCCTGAACTATTTTACTGTCCCAATAAAAGTTGACGGAGTGGCACGTCCATGCGGCTACACATATCCCAAAGAAACATGGGATGATCCTGAAGTACTTTATTATCCATATGGACTAATTAGCTCTGTCACACTTATGTATATTTAGTTTTTTTTATTTATTTAATTTTTTATTTTTTTAATAAATTATTATTTTTGATTTTATTCATGTGTCATTATTGAAAATGCAAATACGTTTTTCTTTTTCAGCACTTTTTACTTTCCTTACATACATAAAGTATATGGAAAGTATTGTGACGGGGTCGAAAATTCGAATTCGAGTTTTCGACAGGAGAGCACGTTTCAAGTATCCCTGATCACGAATCGAACATTTTTGAAGTGATGTCTGTGTGTGTGTGTGAAAGTATGTGTGTGTGTGTCAGCGAGTCTGTGGAGGCGATATCTCACGAACGAATAGAGCGATTCGAATGAAACTTGGTACAAAAATCACAATGCGTGAATACTGGAAGCCTATTGTTTTAAGACACAAACGAATGTTCAGAACTCTCCTAAATTTTCGAGAGAAATTTTGAAAAAATCATTAAAAAATCAAGACCTTTAATTAAAGTTACGCAAATAAACATTTCTTATGTAAATGTTTCTTAGAAAACGATTGACATAAACTTTAGAACGCTAGCATGAACCATTCTCGAGATATTGCACATTTTTCAAATAAATTTATAAAAAAATCCCATAAATTAAAAAACATATTAACTGTTCAGAAACATGATCACTTTTCATATGTAATATCATGCGATAAATGTGGTGACATCATTCTCGTAAATCTAACTCGTTCCATTCACTAGAGAAGATACTTTGAGTAATACTTTTGTATTTGAACGCCAATAGTCATTTATCTGCTGTAAGAATAACTTATTTCTCCGTCCATAACGCTTGGCAAGATTTTGGCGACGAATTTGGCGGAATGTAGCCAACTTAGCGACATTTTTAATTGTTGCCAAATTAACAAAAATTTCGCCAAATTGATAAAAATGACGCCAAATCAATGAAAATGACGACTAATTGAAGAAAATTCAATATCTTGGAAAGAATATAAGTATCAACTATAAGAATAACATTTTTTTAAACTGTAAAAGTAGTAAATTCATTGCATTACATAAGGAAAGTCATGTGCTACCCATATCAGATATTTTATTATTATAATAGGTGTAAGAAGAAAAACTTTTAGTACTAGAAGAAAAACTTTTTTTTTGCATCATAGATATTTCAAGCTTCACTTTAGCAAGGACCAATTCCGCATAGAAGTTTCATTTTTGCACCAAAATAAATATTCAGATTATTGCCTATTTTCAGAGGATTTTAAATAATACAAAAACATTAGATTTCATTTAACAATATTGAGGAGCAAAAATGTTATACTACACATATAACTGGCATCATAAGAAATTGATACTGTTTCATCAGAAGCATGTTACGTCAGTTACAAAAGATATTGTAATTTTTTAAATTATGGCTGATAAATAAAATATAAATAGGTATGCATTTCGTCTATTTGTTATTTAGTATTGTTTATAAGCAAAATACACCATTTTAGCTTAATATTTTGATAGTATTTCACTTTTTACTGAATCAGCAATTCCCTTTTGTCCAATTGCGTTAAGTCAGTTGCACAATTTTAAAATGAAATTATAGAAGTATATTCATAGCATCAATTTTTACTTTCCCTGCAATACATGGTAATGTATAGGGAAAGTATTGGAATCATGTCGAAAATCGCAACTCGATTTTTCGACGGATCTACACGTTTCAAGACCTCTGGAATACGAAAAAAACATTTTTAGCGTGACGTCTGTGTGTGTGTCTGTATGTCTGTCTGTCTGTGTGTCTGTGTGTCTGTCTGTCTGTGTGTCTGTGTGTCTGTCTGTCTGTCTGTGCAGATTTTGTATCCACTATAACTAAAAAACTAATGGACCGAATTTCACAAAATTTGGTACGTAAGTCACTTGTGGGCGAGTCTGGTGCTGATTTGTTTTGGGTACGATTCGGGATAAAAGAATCCGCCTATTTTTGCGAAATGGCCCGCAAAAGCTTGTATCCACTCTAACTAAAAAACTAATGGACCGAATTTCACAAAATTCGGCAGATACGTCATTTGTGGGTCACCCTGGTTTCTGATTAGATTTTGGTATGATTCGGAAAAAAATAACCTGCCTTTTTTTGCAAAATGGCACGCAAAAATCGTCCAAATCTAAACTAAAGAACTACGTATGCTCAAATATATCCATTAAATGCTTGTTTAAAACGTAATTTATAGCGAAGAAAAGAATAAGACCAACCCCATTACATTAGGACTAGCCGTTCTCGAGATATTTAGTTTATCGTATTTTCTCTACCCACCTTTAAAAATAAGTCCGGTTACCGAATGAGAACGAAAATTTAATTAAAAGTGAAATAAATTTAATTAAAATAAAGAGAACGTGGATATAAGTCTGCAGGGAAAGTCATGTGCTGCCCACATCAGATTTTTTTTTTTTTTGAAAGACTCTATATGACAGCCATAGGGAATAAATATTTTAAAGTATATATTTTTACTTTGTGATTTTCAGTAAAGGTTTCCTGGTATAAAAAAGCCACAAATCTTGTACCGATTGTTACGTCAGTTGCAATGGAACTGACCCAAGTGTAGGTACAAGAAGAAAAGACCCAAGTAAGTACAAGAAGTGTTCCCTATAGGTACAAGAAAAAAAATCTGATGTGGGCAACACATGACTTTCCTTATATAATGCAATGAATATACTACTTTTACAGTAAAAAAAAATAGGCTTTTCTTATAGTAGATACTTATATTCTTTCCAAGATATTGAATTTTCGTCAATTAATCATCATTTTCATTGATTTAGCGTCATTCTTATCCATTTGGTTATATTTCCGTGAATTTGGCAACATTTAAAAAAGTCGCCAAGTTGGCGACATTCCACCAAATTTGTTGCCAAAATGTCGCCAAGCGTTATGGACGAAGAAATAAGTTATTCTTGCAACAGATAAATGACTACTTTGCGTTCAAATACGAAAGTATTACTCAAAGTATCTTTTTTCATGAATGGAACGAGCTAGATTCACGAGAATGATGTCACCAAATTTATCGCATGGTATTACATATGAAAAGTGAACATGTTTCTCAATATGAAATATTTTTTTTAAATTTTATATGACTTTTTGATAATTTTTTTTTAAAAATGTGCAATATCTCGAGAACGGTTCGTGTTAGCATTCTAAAATTTATGTCAATCGTTTTTTAATGAAAAATTACATAAGAAATGTCTATTTGCGTAACTTTATTAGCGGTTTTGATTTTTTAACGATGTTTTCAAAATTTCACTCGAAAATTTAGGGAGGTTCCGAACATTCGATTGCGTATAAAAAATAATAGGCTTCCAATGTTTACAGATTGTGATTTTTGTACCAAATTTCGTTCGAATCGGTCCATTCGTTCGTCATTTATCGTCTCCACAGACTCACTGACACACTTACACACACACATACTTTCACACACAGACATCGCTTCAAAAATGTTTGATTCGTGATCAGGTATGCTTAAAACGTGCTCTCCCGTCGAAAACTCGAATTCGAATTTTCGACCCCGTCACTATACTTTCCTTATACATTATGTATATAAGGAAAGTAAAAATCTGAGGGTTTTTATTTTGGGTGGTTAGATGAATTTTAGAAGTGGAAGTTTTACTTCCTGCAAAATCTGAAGTATTTATTTTTGAATGGATTAATGTTAGAAGTGATAAAAACACACACATTTAAATGATTTACTCTCTTTGAAGAAAACATCCTCCCATCAAAAAAACACTGGTAGCTCCTTACTGGTGTCATAGCTCTCAGGTTAAAAATAAGTGCATGGGGACAAGACTTACAGCTGACACAAATCCCCTATTCATCAATTCCCCCTCCACATGTCTTCCGTAGACAATGTGTTCGATGGTAAACAACACAATTGTTTCCATACATAGGAAATGTTTAAGAACTCGAAGTGTTTGGGAAAAAAAAATCTTTTTCTTGGGGATGTCAGAGGGTTCGGATTCACAATTTAAAAGACACTTGAAAAAAATCTGATGTGGGCAACACATGACTTTCCTTATATAATGTAATGAATTTACTACTTTTACAGTAAAAAAATAGGTTTTTCTTATAGTAGATACTAATATTCTTTCCAAGATATTGAATTTTTGACAATTAGTCGTCATTTTCATTGATTTAGCATCATTTTTATCCATTTGGCGAGATTTTCATTTATTTGGCAACATTTCAAAAAAGTCGCCAAGTTGGCGACATTCCGCCAAATTCGTCGCCAAAATCTCGCCAAGAATTATGGACGAAGAAATAAGTTATTCTTACAACAGACAAATGACTATTGGCGTTCAAATACAAACGTATTACTCAAAGTATCTTTTTTCATGAATGGAACGAGCTAGATCCATGAGAATGATGTCACCCAATTTATCGTATGGTATTACATATGAAAAGTGAACATGTTTCTCAATAGGAATAATTTTTTTTTATTTTATGACTTTTTGATAATTTTTTTAAAAAATGTGCAATATCTCAAGAACGTTTCATGTTAGCGTTCTAAAATTTATGCCAATCGTTTTCTAATGAAAAATTACATAAGAAATGTCTATTTGCGTAACTTTTTTAGTGGTTTTGATTTTTTGACGATTTTTTTTTAATTTCATTCGAAAATTTAGGGGGGTTCTGAACATTCGATTGCGTATAAAAACAATAGGCTTCCAGTGTTTACGGATTGTGATTTTTGTATCAAATTTGGTTCGAATCGGTCCATTCGTTCGTCAGTTATCGTCTCCACAGACTCACTGACACACACACACACACACACACACATATACACACACACACACGCGCACACACACACACACACACACACACACACACACACACACACACATACACACACACAGACATCTCTTCAAAAATGTTTGATTCGTGATCAGGGATGCTTGAAACGTGCTCTCCCGTCGAAAACTCGAATTCGAATTTTCGACCCCGTCACAATACTTTCCTTATACATTATGTATATAAGGAAAGTAAAAAATCTGATGTGGCCCAGCACATGACTTTCTCTGCAGACTCACATTCATTTTTTCTTTATTTCTTTAATAATTCATTAAATTGAGTTTAATTGCACAAAACAACACTAAGTTTGCGCTTTTAATTCAATTTCTGTTTTTATTTGGCAATTGGACATTTCCCCACAGGCGACACAACAAGAATGCGAAAAATCTCAAATATCTCGAGAACGGTTAGTCCTAGAGTAATGGAGTTGTTCTTATTCTTTTCCTCGTCAAAAATTATGTATAAAATAAGCATTTAATTGATACATTTGAACATAAGTAATCTTTTTTTTTAGATTTTGGTAATTTTTGCGGTCCATTTCATAAAAAAGGGCAGGCTGTTCTTTCCCGAATTATATCAAAATGTAATCAACAGAGTATCGCACAAGTGGCTTATATACCAAATTTTGTGAAATTTGGTCAATTAGTATTTCAACTAGAGTGGTTACCCAAGATTTTTGAGGACCATTTCGCAAAAAAAGGCGGGTTCCTTTTTCAGAAGCGTTCCAAAAATCCAATCAGCGCCAGAGTAACACCCAAGTGACTTAACCAAATTTTATGATATTTGAACCATTAGTGTTTGAGTTAGAGTGGATACATACATCGCACTGACAGATACACAGACGCACGGATAGACAGACACACAGACAAACAGACAGACACACACACAGACAGACACACACACAGACAGACACAGACACACACACAGACAGACACACACACAGACAGACACAGACACACACACAGACGTAACGCTAAAAATCGTATTTTCGTATTTTAGAAGTCTCGAAACGTCTATATCCGTCGAAAACTCGAGTTGCGATTTTCGGCATGATTCCAATACTTTCCCTATACATTACCATGTATTTCCCTGCTATACATTAATGTATAGCAGGGAAAGTAAAAAATCTAATGTGGCTAGCACATGACTTTCCTTGCAGACTCAGATTTATATATTTTTTTGTTTTTTCAATAATTCATTAGATTGAGTTTAATTGCACAAAATATAACTAAATTTGCATTTTTAATTCAATTTTTGTTTTTACTTGGTAATTGGACATTTTTGCGAGAGCAGTGTAACAAAAATACAAGAAATCTCAAATATCTTGAGAACGGTTAGTCCTAAAGTATAATGGAGTGTGCTATATTATTTTCCTCTTCAAAACTTGTGCATAAAACAAGAATTTATTGGATATATTTGAGCATACGCAGTCTTTTTCTTATTAGATTTTGGCGATTTTTGCGTGCCATTTAGTAAAAAAAGGCAGGTTGTTCTTTTCTGAATCGTATCAAAATCTAATCAGTTCCAGAGTATTCTTCAAATAACTTATCTACTAAATTTTGAGAAATTTGGTTAATTAGTATTTCAGTTGGAGTGGATACATGAAATTTTTGCGGACAATTTCGCAAAAAAAAGGGGAGTTGTTTTATCTCGAATCATTCTAAAAACTAATCAACACCAGGGTCATACACGAGTGACTTACCTACCAAATTCTATGAAATTCGGTCCATTAGTTTTTGTGTTAGAGTGGATATTGCACAGACAGACAGACACACAGACACACACACAGACGTCAGGCTAAAAATAGTTTTTTCGTATTCTAGAGGTCTCGAAACGTAGAGATCCGTCGAAAACTCGAGTTGCGATTTTCGGTATGATCCCAATACTTTCCCTATACATTACCATGTATTGTAGGGAAAGTGAAAATGACTTGTGTTAAATTTTACTTCATACAAAATCACATTTGAACAAAATCACATTTGAAAAAATATTGAAAATTACATATGTTCATTTTTGAAAGAAAATAACACACATGTTAAAACCTATGTTGTATTCCATAGGAAAATAGACGTACTTCTATTTTGTGAAAAGTTGAAATTGGCATTTGTTCATTTTTGGAAAGTAAAAAATTTTCATTTGCTGTTTTCACATGATAAAAATTCGTACTTGTTCATTTTCAGTCTATAGTGCTTGCATTAAAAAACATCTGATGTGGGCAGCACATGACTTTCTTTGTAAACTCATATTCATTGTCTCTTTATTTCATTAATAATTCATTAAATTTAGTTTAATTGCACTAAATAACACACATAAATAATGGACTCAAAATTGGCATAGCAAAAATGCGAAAAAAATAAAATATCTCGAGAACGACTTGCACAACGGTTTAATTGCACAAAATAATGTGCAATTAAACCAATAGTGCAATAATTATTTAAAATGACATTAAATTGACACTTTTAATTCAATTTTCGTTCTCAGTTGGTAACTGGAAGTTTTTCAAACGGTAGCGCAGCGTAAATGCGAAAAAACTAAAATATCTCAAGAATGGCTAGCCCTAGTGTAATGGGGTTGGTCTTATTCTTTTCATTGTTAAAAATTATGTATAAGAAAATGTACTTAGTTGATATATTTGAGCATACGTAATATTTGATTTTTGATTTTGACGATTTTTGAGGGTCATTTCACAAATAAAGGCAGGTTGTTTTTTTGCGAATCATACCAAAATTTAATCAGAAGCAGGGTATCTCGCAAGTGACTTATATACCAAATTTTATAAAATTTGATCCATTAGTTTTCAGTTAGAGTGGATACAGACAATTTTTGCGGGCCATTTCGCAAAAGAGACAGGGTTCTTTTACCCCGAATCGTACCAAAAACTAATCAGCACCAGGGTCACTCAGAAGTGACTTACCAAATTTTATGAAATTTGGTTCATAAGTTTTTGAGTTAGAGTGGATACATACATTTCACAGACAGGCAGGCAGACACATAGACACACACACAGACATCACGCTGAAATTAGTTTTTTCGTATTCTAGAGGTCTCGAAACGTGTAGATCCGTCGAATACTCGAGTTGCGATTTTCGGCATGATTCCAATACTTTCCCTATACATTACCATGTATTGCAGGGAAAGTAGAAACTGTTACTAGGTTGTCTGTCTGTTGTTGATTGAAACCCAGACCGTCCGACCTACCAGAAAGGTGTAAGGTAACTGTTTGGACGGTCGGGAAGTGCCACCCAATTCAGACCGGAACCCAGTGGGGGAGGCATCCACAGGGACCGTACCCTCCTTCCCCTACCACCAACCTCTCGGAAGGACTTTCGGACCCACATGTTTAACGTGATCGTACTCCGCATGAACACGGCGGCAGTTTTGGCAGTGGCTGGAATCGAACCCGGGCCTACCGAGTGCAACTCCAGCGCGCTAACCAATGGGCTACCGCGCCCTAGGTTGTCTGTCTGTAAAAAAAAAAAAAAAAAAAAAAAAAAAAAAAAAAAAAAAACTCAAAATATTAAATTCAAAATATTGAAAATCAATAATTTATATACAAGACAGCTTAGTAACATGTATATCAGTGTTCATTTGTCTTTATATATACAAAGCTTTAGATAGGACCTTTTAATTGACTTATTGTTGAACATATTGGTATTATGATACTATAAACCCCACGGTGAGTTCTCTCTATGTGATTTGGTGGATTAATGTGGACTTTTGTAACATTTTATATTTGTTTCGGCCTCTTCGAGTTTTGTCATTTTGTGATTTTAGAAAAGCTTAATGGACATCGGCTTAAGAGCATTTCTATAATCAGTGTTCCTTCTTCCTGCCTGAGTTAAAATAATGAATTTTTAAGTATTGAATAAAGAAACTATGGTTATATAACCAGGACCGAATTATCCTTCAAGACAAGATAATTTCGAACCCGGAAATATTTAAAATATTAACCCGGAGCCCCCAAAATTCTATGCAACAACCTAAAGTGAAAAAACTGACATAATGAATCCGTATTTATTTTTGAACTTGCAAACACAACATAAAAAATCTGATTTGGGCAGCACATGACTTTCCTTATATAATAAAATGAATTTACTACTTTTAGAGTTAAAAAAATGTTATTCTTACAGCAGATACTTATATTCTTTCTAAGATATTGAATTTTCTTCAATGAGTCGTCATTTTCATTGATGTAGCGTCATTTTTATCCATTTGGCGAAATTTTCGTTAATTTGGCAACATTTAAAGAAGTCGCCAAGTTGGCGACATTCTGCCAAATTCGTCGCTAAAATCTCGCCATGCGTTATGGACGGAGAAATAAGTTATTCTTTCAACAGATAAATGACTATTGGCGTTCAAATACAAAAGTATTACTCAAAGTATCTTTTCTCGTGAATGGAACGAGTTAGATCCACGAGAATGATATCACCAAATTTATCGCATGACATTACATATGAAAAGTGAACATGTTTAAGAGTTAATAATTTTTTATTTGATTTGATTTTTTAAATGTACTTGAAAAACGTGCAATATCTCGAGACCGGTTAAAGCTAGCGTTCCACACTTTATGTCAATCGTTTTCTAAGGAAAACTTACATACGAAATGTCTATTTGCGTAACTTTATTAAAGGTTTCGATTTTTTGATGATTTTTTCAAAACGTCACTCGAAACTTTAGGGGGGTTCTGAACATTCGATTGTGTTTAAAAACAATAGGCTTCCAGTATTCACGGATTGTAATTTTTGTACCAAATTTTATTCGAATCGCTCCATTCGTTCGTGAGATATCGTCTCCACAGACTCACTGACACACACACACACACATACTTTCACACACACACACACACACACAGGCCTCACCTCAAAAATGTTCGATTCGTGATCAGGGATCCTTGAAACGTGCTCTCCCGCCGAAAACTTTTCGACCCCGTCACAATACTTTCCTTATACATTATTTACATAAGGAAAGTAATAAATAGTGGGATAATCGATTTTTTGGATAAACCAATTTTCGGATTTGTAACGTTTTTCTGCATTTATTGTTTAGATAAGGCCTTTGGTAAAAGTTCGTTTGGGGCCTTGCAAAATCTTGGGACGCTACTGTTTCTGAGGGCCAAGTACTGATGGTTCGATTCGTACTTGGTACGTTTTTCTGTTTTGGTAATAGTGAGTGTTTGTTTGTGCAGCACAAATTTTCTCTCAGGAAAAACGTACCCCTGTATTACAACGTTTATTTAACTTGACCTACTGCCAGTTAGTCTGATTCAAATATTTGAGGCCCTAATTATTCAGGTTTGATTAGTCATATTAACATGAAATTTTTGGCACGTCGTTGTTTTTTGTGGCACATTTTCATTCTTTTGATTTTCAACCATATCGGGCTAGACCAGAGGTTGAGATCCTGTGGACTTCTGGGCATCAGGTTTGGCCTTCTCAAAGAACATTCCTTCTTTTCAAGTGAAGTTTTCTCTACAGGGTAACCGGTAATGTCGTGAGATGGGAAAATAATTTTTAAACGATGGTAGAACTTGGAAGTGAGGTATGGGTATGGTAAAGTTTCCATGCGCTGCGAGATGAGAGTGACAGCACCCATGGGCGTCTATAGGGAAGAGCAAAATTGGGGCGTTTGGCCTTCAAGGTCACAAACACGTGTATTAGTCCATGTTGTACGCCTTATCCTTGAGTTTAACCCCTCCCCCCCTTGGAAAACGTGCTATGGGTGCCCACGGCACCACCCCCAGCGACAAAATTTGGAATTTATCCCTCTTACTTCATAAACTATAAGAGATACAGAGAAAATTCAATTAGAAAGTCAATTAGACGATGACAGACAAACATCTTTTATTGTGTACTAGCCGCCTTTGGCGACCAGCCTGTTCGCTACCCTTGAAAATTCTGACCGTGGCAAATTCTAACCGTGGCACACTCGCTGGCGCGACCTACCAGTAAAGTGTAAGGTAACTGTTTGGAGGGCCAGGAAGTGCCACCCAATTTAGACAGGAACTCAGTGGGGGAGGCATCCACAGGGACCGTACCCTCCTTCCCCTACCACCAACCTCTCGGAAGGACTTACGGATCCACATGTTTAACGTGATCGTACTCCGCGTGAAAATGGCAGCAGTTTTGGCAGTGGCGGCAATCGAACCCGAGCCTACCGAGTGCAATTCCCGCGCGCCAACCACTGGGCTACCGCGGCCTCCGCGACAATCTCCATAACCTTCTTTTTATTCACCCAATTTAGACCGGAACCCAGTGGGAAAGTCATCCACAGGGTCCGTACCCTCCTTCCTCTACCACCAACCTCTCGGAAGGACTTACGGACCCACATGTTTAACGTGATCGTACTCCGCGTGAACACGGCAGCAGTTTTGTCAGTGGAGGGAATCGAACCCGGGCCTACCGAGTGAAATTCCCGCACGCTAACCACTGGGCTACCGCGCCCTCCGCGACAATCTCCATAACTTTCTTTTTATTCACCCAATTTGGACCAGGACCCAGTGGGGGAGGCATCCACAGAGACCGTACCCTCCTTTCCCTGCCACCAACCTCTCGGAAGGAATTATCGACCCATATGTTCAAGGTGATCGTACTCCGCATCAGTGGCGGGAATCGAACCCAGGCCTACCGAGTGCAATTCTCGCGCGCTAATTTAAATTTATAATGATCATATGCTAGGCTCTTAATTCCACCATCCTCGTTCCATCGTTCCATCATTTAAAATAGCCATAAAATTAAAATATCCATTTAAAATATCTATAAATTAAAATATCCATAAATTAAAATATCCATTTAAAATCAAAAAATCATCCATATCGTTCCACCAATCCATAAATATAATAATTTCAAATACATCACCACAATTCAAACCACCATAATTCAATCATTTAAATTATTTAAAATATCCATTTAAAATATCATATAAATATAATAATTTCGCCCGATGTATACAACACTTATGCTCGTAATTCATTTAAAACCGAAAGCGCGGTCTCCATGGAGACGGGGAAGAAACTACTGCGGATGGGGGGGAAATGCCGTTGAAGAACTGAGCCGGTAGCCGACAAATTTAAAATCATGGCGTCTTTAAAATTGCGATCCTGAAGGCAATTTTCATTATTTCTGGACCAAATTAGACTTGTAAGAATGCCAGATATTTCAGCTTTCTAAAAATGTAAATTATTAGTCGAAATTATGAGTACTTTTCACTATGCGAGAATTTAAAAACCAAAAATCGTTTTTTTGAGCCAAAAGTGACTTTTGTTTTAAAATCTTTAAAAAATATTAGAAATCGAAATTGAGAGTTGAAATTGATATATTTTTACTCGAAATTCTCTGCTCTTTCCGATGGTGTGATTTGTTTTTTTCTACAACGTCTGGATCGTGGAGAAAAAAGGGCAAAAATGTCAAAAAACGGTCGAAATCGCATAAAACATTAAATAACAAAAAAAATAATTCAAATTTTAAAAATCGGTTTTCACGTGTCCCCTTCCCTCCCCCCCAGGTCTCCGATTGCCAAATTTCGTAGCTCTCCGACGCGCGGTCGCGAAACGTATAGTGTATAAGACAGACACACAGACACACACACAGACATTGCCTTTTATTATATAGAAGATTTGAATCCATGTGATATAATTATACAACTGCGGCAGTAAAGACATCTATCAAAGATGCCTCACGTGCAATACCCGAATTATAAGAACAGAGTCGGAGCTAGCTTTTGCTCAGTGATTATAATGTCGGTCTACAATGCATCAGGTCCCTGGTTCGGGGCCCGGCGACGCTCAATCGCCACAATGATGACTGGACGTTTGAAAAGACGCAACCTTCTCCAACGACTTCGCCTCTCAGCACGAGATGGCAGCACCACAGGAGTCAGAAGCCTTGACACTCCCTTCCTGGTTGACCACAACTGTCCGTCACGCCGAGGCAACACGCCTCCCGGCCCTGACGTCACGCCGAGGCGACACGCCTCTCGGCCTTCCTCATCAGCGAGGGGAGTGTGCGGCAGTAAAGACATCTATCAAAGATGCCTCACGTGCAATACCCGAATTATAAGAACAGAGGAAGAGCTAGCTTTTGCTCAGTGATTATAATGTCGGTCTACGATGCATCAGGTCCCTGGTTCGGGACCACGGCGACGCAGCAATCGCCACACAACCAATATGATTGTACTGTGATTGCATTAGAGAGCTGAGGAACTTTACACTAAGGATTTTTTTTTCTATTCTTTTTCTATTGCGAATATGAACCTTTTTACGTATCTTTTTGAGTATAATTCTTTTAGAAATATAAAAGCACGAAACCAGGCATATCAGCCGATGACGTCATTCAATTTAGAGCAGACGATTCGAGGTTAAGTACGGATTAACGTCAGTTAGCACACAGCACCTTTCTATCTGTAGCTGCAAATTCTTTAATATGTAGTCGTCGCCATTGATAAAATCTGTTCATTGAGAAATACTGCTGACGCCATAGTCAGGGATTTAGATTGCTTCTGCGGGTCGGTTCGACTTTGTCCCGTGGGACAAAAGAAAAACAGCGCGAGAGATGATATTCTTTTATAGAATTCGAACAATAGTGACACTTTTACTATATTTTATTGAGCATACAATTTTTTTAATTGTATTTACAAAAAGGTTCTATTCTAGTGAAAAAGAATAATATAGCTGATAGTTCGGTTACAGTTAGCAATGACACTGGTTTCATATAGTTTAAACAGTATATATAGTTTAAAGCTTCGTTTGGTTTAAGTTAAGCGAAATTTGATAACAGTAGAAAAAAATCTGATGTAGGCAGCACATGACTTTCCCTGCAGACTTATATACACAATCTATTTATTTTAATTAAATTTAATTCACTATTAATTCAATTTTCGTTCTCATTTGGCAACTGGACTCATTTTCAAAGGTGGCATAGAGAAAAAACGAAAAAACGAAAATATCTCGAGAACGACTAGTTCTAGTTCTAGTGTAATGGTGTTGGTCTTATTCTTTTCTTCATTAAAAATTACGTATAAAACAAGCATTTAATGGATATATTTCGGCATACGTAGTTTTTTATTTTAGATTTTGTCGATTTTTGCGGACCATTTTGCAAAAAAAGGCAGGTTATTTTTTTCTGAATCATACCAAAACTAATCAGCACCAAGATGATCCACAAGCCACTTATCTACCAAATTTTGTGAAATTCGGTCCATTAGATTTTCAGTTAGAGTGGATAAAAATTTTGCGGGCCATTTCGCAAAAAAAGACGGGTTCTTTTATCCCGAATCGTACCCAAAACTAATCAGCACCAGATTCTCCCACAAGTGACTAACCTACGAAATTTTGTGAAATTCGGTCAATTACTTTTTTAGTTAGAGTGGATACAAAATATGCAGAGACAGACAGACACACAGACAGACAGACACACAGACACACGCACAGATTCACGCTAAAAATAGTTTTTTCGTATTCTAGAGGTCTCGAAACGTGTAGATCCGTCGAAAACTCGAGTTGCGATTTTCGGTATGATTCCAATACTTTCCCTATACATTACCATGCATTGCAGGGAAAGTAAACATCTGATGTGGGCAGAGACATGACTTTCCCTGCAGTTTTATATTAACGTTCTCTTTATTTTAATTAAATTTATTTCACTTTTAATTCAATTTTCGTTCTCATTCGGTAACCGGACTTATTTTCAAAGGTGGCGTAGAGAAAATACGGAAAACTAAAATATCCCGAGAACGGCTAGTCCTAGTGTAATGGGGCTGGTTTTATTATTTTCGTCGTTAAAAATTACGTATTAAACGAGCATTTAATGGATATATTTGAGTATACCTAGTTCTTTAGTTTAGATTTTGACGATTTTTGCGGGCCATTTTGCAAAAAAAGGCAGGCTATTTTTTTCCGAATCGTACCAAAATCTAATCAGCACCAGGGTAACTCACAAGTGACTCATCCACCGAATTTTGTGAAATTGGGTCCAGTAGTTTTCAGTTAGAGTGGATACAAGCTTTTGCGGGCCATTTCGCAAAAAAAGTCGGGTTATTTTATTCCAAATCGTACCCAAAACTAATCAGCACCACACAGACAGACAGACACACAGACACACGCACAGATTCACGCTAAAAATAGTTTTTTCGTATTCTAGAGGTCTCGAAACGTGTAGATCCGTCGAAAACTCGAGTTGCGATTTTCGGTATGATTCCAATACTTTCCCTATACATTACCATGTATTGCAGGGAAAGTAAACATCTGATGTGGGCAGAGACATGACTTTCCCTGCAGTTTTATATTAACGTTCTCTTTATTTTAATTAAATTTATTTCACTTTTAATTCAATTTTCGTTCTCATTCGGTAACCGGACTTATTTTCAAAGGTGGCGTAGAGAAAATACGGAAAACTAAAATATCCCGAGAACGGCTAGTCCTAGTGTAATGGGGCTGGTCTTATTATTTTCGTCGTTAAAAATTACGTATTAAACGAGCATTTAATGGATATATTTGAGTATACCTAGTTCTTTAGTTTAGATTTTGACGATTTTTGCGGGCCATTTTGCAAAAAAAGGCAGGCTATTTTTTTCCGAATCGTACCAAAATCTAATCAGCACCAGGGTAACTCACAAGTGACTCATCCACCGAATTTTGTGAAATTCGGTCCAGTAGTTTTCAGTTAGAGTGGATACAAGCTTTTGCGGGCCATTTCGCAAAAAAAGTCGGGTTATTTTATTCCAAATCGTACCCAAAACTAATCAGCACCAGACTCGCTCACAAGTGACTTACCTACCAAATTTTGTGAAATTCGGTCCATTAGTTTTTTAGTTAGAGTGGATACAAAATCTGCACAGACAGACACACACACAGACGTCACGCTAAAAATGGTTTTTTCTTATTCTAGAGGTCTTGAAACGTGTAGATCCGTCGAAAACTCGAGTTGCGATTTTCGGCATGATTCCAATACTTTCCCTATACATTACCATGTATTGCAGGGAAAGTAAAAATATAAGTTTAGCCCATTATGCAATACTGTGTTAATATAAAAATATCTGATGTGTGCAGCACATGATTTCCCATATATGATGTAATGAATTTACTCCGTTGAAACGTTGAATTGTACATTTGGCGCTTCTTCGGGTAATAATAGGTAAAACTTTTTCAAAGTATTTGTTATAGAACATATATGATAAAACTCTTGGAAACAAATTTAATATTAGGAGCTCAAAACTTTATGTACTCATAACTCGGAAAAGCGTCATCCAAATGACTTGAAATTTGGTATCGAGGGTTGGATTTTGCTCTGTATTCGAAATATGCTGTCAAAGTTGGATGTTACCGTTAGAAATTTCAAAGTTTGTGCTCGTTTTAATATGAAGATGGCTCCTTGTGTCAATTTTATGCATAATTTGTAGAGGACACTATTCCTAATCGAATGGCATTTCAAAATTTACTCTATGAAGTATAATACTCGAATAGCAAGAGGTGGGGCTTCCCCTTCACCCCCCTCAGCTGTACAATTCAACATTAAAAATATTGTGCCGTAGATCTTAAATACATTATTTTTTCACTGTGAAAGAAGTAAATTCATTGTATTATATAGAGATAGTCATGCATGGCATGCATCAGATTTTGATTTTCTCATGATATCGAAATTTGTTAATTTGTATAGCAAATCGTGTATTGGATACTTCAGATTTTTTTTTCATTATTATGGGTTTATGGGTTGCCAACAGGCAGTCAGTTTTTCAGGACTTTTTAACGGGGGGGGGGGGGCGAATGCAACTTTAGGGAGGCAAGTTTTCGATTTGCCATTCTCTTTGATCTAAATGCTGTCACATCAATAAAAACTAAGTTAATTTAAAATGCCGAGGGGGGCCGGGGCCGGCTTAAGGCACCAGCAAAGAAAGCACTTGCTTGGGGCGGCACATTTTAAGGGCGGCATTTCAGTCAACATAAATAAAAAATCTTAAATAAAAAATTCTTAATAAAAAAATATTCTAAATAAAAAAAAGTAAAAAGTTCTGGGGCGCGAACAACAGCATTTACAAGTGTAGATGTAGGCAAAACAAAAACACAGAAAAATATTAAACATTTGGTCCCAGATAATAAAAGAGTGAAAACGGCTATCATTCATTCTCCCCGTGAAAAAAGAGGCCCAGAGGGCTAAATGGGATCACTTCCAATATGTCGCCCCTAATTGTTTATCTTGCAACACAAGTAACAGCTAATTACTTTAGCGCCCAGGGCGTCCAGTACCAGCCATCAACAGTACGTCTAAGGCGGCATATTGACCATTATCTGTGAACTGCAAAAGCTTTTATGTGAAACTGGTTTTTGTTAACTATTCCATGAAAAAATCCGATGAGAGAGGGCACTTTGCTTGAAACGATGGGGTTCCACCTAGAATTGCCGTGCCAGGATACCCATCCTTTGTTAATTATTCTCCTAAGCTCAAATCCGGAAATCATCTCCCCCGATCACCCAGACCCATAAATAAAGGACTTCTTTCACATCTATCCCGAAACAGGTGTCCGCATTGAAAGTAATTAGAAAACTAAACGAGGACAGGTCTCAAAAGACATCTTGAGACATCCGTGGATCATTGTAGAATTTATGGGACATACACCCCTCCATCGGCTGTGAAACGTGTTTATCAATCATTTTGTTTTGCGAGAGATTTGTTCTGGGGTGAATCAGTTAAGTCGTACGTTTCGGTGAGAAATGTCAAACATCATTTTTCTTGCCGCAAAGAATAGTTTATAGTTTTGCTTTCTAAATGTTATACAGTTAAATTTGATATTATTTAAAATATTCATCTAGCATTTCATGCAAGATTAAAATTTAAGGTAAGCAAGATATAATTATTTTATGATTTAAAAATGGTTTCTATTAACATATATATAACATATTAGACCGCCCCCCCCTCCCCCATCAAGGGGATTCATATTATTCTAAATTCCATGTGTAAAATCGGTATATTCTTTAAAACTTGTGGTAGTTTTCGTTATAACGACTTATATACAGCATCTATCGAGTCATTTTTTAGCTAAAAATAATTTAAATTTTACGCACAGATCAGTGTTTGTTTGTTCTTAAGATGTTATATTAAATTTAGCTCCTTGAAAGTTCTTAGAAATTGTTTCCTCGTTTTGCTCAATTTTCAGATTTTTTTTCTGTGTGCGTTTTCCTTAACTAATACTGTATTTATTTTTTCTTAAATTGAAAGTATATATCAATATTACTTACGCTATTTACGGGCAATTTCTATTTTTTTTAATTATTCAAATTTTTGGTTATCAGGATTTCAGCTAAAGCTTTGTTTAATTTGAAAAATAACTACTATAATTTGAATGGGGTAATTTTTAAAACAAAGACAATATTCAACATATTCACATGTCGGTGCTTTAAAACCTCTGTATTTTATAAACTTAAATTCTTTAAACGAAATATATCGGATCATAAAAATGTTATTTACATATATTATATTCTGAGTTTAAGTTATGGAGTAAAAATTCAATGGAATATAACATTCTTTAGCATTGGAGTATTTACAATGAAAGTTAATAGGGAGGAATTTAGTTTTTAAAATTAATTGGAAATCAATCAAAATTTATTTTCTAAGCCAACTGTCTCACATGTAGAACTCTAATTTTTCTAATTTTTTATTTTAAGTCATCAGAAAAAGATGATGAACCTCAAAGAATTTTCGTTCTTTCTGGTAAATAAGAAGTAAAAGAAAAATACTGTAAATTTCTAAATTACTTCAATTATGTTACTATTTAATTGGAAGTTTTAATTTTTGCATTTTAAGCATGTACTTTTCTTATATTTTTTATATTATATTTGCAGTGTGGCGCATAGAAATGTCCTCTTAGAATATTTTTTCAAGCATATAACAAGCCATATTCTTTCAGAAAATTTTATTTCAGTCGATTGAGTAGTAGTATTGTAATGTTACGAAAACGACATTTGCTCAAATTGCGAATGAGTAGTGAAAAATTAAAAAAATAATAAATCGTGACGTTATTCACTGTATCGAGTAACAACAGCCTGATTATGTTCAAAATTTGACTTCATTTGGTTCAGTAGTTTCGAAGAACAGCAGGGTACCTCGATTTAGCGATAGACTGACCGACAGACTGATCGACAACAAAAAACTAAAGAATATTTATTTTGTGTTTTGTAATTAGTCCCTTCAAAAGCGCATAGATCTTTAAAAATGATATGTGCAAATACTTACTTCTATTTAGCGAGGGAAGTATAATAAATATCACAACAAGAGTTACAAAAATATCCTTTTTATATCTAATTTATTTTCCTGCAACACATAGAAAAGGAAAAGTATTGTGATGGGGATCAAACATCGGACTCTCGGATTTTGATAAATTTATCAGTGTTAAGCATCCTTGAATACTAATTAACCATATTTTAAATGATATCTGCATCTGTGCAGTTTTTCTTTCAGGACATTTTGTCTGAGGGGAAGAGAGAAAATGAAATCTCAAAGGGGGCAAATTATCTAATATAATTTTAACTACTATATAGAAGTAATTATTATATATATATATATATATATATATATATATATATATATGGAAGTAATGAATATGTATAGCAAATACGTATTTAAACATTGCGAGAAAAACTTGCTCCGGCTAAACAAGAAGAAAAAATTTAAAATAATGTAAATTGAATTATAACTACAAAATTTCATTCTGAAAATAGTCAATCATGAAATAAAATTGTAAAAATAATTCAAATGCTGCCACATAAGAAGTAGAAACTAGGTTAAATGCACAAAAAGTATTTTGTGAGTTTCTGAATTTATTAGCATTTGGTCCGGTAACATAAAATGTATCGGGCGACGGGGGGGTGGGGTGGAGGATGTTTCGGGAAGGGGGTTCGCCCTCCCAAATGTATTTCTGAAAGAAACACCAAGTCTTTGGCAATGATATCTCTATAACAAATCAATAAAATAGAATACAATTCAGTAATACTTCTTCAATCAATAAATATCAGAGATTCATTAATTTTTGGGTGAATGGAACAGAAGAAAGCCATCAATTTTTCGAACTTAAAATAAAAAATAAGATGAGCATGAAAAGTATAATGTTTAAAAATGTTACAAAAATAAATATTTAATTCAATTTTCACTGAAAAGCGAATATTATCATTTATATAGGACGCTAATACGCACCGTTTTCGAGATATTTTGCATTTTTTACTTGAAACAGGAAAAATAAAAAAATTAAATACAATCAGTATTATTAAGTTATTACAAATTTTGCAATTACTTTTAACAGGGAGTAAATGAATACCATTGGTTAGAAGTTCTCATTAAAAATTTTACTTTATCGAACAAATTAAGCAAATTAAAATATATTTGGTATACAATCAATAACTGACAGCTTCTTATTTTTTTTTAAGGCTAGAATCTTCAAATTTTCTTATTTCGATAATTAAAAAAAAATATTTTTTTAAATGATTCTATTATAATTTGTTACAAAATTATTAATTTTATATGTAATATTTCATTTTTTAAATTACCATTTACAGCACAATAAAATGTGTGTTTCAAATCGGTATCAATAAAATCCTATTGATTTTCAGCCATATCTAGTTATGAGAGAAGCTTTCATTTTTGCAATTGTTTTCTAAAAACGAATAAATATAGAAACTTTGATTTTCGGCTAAATGACTTTATTCATAACAGCTTCAATGGAGGCAAATCATAAGAAATCTTTGATAAATGGGAACTCTAAATTAAAAAAAAAATCATTTAATTCTACTGCAAAGTACAAAAAAATTGAACTCAATTTATACAGTTAAACTTGGCAGTGTTATATATATATATATATATATATTTCATTTTCTTTCTATTCTTTCATTGGATTTTCAAATTATTTTTATTGTATATATATATATATATATATAGTGTTGAATATTGGATACTTTTGATGTATGATAACGTCTTTGTCGGCGCCTGGTATGGGGACTATGTCAGCAAATCGGGTGTGACGAAAAAGAGTGAGATTTTGAAGGATTGTAGCTTGGCGTGTAATAGTCGGAGGGGGACGGCAGTGGTACCAAGTGTTAGGCCGAGGATGTACGCGTGTTGTGAGGGGTGACACGCTCAAGAGATGAATGCGATCGAATGCGAAATAAGATAAAAATGATCAAGCGATAATCAAATTGCTAAATTTTATTCCTTTTATTCTGGTGCTTAATTAACATTTCGTAATAAATAACTTTATAACTTATTAGACCACAGTTGGTAGTTTGTAGAAATAAATGAAATGTTTATGTAAGCAGTTGCTTTATTTACAAACAGCCATTTGATAAGACGTATTCTACGTTGCGGACATATCTTCGGTACAACCCCTCAAGTCTTTTTTTAACTATTTTATATTAATGGCCATTTCATAGAAAAAAAAAATACTGGTTCTATTTTTCGAGAATGTGACAAACTTTAATAGATTAAAATGCTCTACTAGACTAAGCTGTTGTATTATTTATAGTATGTCCTAGAGATATCAAATGTCAGCTCTCTAGGACATAGAAAAGTATGTTGAAATGCCATCAAAGAAGTTGGAACAGACAGACACACACACATCATTCATGATTAAATAATAAAATATGTTTAATAATAAAATGTATTAATATATATGGAAAGACATGCATCAGAAAACAGATTTTTTTAATCTGAAATTGAATAGCATCATTTATATGATGCTAATATATTTCGTTGAGATATTGCACATTTTGTTTTTATTTAAAACGGAAAAAATCAAAAGATTTAATCCTACGAAAGATCCATTCACTTGAAAAACATTTGGAACAAAATTGACTAAAAACTGGCGATATAGCAGTGTTTCTCTATTCTATTGCATTTATAAAGGTTAATAGAAAATTGAATTTCAGGGAGGGGCGGCCAAATTGCTTTCTGCTTGGGGCGGCAAAATACCTAGAGCCGGGCCTGGGGGGGCGAATGATCATTTACTGGGGGGGGGGGGCTTTACCCCACCATATGTATGCCAGAAAGAAACACTGGTTGCCAAAATGATGGAAAGCGCAGGCATTTCAATTGGGGCTTATGATGATATGGGCTATCGATTGGTGCTTAAGATGATATGTGTTTATGACCAGAGTTAGAAATTAGGTACACATGGTCAGGCGTCAATGGCACCTAAATATTTTCCCTAGGTTGCCAAAATGGTTTACCTGGGTGTAATTTCAAAATTATTTATTTTGCTTTTGTTATTCGGCCCACAAAATAAATAGCCTTGCATTAGCGGCCATACCTTTGATCTGCTGCAAGGGATGCATGCAGTCCATGACGTGCATTGGGTAGAATTTTAGAAGGATGAAAAAACAAGTAATCAGTCAGAATTTGCGTTATAAAAAAGGCAGAAAATTTAGGCATCAAAAATGACAACTCGATCTAAAATCTCTGTTGTCAAAGCAAAATTTATAGGTGCAAAATATGACTAAAGACTGCTAATTTCTAACTCTGCTTATGATGATAGCCGTGCTTCTAAAAAGGATGGCTTCTAGTGTCTACTGGCTACGGGCACCGCAGCAAGTAGATATGCTTCTATGCTAAATTTAATTCTCATAATCCCCACCCTTCGCATTGAAAAATACTACGAACGTGCCCAACGAAGAAATTTCGGAACACTTTCCTTAAATACAATTCAGTACGATTTATCACTTTCTTAAGACGAATTAATATCTGCAGAAAAACCCAGCCGCTGCTTAAGAATAGATAATATTTGGTGGAAGAGGCGCGAAAAGGTACACAAACGTGCCATTGCATGAATGCCGTTTCTAATGTTTCGGTTTCCCGCCAGATGGATCTGCTTCTTATCACTGCAAGTGATGCCACAAGATGGCGTGTAAACAATGAGACGGCTTCAAGGAAATATTTGCACTGTAAAGAGGATAAATCTACGAAAGTGAAATATGAAGAACGTGGTTTTCAGTGAGATCTTGGGCTTATAACACTTTGTACGTGAATTGCCGCTCTCTTTTTATTCTTTCTCTGATTCCATCTTTTGAATTTTTACGAAATGGAAAATCGTGTGTACTTTATTACCAACAGTCAGATACGTAGAAAGACCATTCGGAGTTCTTATGATTTTCCAAACAAACTTTGAAATTCTGAGTAATAAAGTGATCAGCTGGTCATCCTCAGTATAGCTTGCACTCAGGCAGTCTTTCAGGACTTTTTGGCCGGGGGGGGGGGGGGGATGCATCTTTAGGGAGGCAAGTTTTTTATTTTCCCTATATAAATAATGCTGTCACATAAATAGAAACTAATATATATATATATATATATATTTTTATTTTTTATTTTTATTTAAATAAATGAAATGTCTCCGGACGGGGGTGGGGACTAATTAATCCCCCCCGGATGTATGCCTGAATAAAATACTGCCGCTTAAATGAACGCTATGTCTCGGGGGTGGAATAGAGCAGTGATTAAGGGTGAGCGTCAGTAAATTTTCTGCCCTATCTGCGCTTTGTTAACTTTCGCGGCATACATATTTCGCCGAAATTCTGCTCAAACAGTTGCGAAATATTTTCTGAAAGATAAAATGCAATGATTAGATTATATTAAAACTAAATTTATTACCCAATAAAACATAGAATATATGTTTTATTTTAATTTAAAATATTTTTGGTGCTGCCATCTGTTGTCGTAATTTAATTCATACCGACTATTTTTATTTTTTAATGAACATTTTTAAATGTCTATTCCTTCTAATACGCTATTAAATACAACAACAGATCATATATAATGCCATAATCACGGAAACGTAATTGAACTTGGACTTGAAGATAAAGGAACTTGAAGACAAAACTGCAGTCCTCAGTGATGTACATTCAGATCCCTTATCAAATTTATAGAATGATAAATTACCTTTCCGTGATTCTGGCATTATTATATATGATCTGTTGTTGTATTTAACACTGTATTAGAAGGAATAGATATTTAAAAATGTTCATTAAAAAATAAAAATAATCGGTATGAATTAAATTACGACAACAGATGGCAGCACCAAAAATATTTTGGATTAAAATAAAAAATATATTCTATGTTTTGGGGGCATTAAATTTAGTTTTAATATAATCTAAGCATTGCATTTTATCTCTCAGAAAATATTACGCAACTGTTTGAACAGAATTTCGGCGACATATGTGTGCCGCGAAAGTTAACAAAGCGCGGATAGGGCAGAAAATTTACTGACGCTCACCCTTAAAGCACGGGAATTGCACTCGGAGGACCCGAGTTCGATTTCCGGCTCTGCCAAAACTATCCCCGTGTATACGCGGAGTACGAGCACGTTAAACGAAAGGATGGGTCCGAAAGTCCTTCCGAGAAGTTGGTGGCAAGTGAAAGAGGGTACGGTTCCTGTGGATGTTGCCTCCAGTGAGATTCGTCCCCCCCCGGGGCGGGCCACCCAAGATGGTGGTTTCGGATGTTGGCTCTGTAGCCTTGATCCTCCAAACTGGGGGGCAAATTAATCCGGGGGTAATCAACCTCGCTGCTGATGACTCACGGATGCAATCGCGGAAGTGACGAGGCAGTCCCCGGACTCTTCCAGGTGGCTGGATCACGGGACTGTGGCTATTTATGCCCTGAGCCCAGGTCTGGCCGGTGACCGGAGTCGGGCCCGGCAGGTGCCTTCGGCCCCTGCCCGGTGAATGATTCCGCCGAGTTTCGCGACCGAGGTTGCGGCTTTGCTGGAAAAGAGATGAAGTGGTTGCGCCTCGATGTCCCACTGAAAGCTATAAACCCAAGAGGTTAGCTGGGCTCGCAGGTATGTATGTACTCCAGTGAGATTCGGTCTAAATTGTATGGCACTGCTCCAGTCACCCAAACAGACACCTTATACCTTCGAGCGGTCTAGGTCGAACAAAATGAATGAACCTTATGCCTAGAACCATAGCACCGTATTGGAATACTAAAAATGTTAGGTGGACTGGATTGAAGAATCAAATCAGGGTTTCAGTCCAGTTAGGGCTTACCGGTATAGTTTTGTGAAGGCGGAGTTGAGTCCCGATGCAAATTTCACCAAGAAGGTGGGGCTGAGCTCCAAATTTTAGAACAGTTTATTACAAATGTAACAAATTAGATAAAGCAGATATTTACCCATAGATCTTCAAATATTAGTGAAATAATTGACCAAGAAAATATCAACAAGGAGTATGTGGACTTAATGGATCAAGTTGATATGATTGGTCCTAGTATATAGCCTAGAAATGTTGAATCACCTTGACTAGAAAGGAAAGTATTTCCACATGATTCCGGGAGGAAAGGGGGGCCCTGGGTCATGGAATTATGTGCCCCACAAGAGATACTATTTTGTAAAGTTGGTCTTGCCAATAAAAGCTTCCAAAAACACCCAAACAAAGCACCAAAAATAGCACTTGTTTCAATACACTTATAATTACACCAATTCAATACGCATAATTGTACTTACATAATTACTTTAGAAATTCGCCATTTTTCAAATTAGCAGATAAAAACCTGGGAATTTACGAAACACATTCAAACTTTAAGAGAAATTAATAAACTTTTAAATATTCACCAAAGTCAGGAGCAAAATTTCAATTTATTATCGTCTGCTACACAAATGTGTTTTCGAGAACGGCGCAGAAGATAAACAGGCTGAAGGATTGTATCCGAAGTGAAGCAGGTTATTAAAAATCTTGTGTAATTTAATTTATGATTAGGTAAACTCGTGAATTTTAAAGATACAAATCAAATTTTTGAAACGTGCAATTATCTCATTATTAGTATACATATTGGATCAAAAAATATCTCAAATCGCATAAGAATTACCGTATTTATGATTTTATTTTGATTTTTTGTTCTAAGCGTTTTAATTTATTGCATGTTGTTCGTCGCTAAATGAAAATGAGTTTACATTCTTATTTATATAAAACCAAAACGAATCCCTTCTCTTTTGTTGAATCATTCCGGTTTTTCCCCGATTTAGGTTTTAAGTAGCTTCCTCGCGATATTTTACTGAAACTGTAAAAAGTATACTATATATTTTCTTACCACAGCATCGAAATTTGCTAATTCGCAGGGAAAGTCATCTGTTGGATATATCACAATTTTTTTCCCTAGAATCTATGATTTATTGAAAAAGGGAATATTAGTTTCATGCGAATGGGCATATTCAAGGAAATGATTTTATCAAACGGGAAATATATTTCTCTCGTGTTAGAGCTCCACAGAACCACCTGCTTTCCCCTCAGCACAATTTACAAAATCCCAGCGATTATAAATAAAGAAAACAAAACAAAGAAAAAGAAATCCATTGCATTTCAGAAACAATTACCACTTAACGGTTGAATATTGGGTAGTACGCACAAAATAAAATAACAATGAAAAGAAAAATGGATTCCCTTCATTTTTCACAGTATTTCCTTTCTTTTCTTGATAGAGTCGTGTTTCCGGGTGACTCGACCCTTTTCACTACCCCAAATATCCCCCCCCCCCACCTTCATCCTTTAGCCAAGAAATGTTCTCCCTGCCATTCTTCAATTCTCGTTCTTTCCTTGTACTGTATAAATATTTGAACATATATATAAATGTACACACACACACATATATATATATATATATATATATACACACACACACATATATATATATATACACACACACACACACACACATATATATATATATATATATATATATATATATATATATATATATATATATATATATATATATATATATATATATATATATATATATATATATATATATATATATTCATTGCCATAAAAATTTGCGCACCAAGAAAGAGTTGTCAGAATCGAACGAAATTTTATATAGTATGTGAGTGCGACGTTAATATAAGCAAGTGATTACAAAATCAAAGCAAATGGATTACAGAAAAAACTACAAATGAATTGAGGTTCTATAGTACCCTGTTGGGCCACCTCAAGAGTGAATACACGATGCGATATGGGCGGGCTTTGAGGCATACAGATCCCGTATGGTGTCTTACGTCATCTCATTCCACAGTTGTTGTAAGCGCGCCTCTAGTTCGACCAAACTCGACCCAATAGGCTGTCCAACTTGCCGTCCCAAGTGCTCCCAGACATGCTCGATCGGTGACAAATCTGGGAATAGGGCAAGCCAGGGAAGGGTGGTAATGTGACGGAGGCATTCCTGTGTGTGGCCGGTAGCATTATCCGGTTGAAAAACTAAAGTCAGTTGTTAAATAGCATTGTCCTGTTGAAAAATGCTTCCTGGGAGCCCTGCCATGAGTGGCAACACATGTGGCTGAAGGATCTCACGAACATACGTTTGGGCTGTCATGGTTCCGTGGATCAATATTAGAGGTGACCGGGTATCTTATGCGACGGCACCCCATACCATCACACCAGCATCATGGAGCGATGTGCCGCTGTAAAGGAAAGGCAGGATTGAGGCGTTCATCACGGGGCCTCCACACACGTACACGGTGGTCATCACTGTCCAAATTGAATCTTGATTCGTCGCTGAAGACGACCTGATTCCATTCGGTTGCTGTCCAATTTCGTCGAGCGCGATACCACTCCAAACGGAGGCGACGGTGGGTGGGTGTCATTGGCAGTAATGGGCGCCGCAATACCAAATGTCCTTCAGCCAGGAGCCTCGCGATGGTCGGACAGACACAGGGGCCCATAGTGAAGGTGCTGCCTGTGTCCGGGTGGCGGACAATGGTGCAGTTGACGACCTCGCTTTCGTCCACTGGTCCAAACATCTCCTCACAGTAAAGTCAGAACGGCTTAGGTGGCGAGCTATTAGACGAGCTGACCACCCGGCTTCCAGCATCCCGATGATTCTTCCCCTCTGTAACTCTGCCAGCTGATCATATTGTTTTAGATGGCGGCGTAACGGCATCCCTAACGAAATAGCGTCCCTCTGCAACAGTTTAAGTGCAGGCAAAAGCCTCTGCATACCTTTTTTCTGCGGCAAGGAGAACGAAGTTTAACGTCCTCTGGTGGCAATGCGCAATCACTCTGTATTTCTAATCATTTGCATATCTGCCTGACACATATCTTCATGCCAAGTTTCGTTACGATCCCACAATTACTTATTGGTGCGCAAATTTTTAAGGCAGTGTGTGTGTGTGTTGTTGTTGTTGAAACCCAGACCGTCCGACCTACCAGAAAGGTGTAAGGTAACTGTTTGGACGGTCGGGAAGTGCCACCCAATTTAGACCGGAACCCAGTGGGGGAGGCATCTACAGGGACGTGAAAGTATGTGTGTGTGTGTGTGAAAGTATGTGTGTGTCTGTGAAAGTATGTGTGTGTGTCAGTGAGTCTATGGAGACGATATCTCATGAACGAATGGAACGAAACACAATCGAATGTTCACAACTCTCTTAAATATTCGAGTGAAATTTTTAAGAAATCATCAAAACTCAAAACCTTTAATAAAGTTACGCAAATAGACATTTCTTATGTAATTTTTCCTTAGAAAACGATTGACATAAACTTTAGAACGCTAGCATGAACTGTTCTCGAGACATTGCACATTTTTCAAATAAATTTGTGAAAAAATTCCATAAATTAAAAAAAAAAAAAAATTAACTGTTGAGAAACATGTTCACTTTTCATATGTAATATCATGCGATAAATTTGGTGACATCATTCTCGTGGATTTATCTCCATTCATAAGAAAAGATACTTTGGGTAATATTTTTGTATTTGAACGTCAATAGTCATTTATCTGCTATAAGACTAACTTATTTCTCCGTCCATAACGCTTGGCGAGATTTGGCGGAACGTCGCCAATTTGGCGACTTTTTTAAATGTTGCCAAATTAACGAAAATCTCTCCAAATGGATAAAAATAATGCTGAATCAATGAAACTGACGACTCATTGACGAAAATTCAATATCTTGGAAAGAATATAGAAAAACCTACTTTTATAGGAAAAACCTACTTTTTTACTGTAAAAGTAGTAAATTCATTGCATTATATAAGGAAAGTCATGTGCTGCTCAAATCAGATGTTTTTATTATTACGCATTTTGTTATACTTGCATCATCTAACAGTGTATTTTGCCAGGAGATAAGGTATCAGTGGAAGGCCTTGTCTAATTTCTATAATCGATCAATATTAGATTTCTATTCGATACATATTTTATTAATTGTTTAATGTATTTTATAGGGTTAATAATGATTATCATTTTATCTACATGTATTAATAGGCACTTGTTTTCAAAGAATGGCAACATGGACATTGCTCTTTAGGTTTGGCAACAACTTCTTTCCACTTTATGTTGAGATGGTTTAGCTACCATAACTTCTACACACGTGTAAGTCAATTCTATTTTTTCAATTTATTTAATTATTTTTTGTTTTTCAAATTTCTCAATCATTTTCCATTTTTAGCACATAGGGGGCTACCATTGACATTTTGTTCACAGTAACAGGTAAATAAATGACATGTGCTAATTGAAGCTGATGTATAGTAGTCGTTCCCTGAAAATTTTACTATTGCATCACCATTCTATTATTTGATATTCCATTTTTCTTTAATGTTTTTGTTTTAAATATAATGGGTGGTTTCTGTCATTTTCATGAGTTTTTCTGGTTGGCATTTGAATACTTTTGTTTGTTATGGATGCATTACTATTTCTCTTCAATAATTCCATTTTAATTCATCTTTATTACTTATATATATATATATATATAAGTAATAAAGATGAATTAATAATAATAGTAGTTTGAAAATCCAATGAACGAAAAGTAAGAAGCTGCAACACGATAAACCTAAATTTCTAAAACTTCCACAGAATAAAATATAAAACAGCAAATCATCAATCAAATGGAAAAAAATGCAAAACACGAGTTATCAAGTTACAGAAAATCAACAAAATTCAAAGGTATGGAAACGAATAAAGAAAAACTTAAAAAATCAAGCTATATCGCTATACACGTGGAAAAAGGGCTAAGCCTAAAAAAATGGAAATGTTCACTTCGTAAAATTCGTTTTCAAGTTCAAGTATTTTAACGAAGCAGACATAAAATATGTATGTTTCTGAAGAAATAGATAGATTATATCTATAAACTATTTCTACTTGGAAGACATACATAAAGAAGGAATAAAAAAGAAAAAATGAATACCTGGAAAATGCACAAACATATGTACAAACGAGTCGAAACCGGGAACTCTGATTGAAGAGACCAGTGTTGCCATTCGCAAAGAAAAAATAAAAAACTATCTACTGCTGCCATTCAATAGAATTGAAAAACAGTAAAGCGAAATGGTAAGAAAAGGTAATAATATACAAAAAGAGCTACTAAAAGGGGGGGGGGGGGCTAATAATAGTAAATCTGACGCGGAAGAGGATGTACAAATAAAAGTATTAAAAATACAAGAAAATGGAGATGCCTGACTAATATAAGATACTATGAATAGAATTATAAGATACTATGAAAAGAATTATAAAATTCCAGCTATTTTAAATTTTTTAACAATACCATTTACTAAATAAGAGGGATATTTATATAAATTGCTGGTAATTTTGGGATTTTTTTATATGCATAGCATGAAATTTTTTATCAGATAATATATAAATTCTAAAAAGTTGATATATATATATATATATATATATATATATCTGCATTATCCGTGGGAGAAGCGCGATAAGGTCGCATCGACACGGGAAGTTCAGAAGTCAAATTAACCTTCTGAGGTTCCTATCGGATGCATCCTACATCATATTTACTTTTTGAAAAAATATTAATTGTATTGTCTAATTATTTCTGTAATTTCTCATTTTCTTCCTTACTTATTCTTCATTTATTCTTTCATAACTCATCTATATTTTCTTCACAAATCATATTTATTCCCTTCAACTTATTTCTATCCAAGTTTCTATTCTTTACATTGATCCAATAACACTGGCAGTTAAAAAAGGCTTATCCTAATATATATATATACCGGCTGGTCAGAATTAAAACACTCCTACTCTGAGCTCTCTATTCATCAAACTACTCAGTGTAAAGGCTCCAAAATTGTTGAACCTACTATTCAAGACATGGGGAAAGGGATTACGCGAAAAAAAAAAATTAGTTCCAGAAACACCGATAAATGGCGCTGTACAACAGAAAATATGCTGAAAAGACACAAAATAATCACAAAAAGACAAACACATGCGATATGGAATTTTTCCTTTTAATTTTTTTTGCTGATATGAAAAAAAAAGCAGATAAAAAAGTGAAGAAACTTAAACTGTCATTGTAACTGCAATTTCGCACTGTAAGCACAAAAATTTGCATAAACCCTTGGTTTGCAGCTACTATGTTCTGGGCATAAAAGGGGATAAAACTGGGAAATTTTCATTCTTATCAGCGATGGCTGTCACACTGCCAGAACGCGCGTTGCTTGTGAAGCTGTTTTATGAAAACAAAGGACATGCTGCAGCTGCACTTCGAGAGTTTCGTCGACTTAAGAATTTGCGCAAAGGACCATTACTTCCACTAGCTCTCAGGAGAATGATCGCTCGATTCGAGAATACTGGACATCTTGGAGTTCAGCCGGGTCGAGGACGCAAATCGACCCGTTCAGATGTCGTTGACGATGTTGCCACCGCTATTCTTGAACAATCAATGGATAACGTTATACGCAGCATTCCCTGCATCGATAAGGTCCTTGTGATATGAATGTTTGGTACGTTCGAATAAAATATGGTACAAATGTGCATTTTGTGTCTATTCATCATATTTTCTGTTGTACAGCGCTACCTATCGGTGTTTCTGGAACTAATTTTTTTTTCGCGTAATCCCTTTCCCCATGTCTTGAATAGTATGTTCAACAATTTTGGAGCCTTTAGACTGAGTAGTTCGATCTATAGAGAGCTCAGAGTAGGGGTGTTTTAATTCTGACCACCCGGTATATACACACATTTAATTATTGCCAAAAGTTATGGGATACCTTTATAATATCGTGTTGGGCTCTTTAGTTCGGCGAAGTGCCGCAACTCGATAAGGAAATGACTCAACTAGTCGGCAGAAGTCTCCAGGAGAAATGTTCAGCCATGCTGTCTCGACAGCAGCCCATAATTGCGCGATTGTGGTAGGTGCTGGAATTTGAGCACGAATGTCTCTTTCGATCATATCCCAGCTACGCTCCAAGGGGTTCATGTCTGGCGATTTAGGTGGTCAAATCATGTATTGGAATTATCCAGAATGCTCCTCAAACCAACCACTAGCAATATGGACCCGGTGATACGGAGCATTATCATCCTGGAACGTCCCATCGTTATTGGGTTACATGAAGTTTATAAAAGGCTGCAAATGATCACCAAGCAGCTGAACATAGCGACAATGCATGTCAAGCAAACACTCCCCACACCATTATGGAACCACCACCAACTTGCACAGTGCCTTGTTGACAAGTTGGATGCACAGCCTCATGGGGTGTGCGCCACACCCGAATGCGACCATCAGCTCGTACCAACTGGAAACGTGACTCATCTGATCACGTTACCTTCTTCCAGTCATCTAGGGTCCTTGCATGTGTTCCCGAGCACAGGTGATGCTCTAAAGCCGATGATGTGCTGCGAGTAAAGGCACTGGAGTCGGTTTTCTGCTGCCATATCCCACCAACGCCAAATTTCGCTGCACAGACCTCACGGATACGCTTCTAGTGCGTCCGTCCCTCATTGAATGTGGTAATCAGTTGATGCAGTGCCGTCGTTTGTTAGCATGGGCGCTTCTGCTCAGACATCGCTGGTCTTAATCATTCAGCAGACGTGGCCGCTCACTACGCTGTCCCTTGTGGGAGGTAATGCCTTCCATGAGGTACTCTCGATACACTCTTGACACTGTCGAGCGAGAAATCTTCAAAGTCTCAACAACTTCCGAAATGCTATGCTCCTTGCCTCGGGCTCCAACTATCATTCCACGATCAAGCTCGGTTAATTCCTGTCGGGTAGCCATTATCACGTTAGTCCAACAGATAACATTGACAGCCATCTGACTCTTTATATTTCTCGATTTTTCCAGTGGTTCTTTTCAAACTGTACACTCGTGCACTAAATTTCAAATATTTGTCTCACTTCAGCCTGGTCATTTCTCATTTATTCAGCCAATTAAATATTTAAGTGTGGGGCATCTCTAAATTAGCAAATACTAGAAAGCTGAAATTATGCATATAATTCCGATTTAACGATCTATCCTTGCATCCATTTTAAAGTCTGTATCTCACTAAAAAGTCCGTTTTACTATCATTTCACATTTCGAACGTTTTTGTGTGGAGTATCCATTAAATGAACATTTTTGAAAAATAAGTTTTTTTCTGAAGTTTTTTCAACTGATTGACCCGTGCATCAAATTTCAAGTCTTTATCCTTTATTTCACGTTTCAAACGTTTTATTGTGAATCACCCTCCTCTACAGAACATTTTTTTTAAATCGATTTTTCTTTAATCGACTTTCTTTAATCCATTTCGAACACCGATTTTTCTTTAATCTTACGATTGACCCTTGTATCAAATTTTAAACCTAAATCTCAGTAAAAATAAAGCTTTTTTATTCCACGAATAGAATATTTTGGTGTGCGGCATCCCTAAAGAAGTAAATATTGATAAATTGAAAGTGTACCCTTTCTTTCTTCCAAACTATCTACCCATACACCTAATTTGAAGTCTATCCCATCACGAAGCATGCTTTTTCTATCATTTTACCTTTCGAACGTTTTGGTGTGGAGTAACCACCCCCTTAAATGAATATTTTTGAGAAATTCCATTCTTCTTGGGTTTTTTATCAGATGATTGTCCCATATACCAAATATGAAGCCCCTGTCATATTTTAAAGGAGGCGTTTCTCATTTATTCGGAAAATCGAACATTTTTGTGTGCGGGACCCCCTAAAATTGCAAAAAATAGAAATCTGAAATTACATACTTTCTTCCTTTCGAACAATTCACCTGTACACCAAATTTGAAGTCCTTATAGCATCGCAAAGCATGCTCTTCTATGATTTCCCTTTTCGAACGTTTTGCTGTAGACAACCCTCTACAAAATGTTTTCGAAAAATTCGCTTTTTCCAAAGTTTTTTATCGAACTATCGACCCGTGTACCAGATAGCCTCTATCTATTCGAAAAGTGCTTAAAAACACGTGACAGACGAACAATTGGCAATTAGTGTATATAGATATAAATTTGGACTCATGTATACATATTTTTTCCTTGGATTCTGTTCGAACATGATTCGTCTTGTTGGGATTTGGCGCACGCAAATCTTGTGTGTTACTTTCCGTTTCTGATTGGTTGGACTGTTCATAATTCTGATTTCTGATTGGTTCTCCCAGGTGGGCTTTTAATTAAGGACATGGATATATAGGTATAGACTTTTATGTTTCTTCTATTTGCGCTCATTTCGTCTTTTTACTTTCCCTGCAATACATGGTAATGTATAGGGAAAGTATTGGAATCATGCCGAAAATCACAACTCGAGTTTTCGACGGATCTACACGTTTCGAGACCTCTAGAATACGAAAAAACCATTTTTAGCGTGACGTCTGTGTGTGTGTCTGTGTGTCTGTCTGTCTGTGTGTCTGTCTGTGCAGATTTTGTATCCACTCTAACTAAAAAACTAATGGACCGAATTTCACAAAATTTTGTAGGTAAATCACTTGTGGGCGGGACTGGTGCTGATTAGTTTTGGGTATGATTCGGAATAAAATAACCCGCCTTTTTTTGCGAAATGGCCCGCAAAAGCTTGTATCCACTCTAGCTGAAAAACTGATGGACCGAATTTCACAAAATTCGGTAGTTGAGTCACGTATAGGTAACCCTGTTGCTGATTCGATTTTGGTACGATTCAGAAAAAAATAACCTGCCTTTTTTTGTAGAATGGCCCGCAAAAATTTCCAAAATCTAAATTAAAAAGCTACGTATGCTCAAATATATCCATTAAATACTTGTTTAATGCGTAATTTTTAACGAAGAAAAGAATAAGATCAACCCCATTACACTAGGACTAGCCGTTCTCGAGATATATTAGTTTTTTTCGTACTTTACCTACGCCACCTTTGAAAATAAGCCCGGTTACCGAATGAGAACGAAAATTGAATTAAAAGTGAAATAAATTTAATTAAAATAAAGAGAACGTTAATAAAAGTCTGCAGGGAAAGTCATGTGCTGCTCACATCAGATTTTTACTTTCCCTGCAATACATGGTAATGTATAGGGAAAGTATTGGAATCATGTCGAAAATCGCAACTCGAGTTTTCGACGGATCTACACGTTTCAAGACCTCTAAAATACGAAAAAACCATTTTTAGCGTGACGTCTGTCTGTCTGTCTGTCTGTCTGTGCAGATTTTGTATCCACTATAACTAAAAAACTAGTGGACCGAATTTCACAAAATTTGGTACGTAAGTCACTTGTGGGCGAGTCTGGTGCTGATTAGTTTTGGGTACGATTCGGGATAAAAGAACCCGCCTATTTTTGCGAAATGGCTCGCAAAAGCTTGTATCTACTGTAACTAAAAAACTGATGAACCGAATTTCACAAAATTCGGCAGATGAGTCATTTGTGGGTCACCCTGCTACTGATTAGATTTTGGTATGATTCGGAAAAAAATAACCTGCAAATTTTTGCAAAATGGCCCGCAAAAATCGTCCAAATCTAAACTAAAGAACTACGTATGCACAAATATATTCATTAAATGCTTGTTTAATACGTAATTTTTAGCGAAGAAAAGAATAAAACCAACCCCATTACATTAGGACTAGCCGTTGTCGAGATATTTTAGTTTTTCGTATTTTCTCTAAGCCACCTTTGAAAATAAGTCCGGTTACCGAATGAGAACGAAAATTGAATTGAAAGTGAAATAAATTTAATTAAAATAAAGAGAACGTGGATATAAGTCTGCAGGGAAAGTCATGTGCTGCCCAGATCAGATTTTTGATTTTGGGTTTGTTGGTTCTCATTGTGGATGCCTCCCCCTCTGCGTTCCGGTCTAAATTGGGTGGCACTTTCCGGCCGTTCTAACGGTTACCTTACACCGTTCTGGTAGGTCGGACGGTCTGGGTCTCAACAACAACTGATGAAGGCGACCAAGAGTGCCCTCGAAGAAGCTGTATGCTGCATTATTGTTTTGTTTGTGCTTAAATACGTTGCCAATGTTTTCCTTAGCCTTATTAAATGTTCTGATTTTATTATGAATTTATAAAATTTCATTCGAAAATTAGGGGATTTTTTTAACATTCGATTGCGTCTAAAATTAATAGGGTTTCAGAATTCTCCGATTGTAATATTTGTACCAAATTTCATTTGAGGCATTCTATTCGTTTGTGAGATATCGCATCCAAAGACTCACGGACACACATTAACATACATAAACACACACTAATATACATACACACGACATCACATTAAAAATGTACTTTTCAAGTTCAGGGGTGGTTTATTTAAACGTGATCTCCCATCAAAAACACGAATTCGAATTTTCGACCCCGTCACAATACTTTATCAATACATAATACTATGCATATATGGAAAAAATCTGATGTGAACAATGAATTTTACTGTAGATTCAAATTCATTTTGCAATTTTTACTTTCCTAATATACAATAATGTATAAGGAAAGTACTGTGACGGGGTCGAAAATTCGAATTCGAGTTTTCGACAGGAGAGCACGTTTCAAGCATCCCTGATCACGAATCGAACATTTTTGTGGTGATAATCTGTGTGTGTGTATTTGTGTGTGTGTGTGTCAGTGAGTCTGTGGAGACGATAACTAACGAACGAATGGGCCGATTCAAACGAAATTTGGTACAAAAATTACAATCCGTGAACAGCCTATTGTTTTTATACGCAATCGAATGTTCAGAACCTCCCAAAATTTTCGAGAGAAATTTTGAAAAAAATCATCAAAAACTCAAAACCTTTAATAAAGTTACGCAAATAGACATTCCTTATGTAATTTTTCATTAGAAAGGAATTGACATAAATTTTAGAACGCTAACATGAACCGTTCTCGAGATATTGCTCAATTTTAAAAAAAATTATCAAAAAGTCATATAAATTAAAAAAATATATTAACTACTGAAAAACATAGTCACTTTTCATATGCAAAATCATGCGATAAATTTGGTGACATCATTCTCGTGAATCTAAACACGTTCCATTCACGAGAAAAGATACTTCGAGTAATACTTTTGTATTTGAACGCCAATAGCCATTTATCTGCTATAAGAATAAATTATTTCTCCGTATATAAGGCTTGGCGAGATTTTGACGACGAATTTGACGAAATGTCGCCAACTTGGCCACTTTTTTAAATGTTATGAAATCAAAAAAAATCTCGCCAAATGGATAAAAATGATGCTAAATCAATGAAAATAACGACAATTTGACGAAAATTCAATATCTTGAAAATATATATATATAAGTATCTACTATAAGAGTGACCTATTTTGTTTTTACTGTAAAAGTAGTAAATACATTGCATTATATAAGGAAAGCCATGTGCTGCCCACATCAGATTTTTTATTTCTTTATGCATTAAATTGAGTTTAATTGCAGAAAATAATATGTATAATTTTCTGATATTATATCCAATTCGTTTTTTTATTGCATCTTTGCTTCATTTTGCAACTTATTATCTTCAGATCCTTAAAATTCCCAAAACAACAATATCTCGAGAATGGTTTATCCTACAGTCATGGGGTCAGAGTTATTCGCTTAGTTGTCAAATTTTACATGTAGAACAAGAACTTAATATATTTCATCAATTTTAGTCATTTATTTCAGAGTTTCACTATCTTGCAAATGTAGTATTTTATTTCAGATCGAGTATATTAGATTTGCGGGCAATTTCGCAAAATAAAGGCAAATCTTTTTTTTCCGAATCAGATCAAAATATAACCAGCATCACAGTATAGTACGAACGACATATCTACAAAATTTTGTGTAATTTGATCAATTAGTTTGTCAGCTAGAGTGGATACATACAATTTTCGAGGGCCATTTCGCAATAAAGGCAGTTTCATTTATCCCGAATCGTACCTTAATCTAATCAGCACCAGGATCGCCCACAAGTGACTTATCAACCAAATTTTATGAAATTTAATCGATAAATTGAGTTAGAGTGAATATATATAATTTTTGTGGGCCATTTCGTAAAAAAAGGCGAGTTGTTTTATCTCGAATCGTACCAAAAACTAATCAGGACCAAGGTCACACACAAGTGACCAGTCGCGGCCGATAAGGGGCGTCGCGAGTACGCGCGACACCATTGAGTAAACACCCCAAATTATTTTTTTAGTTATACAGATTTATTACAATTTCTATTGAAAAAATCTAAATTTTTGTTTAATTAAATCGAGAATTATTAAAAATAAGTTGTAAAATATGTCACTAGATGGCAGCACTAAAGTTTCCTTCAGAGAAAGCAGAATCGCGAAAACTGTACTGCATACAATTTTCAACACATAAGGGGAAAATACAGGGATATTTTATAAAGCCGCGTCCCTAACGTCGGCATTTCGAGAGTAAACGAACGGTATAGGAACAATATTAGAAATTTGGCGTGAAAAAAAACAGACAGTGCAGAATTAAACACGAGCGGATAAATAGCACCGGACCCACTCAGACGTCATGATGTGGCGTCACCCGACGTCAATATCAACAACCAATAGTAGCTTCATAGAACTGCGCCTGTGCACGGAGATGGTAGTTTATAATACGAACTCATCATCACTCAGCTGTTAAATTTACTATCGTATACTAGTATTATTTGATAGTTTAGAATATTAAATTCTAAGTTATAGTTGATGCTTAAAATGAACTACGCCTGTGCAAGGAGTATTTTGTTTTAATTACGATCTCGGTATTATTCAAGGAAATTTAAATATATTTAAATATCCTTCGTATTATTGGATAAAATAGAATATTAAACTCTATAATTGATGGCTAGATGTGACATATAGATATAATTTAGTCATTTTGAGAGCCATGTGTCAATGGCATCTAACCAATTTTTCCCATTTAAAAAAAATTGTTCTACATAGATGCAATTTAAAAATTATTTGCTTTGTTTATATTATGCAACTCACAAAATCAATCTCCTTTTATTAGTCATGCATTAATTAGATTGTCAAGATGAAACATTGTTCTTTGCAACATTCAAGTTGTCAAGTTCAATTTAAAATTCACAATCATGTGCAAATTCCTATAATATATTAAATGACATTGTTAATTAAAATATTCTATTAAAATATTTAATTCAATGCTCCTAAAAAGAAGTTTAAGAATATCTGTTCTAGCTATACAAAATTATCTTCACGGGTAGATCTGAAGAATAAAATGTCCTGGTCTTGTTTGTAAACAAATTTACAAAATAGATGAAGTTGAATAAATATATGCAAAATAAAAGAGCTAAAACTGTATAGGACTCATACTACAACTTATGAGTTTCTAAAATCTTTACCAAAATAAAGCAGATAACATAATAAATTGAAAATATCAATAATTCCGTAATCTTAAAACCTAAAAGGCCGTAATTGATTCCAATATATGCCAAAATATGTGCTAATATACTTGTACTGCTTATATTCTCATGAAGTAGAAGCAGCAGCGTATGTTTGGGGGGGGGGGGGCAGGTCTCCCTACTTTTCAAGGCTTTTTATTGTTTTGCGTATTTTTCATTTAAAATAACCCTGGCATAAGAAAACGCTAAACAGTTGACCCCCCCCCCCCCCACACACACACTTTTTAGAGTCAGGATAAGCCACTGAATAGAAGATATACCCATGCATTTGTAGATGATTACTCGGTACTACGTACAATGAGTTTCTAAAATTTTTGCAAAAATAAAACAATGACTTAATAAACTGAAAATATCAATAGTAATAATGTTTAAACCTGAAGACCATAATTGATATAATCCAGTCAAAAATGCAATATCGTTAAAATTTATTTTATATATATATCTTTATTATTTAAATCGGAAAGGATATAATAAGAATCAGCTGCCGTATAAACAAATTGGATTTAAATTTGTTGCTAAACGACATGATAAAATTTTCTTCAAATAAATGGGCGGAAAAAATATCATCTGCTTAATGCTATATGAAAGGTTTAATTGTTCGTTTTTAATTAATATCTGGGCAACCCCTGGTCTTAACTCAAAACATGGACTAAATTTTAAGTCTGGATATTTCAAGGCTATTTACAAAATTTCATTTAAATTCGATTCAGTTGTTCTCCCATGATGACGAGACACACATACAGACAGATTTTCAATTTTATTTATATAGATTTAGAGAAATAGATTGAAAATAGGCAAAATGAGTAAACTTGCATTATATCTATTAAAAGTCTACATTTGGATAATTTTAATCCAGAATCAGTCATTCATAAATGATATGTTTCAGCTGACAAATGTAAATATATCAATAGCTAGGAAGAAATTGTTATCCACTCAAAAATTTTACTCAATTTTGTATTTTTGTTATTTTCTTACATATCATTATCAGCTTATGTAGGAATGTACTAAAATTTGTATTTACACAAGACTTTACAGTTATGTGCATATTTATGTTATTTTATATTTTTGACATAGCAATTGCATAATCTATATAAAGAAAATTGAAAATCTGTCTGTCTGTCTCATTATCACGGTAGAATGGCTGAGCCAAAGTTAATGAAATTTTATGGGTAACATTGGAATAACTCCACTTAAAATTTAGTACATGTTTCGAGTTTCTAAGACCAGGGGTTGTCTAAATATTAAGATATTAATTAAAAACGAACAGTTAAACTTTCCATGGAGATAGCATTATGCAGAGTATATTTCTTCCACCAATTTATTTGAAGAAAATTATGTTATGTCACTTAGCAATGGATTTAAATCCAATGTGTTTATGCAGCAGAAGAGTTTTAATAAATCTTTTCCGATTTAAATAATAAAGATATGTATACGTATGAAATAAAGTTCATTGATATTGCATTTTTGACTGGATTATATCAATTACGGTCATTATTATTATTGATATTTTTGGGGCTTATTGATTGTTTCAATTTATTATGTCATTGTTTTATTTTGACAAAAATTGTTGTAACTTGTAGTACGGAAAATCTTCCCCAAATGCATGGGTATATCTTCTAATCTATTAGAATATGTTATATCTTGTATTCATCTTACATAGTTAACATTGCTTATAGTTAACATGCATTTCATCCATTCTTTGTATTTTTATGTGAAACTATTTTATTTTATTCAGCAATAAATAAAACTTCTTGAAATAGAAGTTATGAAAATGCGAACATACTTGAATAATTTTGAAAATCATTATCATGTTTTATTTCTTCCATGCCATGAACAGTGTGCAAATGATTGCGAAAATCATCCGACTTCAGTGCTGTAAAATTACAATTTTTTTCTTACAGTTTTTCTTAAGTAAATTTACTGAAAAATATCTTTTTGCAATTGCACATTTTAGAAAACTTTTCCGTTTTCTGTGAGTTTTTGGCTTGTGAAGTGTTTGGTCCATCCTTAACCTTTGGATCAATATTCATATTTCTCAAAAAGAAAAAATTCACGAAACTTAAATTTGCCGCGAATGCTAAATAAAAACTCCGCTAACCAGAATCAACGTGTACCCTACGTCATCGGATACGTCAATCGCATCATCGTCAGTTGTGGTTCCTTGTTGGTCGAATCGGAGTGGGTCCGGTGCTATTTATCCGCTCGTGAATTAAACAGTAGATTGTGTCGCGTTCTGGGCGCGGAGCTAGCCAAAGAGAAATAGAAGAGTAGGAAAACATGAAGAGGGACTTCTCAAATTGGCTCAGTTTCGCTAATTTGGCCTCAATTTTTTACATTTAAGAATGCGTTTGTTCTCTTTCTCGTCTGTTTAATAAATTTGGAAGTTCAAATAAACATTTGAACAAATGAGTGGATTAAGTGTACGTGTGTGGTGATGGGAAGGGATGGGGGGTATTTATGATATTTTAAGGGTTTCTGGCCATCGTGAATAAAATATGTTTTTTAGGACACTCACTTTGAGGGATCACTTGACCCTCCCAGCTGTCTTACTTATTCAAGTGGTTTCGCATTTCGTCATTTCTGATGTAGTGTGGTTCTGTGTTATGAGAAGGGGGTTATTTCTAATTTGTGGCAGTTCTGTGCTCTGGTTGATCTGCTGGTGACGAATTCCAATATGTTTGACTTCAAATTAATTCTTTAAACGTCTGGAGTTTCCCATTTTTGGCATACCCGTGATCGATAGGCTATTTTTAGTGACGCTTCAGAAATATGTTGTTTCGCATATTTAGTTTGAGGGGTCACTTGACCTACCCAGCTGTCTTACTTTTTCAGCTATTTAACATAAAAAATACCTAAAAATTAAATTAAACACACTTTAAATATTTAGTAAAAAAATTTAATATTAAATTTTCATCGTGTTCCTTTTATCTGCGTCGTTTCCCTCGAAATTTTGATCCCAGGTTGGCAACTATATTGCTCAGATACCCCCTGGGCGTAAATTTTACTTGAGGTAGCCCCCAAATTTCTTATCTCGGCTTCTAATTTAGCGATTTTGATTTTAACGATGGTTATAGTCTCTGCATCCTCTGTACGTGTCATCTGAATATACATATTTTGTATCAGACCCCTGAGCGTAACTTTTAGTTTAACTAGCCCCATAATTATACATTTTTAGCGAACAATTTTCTTAATTGAACGAATTTAGTTTTGCTAGTGGCTATAGTTTCTGCACCATTTGTACATGTCATCTGGTTATGCATCTTTGTTGTGACAGCTCTCTGAGAATAACTTTTACTTCAATTAGCCCCCCTCCCCAAATTTCCCATCTCACCTCCTAATTGAACGAATTTGCTTATGCTGATGGTTGTATCTGCACCATCCGTACGTCTCAGTTTGATACACATATTTGATGGATATATAATATACATGCGTTTTTTGTGTCAACTCCCTGGGCGTAAATTTTAGTTTAACTAGCCCCCACAATTTTACATCTCAGTTCCTAATTGAGCGTTTTTGACTCTGCTGGTGACTATATAGTATGAGCATAATTTGTACATTTCACTTGGATACACATATTTTTGTGTCAACCCCTGGCTGTAGCTTTCAGTTTAACTAGTCCTCACAATTTTACATATCTGCTCCTAATTGAACGATTTTGGTTCGGCGTGTGGCTATAGTCTATCCACCATTTGTACATGTCACATGGATAACTTTCACGTGGCAAATCCCTGAGCGTAACTCTTATTTTGGTTTCCTCCCCCCCCCCCCCCCCAAAATTTTCCATCTCGCCTCCTAATCCACCGATTTTGATTTTACTAGTGGCTATAGTCTCTGAACCATCAGTACGTATCATCAGAATATGCATATATTTTTAGTCAACTCCCTGGGCATAACTTTTAGTTTAACTAGCCCCTACAATTTTACTTTAATGTAAATTAGGACTATGTAATGTTTTTCCACTAGGAAGGATACGTTCCATGTGTCCAGGATCTTTATGAACAAGCGAGCAGATGGGAGGTACGTTATTTTACTTAATACATCTGTCGTTTATATTTTTAATACATATATATATATATATATATATATATATATATATATATATATATATATATATATATATATATATATATATATATATATATATATATATATATATATTTCAGTCCATCTTATCATTTTTGCTATAGAGAACATTTTCACTTAATGATTAATCTCAGGTATATATAATACAAGTAAAATAAAAATTTAATTATATATATTACTAATATATAGGCATAAATACATAGATCAGCGCCTCCCTCTACATGTCACTCACGAGCCGCCACTGCAAGTGACTCACCTACTAAATTTTATGACATTTGATCTAATAGTTTTTGAGTTAGAGTGGATACATACATTGCACAGACAGACACACAGACACACACACAGACGTAAAAATCCGATGTGGGCAGCACATGACTTTCCCTGCAGACTCAAATTCATACATTTTTACTTTCCCTGCAATACATGGTAATGTATAGGGAAAGTATTGGAATCATGCCGAAAATCGCAACTCGAGTTTTCGACGGATCTACACGTTTCGAGACCTCTAGAATACGAAAATACCATTTTTAACGTGACGTCTGTGTGTGTGTCTGTGTGTCTGTGTGTCTGTCTGTCTGAGTGTCTGTCTGTCTGTGTGTCTGTGTGTCTGTCTGTCTGTGTGTCTGTCTGTCTGTGCAGATTTTGTATCCACTCTAACTAAAAAACTAATGGACCGAATTTCACAAAATTTTGTAGGTAAGTCACTTGCGGGCGGGGCTGGTGTTGATTAGTTTTGGGTACGATTCGGAATAAAAGAACCCGCCTTTTTTGAGAAATGGCCCGCAAAAGCTTGTATCCACTGTAGCTGAAAAACTAATAGACCGAATTTTACAAAATTCGGTAGATGAGTCACGTATTGGTCACCCTGGTGCTGATTAGATTTTGGTACGATTCAGAAAAAAATAACCTGACTTTTTTTGCAAAATGGCCCGCAGAAATTGCCAATATCTAAAATAAAAAACTGGGTATACTCAAATATATCCATTAAATGCTGATTTAATACGTAATTTTTAACGATGAAAAGAATAAGACCAACCCCATTACACTAGGGCTAGCCGTTCTAGAGATATTTTAGTTTTTCGTACTTTCCCTACGCCACCTTTGAAAATAAGCCCGGTTACCGAATGAGAACGGAAATTGAATTAAAAGTGAAATAAATTTAATTAAAATATAGAGAACATTAATATAAGTCTGCAGGGAAAGTCATGTGCTGCCCACATCAGATTTTTACTTTCCCTGCAATACATGGTAATGTATAGGGAAAGTATTGGAATCATGCCGAAAATCGCAACTCGAGTTTTCGACGGATCTACACGTTTCGAGACCTCTAGAATACGAAAAAACAATTTTTAGCGTGACGTCTGTGTGTGTGTATGTGTGTCTGTGTGTCTGTGTGTCTGTCTGTCTGTGTGTCTGTGTGTCTGTCTGTCTGTGTGTCTGTCTGTGCAGATTTTGTATCCACTCTAACTAAAAAACTAATGGACCGAATTTCACTAAATTTTGTAAGTAAGTCACTTGTGGGCGGGGCTAGTGCTGATTAGTTTTGGGTACGAGTCGGAATAAAAGAACCCGCCTTTTTCTGCGAAATGGCCCTCAAAAGTTTGTATCCACTCTAGCTGGAAAACTAATGGACCGAATTTCACAAAATTTGGTAGATAAGTCGCTTGTAGGCCACCCTGGTGCTGATTAGATTTTGGTATAATTCGAAAAAAAATAACCTGCCTTTTTTTGCAAAATGGTCCGCAAAAATCAACAAAATCTAAACTTAAGAACTACGTATGCTCAAATATAGCCATTAAATGCTCGTTTAATACGTAATTTTTAGCGAAGAAAAGAATAAGACCAACCCCATTACACTAGGACTCGCTGTTCTCGAGATATTTTAGTTTTTCGTATTTTTCCTACATCATTTTTGAAAATAAGTCCAGTTTTCAATTGAGAACGAAAATTGAATTAAAAATGAATTAAATTTAATTAAAATAAATAGAACGTGAATATAAGTCTGCAGGGAAAGTCATGTGCTGCCCACATCAGATTTTTACTTTCCCTGCAATACATGGTAATGTATAGGGAAAGTATTGGAATCATGCCGAAAATCGCAACTCGAGTTTTCGACGGATCTACACGTTTCGAGACCTCTGGAATACGAAAAAACCATTTTTAGCGTGACGTCTGTGTGTGTGTCTGTCTGTCTGTCTGTGTGTCTGTCTGTGCAGATTTTGTATCCACTCTAACTAAAAAACTACTGGACCGCATTTCACAAAATTTTGTAGGTAAGTCACATGGGGCCGGGGCTGGTGCTGATTAGTTTTGGGTACGATTCGGAATAAAATAACCCGCCTTTTTTGAGAAATGGCCCGCAAAAGCTTGCATCCACTGTAGCTGAAAAACTAATGGACCGAATTTCACAAAATTCGGTAAATGAGTCACGTATAGGTCACCCTGGTGCTGATTAGATTTTGGTATGATTCAGAAAAAAATAACCTGCCTTTTTTTGTAAAATGGCCCGCAAAATTGCCAAAATCTAAAATAAAAAACTGGGTATACTCAAATATATCCATTAAATGCTGATTTAATACGTAATTTTTAACGACGAAAAGAATAAGACCTACCCCATTACACTAGGACTAGCCGTTCTCAAGATATTTTAGTTTTTCTTACTTTCCCTACGCCACGTTTGAAATTAAGTCCGGTTATCGAATGAGAACGAAAATTGAATTAAAAGTGAAATAAATTTAATTAAAATAAAGAGAACGTTAATATAAGTTTGCAGGGAAAGTCATGTGCTGCTCACATCAGATTTTTACTTTCCCTGCAATACATGGTAATGTATAGGGAAAGTATTGGAATCATGCCGAAAATCGCAACTCGAGTTTTCGACGGATCTACACGTTTCGAGACCTCTAGAATACGAAAAAACTATTTTTAGCTTGACGTCTGTGTGTCTGTCTGTGTGTCTGTCTGTCTGTCTGTGCAGATTTTTTATCCACTCTAACTAAGAAACTAATGGACCGAATTTCATAAAATTTTGTAGGTAAGTCACTTGTGCACGAATCTGGTGCTGATTAGTTTTGGGTATGACTCGGGTTTAAAGAACCCGCCTTTTTTTGCGAAATGGCCCGCAAAAGCTTTTATCCACTCTAACTGAAAAACTAATGGACCGAATTGCACAAAATTTGGTAGATAAGTCGCTTGTAAGCCACCTTGGTGCTGATTAGATTTTGGTATAATTAGAAAAAAAATAACCTGCCTTTTTTTGCAAAATGGCCCGCAAAAATCATCAAAATCTAAACTTAAGAACTACGTATGTTCAAATATAGCCATTAAATGCTTGTTTAATACGTAATTTTTAGCGACGAAAAGAATAAGACCAATCCCATTACACTAGGACTAGCCGTTCTCGAGATATTTTAGTTTTTCGTATTTTTCCTCCACCATTTTTGAAAATAAGTCCAGTTTTCAAATGAGAACGAAAATTGAATTATAAATTAATTAAATTTAATTTAAATAAATAGAACGTGAATATAAGTCTACAGGGAAAGTCATGTGCTGCCCACATCAGATTTTTTTTATTTCTTTAATAATTCATTAGAGTGAGTTTAGTTGCACCAAATAACACTAAATTTGCATTTCTAATTCAAATTTTGTTTTTATTTGGTAATTGGACATCTTTTCGAAATCGGCGTAACAAAAATGCAAGAAATCTCAAATATCTTGAGAACGGTTATTCCTAAAGCATAATGGAGTACGTTATAGTCTTTTCCTCGTCAAAAATTGCGTATAAAACAAGAATTTATTTCATACATTTGAACATACGTAGTTTTTTTTTTCTAGGTTTTGGCGATTTTTGCGGGATATTTCGTAAAACAAGGTAGGTTGCTCTTTTTCGAATCGTACCAAAATCTAATCAGCACCAGAGTATCCTACAAGTAACTTATCTACCTTTACGCTCTCGTTGGCAAGGTGCCCGGTCTGGGTCGTGGAAGTAACTTATCTACCAAATTTTGTGAAATTTATTCAATTAGTATTTTAGCAAGAGTGGATGGATGAAATTTTTACGGACCATTTCGCAAAAAAAGGCGGGTTCTGTTTTTACGAATCCTGCCAAAAACTATTCAATACCAGAATCTCACCCAATCAGCACCAGAGTCTCACCCAACTGACTTACCAACCAAATTTTATGAAATTTGATTCAGTAGTTTTTGAGTTAGAGTGGATACATACATTGCACAAACAGACAGACAGACACACACACAGACGTCACGCTAAAAATAGATTTTTCGTATTCTATAGGTCTCGAAACTCGTAGATCCGTCGAAAACTCGAGTTGTGATTTTCGGCATGATTCCAATACTTTCTCTACACATTACCATGTATTGCAGAGAAAGTAAAAAGTGCTATTTTTCTCTGTCTCGATGCGTGATGTTTTTTATAACCCATTTCATTTATTATTTCCCCTCTATAACGTACATAGTACAATGTATGGGGAAAGTATTGTGAGAGAGTCGAACGTTTAAGCATCTCTGAACGCGAATCGAACATCTTCGAGATTATGTCTGTGTTTATGTGTGTGTCTGTGAGCCTGTGGATGCGATCTCTCAGGAACAAATGGGGCGTTTCGAATGAAATTTGGTATAAACATTACAATCAGAGAATACTAAAACCCTGTTGGTTTCAATCGAATGTTAAGAATACACGTCCCAATTTTCGAATGAAATAAAATATGTTACGTAATAATCACGCTGCATAAATAATGTTACGTAAATTATCATTTCTATTTATTTTTTCATTAAAAAACGTATGACACACACGTACACACACTTTAGAGCGTTAACTTTAAACGTTCTCGAATTATATTCCAATTAAATTTATTAAAATTGTAGGTACTCCAAATAAATTTATAAAATATCTGATGTGGGCAACACATGACTTTCCTTATTATAATGCAATGAATTTACTACTTTTACAGTAAAAAAATAGGTTTTTCTTATAGTAGATACTTTTCCAAGATATTGAATGTTCGTCAATGAGTCGTCATTTTCATTGATTTAGCGTCATTTTTATTTATTTGGCGAAATTTTCGTTAATTTGGCAGCATTTAAAAAAGTCACCAAGTTGGCGACACGCCGCCAAATTCGTCGCCAAAATCCAAGCGTCGCCAAGCGTTATAAACCGAAAAATAAGTTATTCTTATAGTAGATAAATGACTATTGGAGTTCTAATACAAAAGTATTACTCAAAGTATCTTTTCTCATGAATGGAACGAGCTAGATCCACGAGAATGATGTCACCCAATTTATCGCATGATATTACATATGAAAAGTGAAAAGGTTTCTCAACAGTTAATATATATTTTTTAATTTATGGGATTATTTGATAAATTTATATGAAAAATGTGCAATATCTCGAGAACGGTTCATGCTAGCGTTCTAAAGTTTATGTCAATCGTTTTCTAAAGAAAAATTACATAAGAAATGTCTAGTTGCGTAATTTTATTAAAGCTTTTGATTTTTTGATGATTTTTTCAAAATTTAACTCGAAAATTTGGGGGGTTCTGAACATTCGATAACGTTTAAAAACAATTTGCTTCCAGTATTCACGGATTGGGATATTTGTACCAAATTTCATTCGAATCGCTCAATTCGTTCGTGAGATATCATCTCCACAGACTCACTGACACACACACACACATAGACACACACACATAGACACACACACATGCTTTCACACACACACACACACAGACATCACTTCAAAAATGTTCGATTCGTGATCAGGGATGCTTGAAACGTGCTCTCCCGTCGAAAACTCGAATTCGAATTTTCGACCACAATACTTTCCTTATACATTATTGTATATTAGGAAAGTAAAAACATGTGAAATACATATATGTTTATATAGTTATATATTTAAAAATATTTACTGTTATTATTTGTACTTCATATTAATTGTAAATTAATACTATATATAATACTATACAATAATTGTATATTAGTACTGTATATTAATTGTACTTCATAAATATTAAAAGTGGATTCTAGTATGAGAAAAACGAGTTGTGTGTGTGAGCTACACTCTAATTAATTTAAATATAGTGACCGTCTTCTTTTGCTTTGAACAAAAGAAGATTGAAAACTGCATTTTAAGCTGCAGACGATTTAATAAATATTTTTGAAATACATATTGGTTTATATCCAGTCATCAGTCCATTGCCCAAAATACCATTTACAAAATGTTCTAAAATAAAAGAAAATGGCGCTTTCATTTTTGAGCATAATGTCGTGAACCTTTTTCGCGTAATGATAAAACATTTCAATAGAATTCACACAAAAACCGTGTGAAACCTGCTTGTTTAAGATATTTCTATAGAATTTCGCACTCGTTTTCAAGCTATGTTAAAGTTATATGAACTCAATGGTATGGACGATTGCAGGTAATAAAGGCACAGTTGCCTGACCGAATTTTAACCGTACTTGTCAAAGAATAGTGGAATTGTGATGAGAACAAGTAGAACTCCAATTTATCTCTCAAAAGAGTGTATCAATTTTTAAAAGCTTGGCTAATGAAATTTTCCATCACTTACACGTTGGATAAAACAGAATCTGGAGCATGAGTTAAATTACGCTGGTATTTCTAAAAATATTAAATACGAAAAAGAATGTCCCAATTATCTGTCTGTAATGAAGACATCTGGCATATTAGCAGCCATTTTACGAGCTATTTTCTAGGCAACTAATCTCGTTTCATATTTATATTATAAAGAACCTCAATAATGTCACTTTTTGTTTTGCTATAACGATTTAGACAGTGCATTTCAATTTGAACTCGATACATAAAGAAAATTCTGCAGGTATAATTCTATATATATGGCAGATAATTTTGTAGATTGGGCAGCACTTGATTTTCCCTTATGCAGATTAAAATTCATTTTCTCTTTATTTCTTTAATAATTCATTAAATTGAGTTTAATGGCATAAAATAGCCCGCGTAATTATTTGAAACTAGCCGCCTTCGGCGATCAGCCTGTTCGCTACCTTCGAAATTTCTGACCGTGGCAAACTCGCCGGCTCCATAACCCCGTGGAGTTAACAGAGTTTGTTTTAGTTTAATGACGTTAAAACTAATAATGACATTTTAAGATGAAAAATAATGATCTAGGTCGAAAACCTGTTAAATCAGAACAATATATAGCCCCTGTTTAAATCAGAATAATTTTAAAACAATATAAATAAAATGCACTATAAACGTGTAAATACACTTAATACGTAATGTTATAAAAAGAGAAAGATAAGTTTATGTTCTTAAAATAACAATAATGAAGTAAAATGAATTCTTATCTTGATATGGATAAACCGCTCCAAAGAAACTGCTAATACAACAAAGTGAAAGGTTCGGGTTGAGTTGTAAGAAAAAATGACGTTTTTAAAAAATTAATAAATGCATTTCAAGCAAATTGAAATTTAAAATGAAAAGTAATTTATTTCGAAAATAATAATTTATTCCAATAAAATGGATGAATAATTTATTCAAATAAAATGGATTGGTTGTTTTAGTTTAATGACGTACATTCATTATTTAGCAGACACAAATATCGAATGTTCCATTCGATTTCGCTATGCGTATCTGACGCAACCTCGTCAGAACCGTGACGTCAGAACCTCGCCCACTTCCCCTCCACCATAGAAACACCGTGCGTTTGCGCGATCATGTAGGTGAAAAATCGATCGCTTCTTTCGCGGTTTGGCCGAGAAATTGAAAATCATTACTTCCTTAAAATTTGGATCGTGAGGCTACTTTTTCTTATTTCTCGACTAGATTGGGCTTATAAGAGAGCCTGAGCTTTGAGCTTTCTAAAAATGTAAATTATTAGTCGAAATTGTCGGTACTTTTCCCGACGCGAGGATTTAAAAACAAAAGTTCGTTTTTTTGAGCCGAAAGTGCCTTTTGTTTTAATATCGTTAAAAAATATTAGAATTTGTCCCTGACTTGAAATTGATATATTTTTACTCGCAATTGTCTGCTCTTTCCGGTCGTGTGATTTGTTTTTTTTCGACGACGTCTCGATGGTGGAGAAAAAACCGGGAAAAGGGGAAAAAACGGTCGAAATCGCATAAAACATAAAAAAAAAAAAAAAAAAAAAAAAAAATAATAGTTCAAATTTTAAAAATCGGTTTTCACGTGTCACCCCCCCCCCCCCCCTCCCGGATCTCCGATTGCCAAATTTCGGTCGCTGAGTCTATAGTGTATAATACACACAGACAGACAGATATTGCCTTTTATTATATAGATGCCACTGAATTTGTACTTTTAATTCAATTTTTGCATTTATTTGGTAGCTGAACGTATTTTCAAAGGCTCCGTAGCAAAAATGCGATAAAACTAAAATATCTCGTGAACGGCTAGACATATAGTAATGAGATTCGTCTTATTCTTTTCAGCGTTAAAATTTACGTACATTGATACATTTAAGCATATATAATCTTTTGTTTTATATTTTAACCTTTTGCTTACGTGTGGGACAGCGTCCATCCCAAACGAGAAACCTCTCAAAAAGGCAGGTATTTGACATACCCTATCCCAAATAGTTCGATCCCTCTTTGCAGGCATTCTCGTTCATGAACATCAATGCCTGCAAAGAGGTATCGAACTGTTTGGGATAGAGTATGTCAAACACCTGTCTTTTTGAGAGGTTCTTAGCTTGAGATTGAGGCTGTCCCACCCGTAAACAAAAGGGTAATGATTTTTGCGGGACATTTTGCAAGAAAAAAGAAAGAAAAAGCAGGTTCTGTTTTCCCGAATCTTACCAAAATCTAATCAGCACCAGAGTCACCCTCAAGTAACTTACCTATCAAATTTTATGAAATTTGATCAATTACTTTTTTCTGTTAGAGTTGACATATGCATTGCAAAGACAGACACACACACACACATTCACACAGACGTCACGCTAAAAATAGTTTTTTCGTGCTCTAGAGGTCTCAAAACGTATAGATCCATCGAAAACACGAATTGCGATTTTTGGTATGATTCCAATACTTTCCCTATGCATTACCATGAATTGCAGGGAAAGTGAAAAAGTATTTAAAAATTGTTTCTTCGAAAATTAATTATATTTCTAATATTCTTCGATATTAATTATATTTCTAAACGTGTTTTATCATCAGTGACGAAGCGTCCGGGAAGACAATGTCTACCCAAATAATTTAACGACCAAGTAACTTTTATGTTAATTATATATTATTCGAAATAGATGTATAAAACATTTTCTATGCAAATTAACGAAGGAAGGTGTAGACATATTATCACACATATTATAGACATGTTATAGGCATATTGTACTGGCACCTGACCTTGTAAGTACTGATTTATAATTCAGGAGAGACATGTCTCTAAATGTCTCCTCGTCAGGAGATGTTACCATTTTGTTTTTCCATCCTGAACAATTTTTGCTTTCGATAAAATATTATTTTTTGTCCAAAGAGTCTTCGCTTTTTTTTTGCTTACTTTTATTCGAAATATGTTCTAAACTATAAAAGATAGATATAAATAGTATGCGACAAAGATATTCAGTAAGAAATACAGCTTCTAGATCAATAATAATATTGCAGCATAACGTCTTAAATATAAAATTAAAGATGAAGTCAAACACTTTAGAATGAAACGTTTATTTCATCACACGAAAAGACGTTAAAAACAAAGGCTTTTAATGCGTTTTAAACGTTTTTTAATGTGATCAAATAAAGACTTTTATTCTGAAAAGTTTTAATTTCTTTTTAAATCTTGGTCAATAACTTGTTTTTATGAAGCTCTTATAGTTTTCAAGCGATGGTCTTGTAAAATTCAAGAAGATTAAATATATTCCATTTTTATCTCGAAAGTTAAAAGTTCTATGAACAGTACTCAAGCAAAAACATTTTCCCCTTTCCCTGCCAAGTTGGCTGTTTTTGCATAAATCACCGATATTTCTCTGGCGTGTAAAGATTGTGCTTCTCGTGTGTCCTGACGAAGTCTGCTTTTACCTTCGAAGCCAGTCGATGCTGTGGGGGGGAGGGCGTATCCCCGATGGTGGAGGATAGGTTCGAACTTGGAACCTTTAGATTACTGCTCCCGTACTATGCCATATGGTCCAAAAGGATCCTCCCGGCCGAGAGAATAGCCGGCGAGTTTTTCGTAGCGATAAGTGACACAATGCTGCCCTCTCACATTCCCCTTCCTGGCGAGAGCTCCGTCGAATTTCAGTGAGGAGGGGGCCAGCCAGAAAACTTCCAACGTGTCCCCAAGCTGAAACTCAGTCGGAGAGTTGAAATAGCCGGGAGGCGTCAAAAACCCAGGCCACCCGACTCGCCCTAAGGCATGAACAACAAATTGAGTGGCCAGTAACCGAGAGGCGCTGAAGACCCAGACCACACGACCAACCCTAAGGCTTATGGCAATTTTATATGTGGTCGGAAGCCGGGAGGCGTTGTTGTTGAGACCCAGACCGTCCGACCTACCAGAAAGGTGTAAGGTAACTGAGCCGGGAGGCGTTGTTGTTGTTGAAACCCAGACCGTCCGACCTATCAGAAAGGTGTTGAAGACCCAGACCGTCCGACTCGTCCAGAGGACTAAGAGCAACTATTTGGACGGCCGGGAAGGTATCAGAAAGGTGTAAGGTAACTGTTTGGACGGTCGGGAAGTGCCACCCAATTTAGACCGGAACCCAGTGGGGAGGCAACCACAGGGACCGTACTCTCCTTCCCCTACCACCAACCTCTCGGAAGGACTTTCGGACCCACATGTTTAACGTGATCGTACTCCTCATGAACACGGCGGCAGTTTTGGCAGTGGCTGGAATCGAACCCGGGCCTACCGAGTGCAACTCCAGCGCGCTAACCAATGGGCTACCGCGCCCTGAGCCGGGAGGCGTGAAAGCCCCAGGCCGTCCGGCTCGTCCAGAGGACTTGGAGCAACAGAATGGACGACCGGGAAGGGAGCCGGGAGGCGTGTCGTACCTCATCGTGCTGCGTCATAACATCAGTCGTAGTCAACCAGGAAGGGAGAGGGGAAAGTGTGCGTCATCTGTAGTGCTGCCGTCTCGTGCCTGGCCACCATTGTGGGGGCGGGGGGCGCATATCCCCGATGGTGGGGGATAGGATCGAACTCGGAATCTTTAGATTATTGCTCCCATACTATGCCATCTTGCCCAAAAGGATCTTCCCGGACCGAGGGAATAGCTGGCGAGTCTTTCGTAGCGATGAGTGACGCAGTGCTGTCTCCTCAATACTATTACTGTTGTATTTTATGCTGTTTTTAACGACATTATTTTAATTTTATTATTTAACAGCAGTTTGAGCTGTGCGTAGTAGTTATATACTTTGCAGTCATCTGAAAAGCCCATAAGGATATATAATTGGATTTTAGGTGGTTATAATTTATGTATTTAGCAGTACAAGGATATGTGATTTGAATTGTATTGGAGTTTCATTTTACATGATGTCACTTTTGCGAAGCCTTTTTCTTATGCTTCTTTGGTCCAGACCGTCCGACCTACCCGAAGGTGTAAGGTATTTGTTTGGACTGCCGGGAAGTACCACCCAATTTAGTCCGGAACCCAGTGGGAACGGCATCCACAGGGACCGTACTCTCCCTCCCCTACTACCAACCTTACGAAAGAACTTATGAACCCACATATTTAACGTGCCTGCATTCCGCGTGAACACGGGGACAATTAGGTTAGAGTCGGGTGCGAAGCCTTTTTGTCTCCATCAGACTGCAGCCACCGCCGATTTTTTTTTATCCAGATGTGTGCAATGTATGTATCTATTCTAGCTCAAAAACTGTCCGCTGAAATTTAGTATATAATATTTATGCGTATTTATGCAGTACTCTGGTGCTGATTAGATTTTGGTACGATTAAAATATGGAACCGGATTTTTATTCTTGAAACGGCCATCAAAAATTGTCAAAAATCTCTGAAATAAAAATTAAATATGTCTAAATTTATTCATTAAATGCTTGTTTACACGTAGGATTTTTTTTATTATTAAACGATTCGAAATAACAATATTATCCGAGAAAAAACAATTTTCAGTTTTTAGGAATTTCGGCAGCCTAACAATTCGAGTTTTAGAATAGTACAATAGCTTTAGAATACTCTAAATCCAAGTGAAACTTAAATATTTTAAAATAAATTATTTTAAAATAATATTTTAAAATAATGTTTAATGAAAACTTAAATATTTTAAAACTGTAAATTTGGTATAATTTGATTAAATATCCATGTTATGTGTTATTTTGAGTGATAAAATTTAAATTAATGCATTACGGAATTTATGAAGAAAATGAAAATTGAAAAATGAATATTTAAGAATTAATATTATTCATTCAATATATTTTATATTAAAAAATGAATATTGAGGACTTAATATTGCTCATGCAATATATTCTATATTGAAAAATTAATATTGAAGAATTAATGATATTCATTCAATATATTCTACATTGAAGAATGAATAGTGAAGAATTAATATTATTCATTTAATTTATTCTATATTGGGGAATGAATATTGAAGAATTAATATTATTCATTCAATATATTCTATATTGAAGAATGAATATTGAAGAATTAATATTATTTATTCAATATATTCTATATTGAAAAATGAATACCGAAGAATTAATATTATTCATTAAATATATTCTATATAGATAAATGAATATTGAAGAATTAATATTCATCTATATTGAAAATGAATATTGAAGAATTAATGTTATTTATTTAATCATTTAATATATTCTATATAGAAGAAGGAGAATAGAAAACCTTAATGACGACTTTTGCAACTGTCAGTCAACATATAGTCGAATTAATGTATCAGAATGCAGAAACCGAATTTTTAGTCGTTAGTATTTGAAAAAAAAAAAGACATTTCAACAAACGAATTCTCAAACACATTAAATCTTGATGGACAGAACCTGGCCATATTATTTGTGTTTAATAAGACCAGAAAGTATTCGCGAAATTCAATGCATATAATATTTCTAAAATTCGGCATAAAGCAATTCCTTATCTCTAATAGTAGGAAGAAGACTCGATTTTTAGTTAATTTTAACTACATATCTACCTACAATTTTCGATGTTATTGGAGATCCTCTGGAAAAATATAATTTTGCATTTGAGAAAGCAAAAAAATCGCTTCGTAAAACCAGTTTATTTCTTTTATTTGCTTATTTTAAAATTACGCAAACCCAATTTGAATCTAAATTTGAATGCAATCTCAGACGAAAAGGAAAAAAAAGATTCCTATCCGGAACTTGTTCCGTTTCTGAATAGCTGAAGACCCTATGTTTTCAACAGTATTTTTTTTTTAATATATTTTTATTGATCATAGTTTTTTTCATTTCTTCTGGCGCCTTTGGTGGTCGTCTAAGATGTCCGGCGCCATTCTGGCCACACAGCTTGACCGTACTGATGTAGGGAGTACGGTTTTTTTTTTGCAACAGGAAAAGGAGTTTCAAGGAAGAACGAATTCTTTCAAGAAGCAAAATAAATAAATATGAATACCGTAGAATTCCGTAGAAACCGCTTTCCTCAGAAAACGCCCCCATCTCCCGTTCGTTTGTCTCAATTTGAAATTCTGAAAATTCTGTGAAAAAAAAGCCCCCAACCTCCCCCCTCAAACATCGGAAAGAAATCGAAAAAAAAATCATCGTCGAATAAAGTATATCTATTGTTAAAAATATCATTACGGCTTGCCCTGTAATACATGGTAATGCACAATGAATGTATTGAAATCGTGTCGAAAATCGCAGCTCGAGTTTTCGACGGATCTACACGTTTCGCGATTTCTAGAAAACGGAGAAAGAATTTCTAACATTTCATCTGTGAGTCTCGTTATGTGTGTCTCTCTCTATCTGTCTGTGCAATGTATATATCCACTCTAGCTGAAAAATTAATCGGTCAAATTTTACAAACTTTAGTTGATAACTAAGTCACTTACGTACACTATTGCTGATTATATTTAAGTACGATTCAGAAAATAAGACCTGGTTTTTGTTGCAAAATATTGAATTGGACTCTGCCGTGTTCTCGCGCGAAATTCTAGCCTCCACCACGCACTCATATTTCTGCAAATAGTTAGTAATTCTACGATGTTCTGTTGGACCTCTATACAAGTTCTCTCACATCATAGCATTGCAAGATTTAGCAGTGTGGTAGTTTTGCCTCTGAGAACAAGAATTCACAATACAGTTGACTGTAAATCAAATAAATTATCAGATGTTTTATCTATAACATCCATAGTTCGAATTGCCCCAATTGTTGCCAGGACTCCAGTCAGTCAACGAACCTAAAAATAATTCAGTAAATTAATGTAAAGTCTTTATAAATATAGCATGAGATGGAAATTTGGGATCAACTGCTTTCAAACGAAGGCAAAAAAAGATCCTTCATTTTTAAAATCAGAAAGAGGTGCAACCTCACTTATTCAATCAAGTTCGAAATGCCGTATTCATCAGCGTGATTAACTACTTGTTGCCAACTTAAAAGGAATTCAATGAAATTTTACTAAATTTATAAAAGAAAGCCGAATTCGTGTTTTTGATGGAAAAGCGTGTGGATTTCTTGATCTTGAACGGAACAGTTTTGAGGTGATGTCTATGTGTAAGTTATTGTATGTATGTAGTGTGTATGCCCGTGAGTCTGTAGACGCGCTATCTCGCGAACAAATGAAAAGTTTCAAAACTAATTTGGTACGATTATTACAATCACTGAATTTGGCAACTTTATTGATACATAATTGAATTTTCGAAAGATCCTTTAATTTTCAAATGAATTTTTGCCAAAATTCATTGAGGGATCAGAAACTTCACTAACGACAAATAAATAATCATTTCAGACGTAAGGTTTTTATAGAAAATGAATGATAAGAACTTTACAATGCCCGTTCTCAGGATATTGCACGATTTGAAAATAAATTTTTGAAAAAAAAATTAATAAAATTCAGAACACCTCAATTCTGTTAAATAAATAACAATTTTATAAGTAATTTTTCTTTTTTAAACGAATGACACAAATTTTAGAACGCTAGTATGAACTGTTCCCGAGATATTGCAAGTTTAAAAAAATAATTAAAATAACCCTTAAGTATCCTTTAAGTTTTGAATAACCCTTAATGTATCCCTGGTTTTGAAAAAATGATTATAAATAAGGCAGGCATTTTTTTTAGTATTTGTTTAGAGTACAATTTGCTGCATATTTTTCAACAACAACAAAAAAAAATCTGATATGGGCAACACATGACTTTCCTTATATAATACAATGAATTTACTACTTTTACAGTTTAAAAAAATGTTATTTTTATAGTTGATACTCATATTCTTTCCAAGATATTGAATTTTCTTCAATTAGTCGTCATTTTCATTGATTTGGCGTCATTTTTATCAATTTGGCGAAATTTTTGTTAATTTGGCAACAATTAAAAATTTCGCTAAGTTAGCTACATTCCGCCAAATTCGCCGCCAAAATCTCGCCAAGCGTTATGGACGGAGAAATAAGTTATTCTTACAGCAGATAAATGACTATTGGCGTTCAAATACGAAAGTATTACTCAAAGTATCTTTTTCCATGAATGGAACGAGCTAGATCTACGAGAATGATGTCACCCAATTTATCGCATGGTATTATATATGAAAAGTGAACATGCTTCTCAATAGGAAATATTTTTTTTTTATTTTATATAACTTTTTGATAATTTTTTTGAAAAATGTGCAATATCTCGAGAACGGTGCACGTTAGCGTTCTAAAATTTATGTCAATCGTTTTCTAATGAAAAATTACATAAGAAATATCTATTTGCGTAACTTTATTAGCGGTTTTGATTTTTTGACAATTTTTTCTAAATTTCACTCGAAAATTTAGGAGGGTTCTGAACATTCGATTGCGTATAAAAACAATAGGCTTCCAGTGTTTTCGGATTGTGATTTTTGTACCAAATTTCGTTTGAATCGGTCCATTCGTTCGTCAGTTATCGTCTCCACAGACTCACTGACACACACACACATACTTTCACACACACACTCACACACGCAGACATCATTTCAAAAATGTTTGATTCGTGATCAGGGATGCTTGAAGCGTGCTCTCCCGTCGAAAACTCGAATTCGAATTTTCGACCCCGTCACAATACTTTGCTTATACTTTATGTATATAAGGAAAGTAATAATAATTTTCAATCTATTGCAAATTTGTCATTTCTGTTATTGTCCCCTGTAGATGTGTTAAGTTTTCATCTCCTAATTACATCAGTAAGAAACATAAATAACGAAATACATTTTTGAAGATTATAAAAGTGGGATTTTAACTTGTAAAAATACTCTTATTTATAAAAAAACCCTCTACGGTATTATTTTACGAAATTGCTGATACTTCTTTGTCCTTGAGAATGGGTGACATTATAATGTTATCCATTCCATACACCAGGTGGCTGCAGCAGTGAATTTAAGTCAGTTGAAAAACAATATTTAGAGCCCGTTACACATCTGAAGTTTTGGAACTTTGTTATTAATAGGTGAGAAAAAACTCAATTTTATTACTTATTTTTGATGAGTATATTTATTACCTGTCACTTCTGACGTTCATTAGTTATTATTGGTATGGAGGAAAATTTAAAAATTTTATGTCCCCTGTAAGGGCATAAAAAGGAATTATCCATAGTGCATACTTTGTTTTCCAATGTTAGTTTCCATTTCCATGCGGAACGAAAACGAACACGTATGCTATTTCTGGTATGTGAAGGTAATGAATATGCATTAAAATTCCATTAATCATGATGAACAGCTCTGTTATCCATTAGAAAACTTTAAAGGCATTCCCAAGAACATATTCCAAGTAAAAATTCCTAAAAACTGTAGTTTTTTTTTTTTTCAATCAGAAAATTGAAAATGATCACATAATATACATATATATATATATATATATATATATATATATATATATATAAATGAGAGATACTATAACTCTAAATATGGGAAAATAATATTAAGAACATCATATGAGGTTCAAGTAATTGATAGGATAAAAAAAAATCTGATGTGGGCAGCACATGACTTTCTCTGCAGACTTAAATCCACGTTATCTTTATTTTAATAAAATTTAATTCACTTTTAATTCAATTTTCGTTCTCATTTGGTAACTGGACTTATTTTCAAAGGTGGCGTGGAAAAAATACGAAAAAACTAAAATATCTCGAGAACGGCTAGACCTAGTGGAATGGGGTTGATCTTATTCCTTTCATCGTAAAAAATTAAGTATAAAACTAGCATTTAATGGATATATTTGAGCATACGTAGTTTTTTATTTTAGATTTTGACGATTTTTGAGAGCCATTTTGCAAAAAAAGGCAGGTTATTTTTTTCCTAATCGTACCAAAATGTAATCAGCACCGGGGTAACCCACAAAAGACTTATCTACCGAATTCTGTGAAATTCGGTCCATTAGTTTTTCAGCTAGAGTGGATACAGTCTTTTGTGGGCCATTTAGAAAAAAAAAAAGGCGGGTTATCCCGAACCGTACCCAAAACAAATCAGCACCAGATTCGCCCACAAGTAATTTACCGACCAAATTTTATGAAATTCGGTCAATTAGTGTTTTAGTTAGAGTGGATACAAAATCTGCACAGACAGACAGACACACAGACGTCACGCTAAAAATAATTTTTTCGTATTCTAGAGGTCTCGAAAAGCGTAGATCGGTCGAAAACTCGAGTTGCGATTTTCGGCATGATTCCAATACTTTCCCTATACATTACCATGTATTGCAGGGAAAGTAAAAATATCAGATTACACTCAAGTCTCTATTTCAACATCACCAGAAAATTGTGTCTCTCATTGACCTTAGGCGATCTCATAGGGTCAAATCTTTTGTAAGTGCGAGCGAGAATTCAAAATGGTATGATAAATGTTAAACTCCCGTAATCGACACCAGGTAAAGATGAAGATGATAAGAAACGTATCATAAGACATCAAATCTATCTAGAGTAAAAAGTGCACTACAAAGTACAAGATCAAAAAAGAAATCAACTAACAACATGATTAACAGACATCGGGCACGCTTTGAAACATCACGAAGCAATCACAACTGAACACGGTTACGGTTGAGGAAATGAAAAAAGATACATTCCAAATGATATCTTATAAATGAGAATAAAAAAAGAAACGAAAATTAAAGAAATAAAGATAGAAAAAAGAAGAAACTTCCACTTAACGAGAATGTAATGAATGGTTTTTTTTCTTCCAATATCATTCTTTAAAGATATTACGGACGAGGACAAAGCGTTATTAGAACGATGAGTTTCCCGCCAATATTTTTTCTTTTTCTTTTCTACGGTGCTACTAAGCAAGCCTCCAGTTTCGATTCACCGTTTGTAATTTGATACGTGCTCAGATCGTTTGCGGGAAAACGTTGCCAAAGGAACTTCGGGTAAAAATGAAACGTGAAAGATTTATCTTTTTGCAGCATTTTCATAAGAGATAAGTTTGTTGTTATCACCGAGAAATTTTTTTCCAGTTTTTTTAAAAACATTTTAACGTTTTCTATCGCACAAAAAATCGGACAGAGATTTCGCAAGATTTTAAAGTAAGCTCCGGTGGCAGATTTTATCTGTCACGACGGGGGCAACACTAATGCTTTTTAGTCACGTGACGATCTTTGTTACAATTGATATTTGTTAGCAGTGTGCTAATGGACATAATTTTTGTTGTCCAGTAGATAGATCTCTAATGGTTTATTCAGATAAATGGAGTACATTTTTAGTTCTTTTATAATATCATTTGTTACTGATTTAATCAGTAATGCTGTTCTTTTATTATAAAGTGCAAGCTGATTCGTAGTGACCACAGAAGCAAGATGCTACCTTAGGGAATGCAGTTTTTGTAATAAATTTGAATCTAACACTATTACAACAGGGATGTAAACAGAAGCGTAACTAAAAGTCTCTTAATAAAAATATGAAAAAGAGCGCTCCAATATCTTAGTTTTCCCTCAAATTAAAATTTGGGAGGCCAACATTTTAGTTCTTCCCCCCTTCCCCCACTAAATATATGCATTTCAGAAAGTGCTTTTATTTTAGCTGATATTCTCATATATGAATGCTTTTTAAATTTCCTTTAATTTATTTTCTTATTTTACTTTCCCTACATGGTAATTGTATAAGGAAAGTATTGGAAGTGTGTCGAAAATCGAAAATAAAAAAGATGAACTCGCTAGACAAAAATTCAGCGCCGAAGATTTAGCGCAACTCCCTGAGCGTTAAAATGTCTAAATTGTTGGATATCTAGTTTTTTTTTTTGTTATTATAAATTTATTTTATTTATTTTTATTTTTATTATTATATTGCTGTTATTTATGTCTTATTTTTGCTGTACGTATTTGTGTAATTTCATATTTTTATTCAATTTTGTTTTGGAAAATCCGACTATTTACATGCAAATTGTGATTCGCAAATTGTGATTCGTGACTGTATATATGGACGCATATATGTATTTCCCTTCTTTATTGCATTGCAGGTGATGAAGGACGTTTGAAACCGTTCTGGCCTGTTTGTATTATTGCAAACGTCTTAAATGGTGTCAAAATCAAAAGCCATTTTACTTTTAAATTGTCTTTAAAAATATTTATAATTAAAATCTTTAGACGCGTCGTCATCGTTATTTTGAATTTTTATTTATTTTTTACAAGTAATGGATATTTTGTGCAAAATTGCTTTAGTATTTATCATAAAGATCAGTTTAGTTAGTCAAAAATAACTTAATACGTATAACTGTTATAATAACAAACAAATACTTTTTTTTTCTGCTCAGCAGGTGCAATCTTTCTGTCGGCGATTTCCATGAACGCCAATGCCTGCAAAGGGGGATCGAACTGCTTGGGATAGGGTATGTCAAATACCTGTTTTTTTTTTGGGAGGTTCTTCGTTTGGGATGGACGCTGTCCCACCCGTAAGCAAATGTTAAATGTGTAAAATAATGTTATATATTAAAAAACTTTTAGTCGATTTTTGCTCATTTCAACGTCCACCGTCCCCTTAAGCAGAATTTTTCCAATTCATGTGATTTGTTCAACCCTGTTATTTTCAATATTAATTTTGCACTCAGCCAAACTTTGTGGTGGTCGGAGACTTACTGCCCCTTTTGCGCTCATTCGCCGGTCAGGCTGTGATTCAAGTACCCCTGGCTGATTTCTAGGTATGAACTGTGATTAGTCGTTTGTATACATCTGCCTATGTCTTGTCCTAAGGCTCTTATATATACTAGCTGACTCGTCAGGCATATTGAAGCCCAATCAGGTCGATAGCCTAATCCATTAGCGTTAGCTCTGTTTTTATTTTCACTTTAGGAAGTGTTATTGAAATAATTACTGGTGGATGTTCTGAACTGAACTGCTCTAATCATTCTAGAAATGGTTTTAGATTATTTCGCTTTCCCAGAAACAAAGAGATAAGGAAAAAATGGCTTAGTCGGTGGGATGCCCGATACAGGAGTATACTTGTTCTTCCATTTATTTGCAGAAACCTTACTGGGCTTCAACATGCCTGATAAGTCAGCCTGTGTATATAGGAACTCTACCTTGTCCAGTTACGTCAATTTACTGGAATTGGTATTGCATTTTCTCATAAATAATCGTGTAATTAAACATTATAAATATGTTCATTTTAGTTTATACCTAGGCTACCGGCACTACATTTTCATGTTATACTTTAACACACACACGTCGGACATATTTCCAACAGCGTTCGAAATATGTTCATTTAGAAATGTGTATTGGAAATGTCCCCAAGAAAGTGAAGACAGTCTTTCATTTTAAAACTTCAAATTCGAAAATTTTCGGGAAAAGGTACTTTCTCTATAGTATTTCTCTATAAGAAGGAAAGAGCAGGGTCTTTTTGTGATTGTTTCGCTCAAAATAATAAACAGTCGATACGTATTCAGGTGTGATTAAAACGTGTTAATAAGAAACCAGAAAGATCAATCATGCACAAAGCATTGATTACGAAATACTTTCCAATTGAAATGCAATCCTCTGAATGTATCGCATCTCTAAAATACGATACATTCAGAGGTGATAAATTTTTAATTATCACAGAACTACAATACTTTATTTTACTTGAAAACTTAAAACTTCATTGAAAAAAAATGAACTTTATTCATATGACGTCATTGAAATATAAATCGTCTGGGTCTCTATGTAAAAGCTGCGAATATTTCATTCATACACTTTTATTCTATTCCTTTCATTCATCATAATACTACACTAATTTATTTTACTTAAAAACTTAACTCCAGAGTTAAATAATTTTGCTTGAAAAAAATTCAGCAATTCTTATACAACTCATCTTGCAACCACTTGTTTACATTCTGCATCCATTAAAATTAGGCTTCATTGTAGAAATAATCAAAGTTTGATGATCATTTAAATTAAAAAATATTGTAATTGTGTTGGCGCAGAACATAGATGCACAGAAAATGCTAAAAAATAAAGCGATTTTAGGATGGATGCAACACTAAATATAAATTTAAAAGAACTTTAAATATCACGATTTTTACTCTGGGAAAAAAAGATGGATGTCGAATATTTTATTTTGAAGTGGGTCACTTGATCTCTTCATATTATATGGGTTGAAGACCCAGACCGTCCGGCTCGTTCTGAGGACTTGAGCATCTATTTGGACGGCCGGCATATTATATGGGTGTAATTATTATTTTAATTTTTATTTAAAAATTGCTGAACATATTTTGCTGAAATGTTTTTTTATATATTTTATGGGATAATTTGAATATTTCCTTAAATTTTTGAAGCAATGTGTGAATTTTAACTTAAGAAAAGTTTGAAAAAGTGCGCTTAAAATATGTTTGAAAAATTGGGTCCCATAGGGTTCAATGTATTTCAGTTTTTCATCCAGGGTTCAAACCGAAACTAATTGGGTGATATTAATCATTTACATTCCCATATGTACCACAGACCGTCTCAACAACATACTAAAATTTCATTTTGATAAAGTCATTTTTAAGGGCAGTTATTGTGCGAACGGACGGACAGACAGAATGAACAAAGCCATAAGCACTTTTCAACTATGTTATAAAGTGTTAAAATTTAAAACCTGAATTTTTGACAGTATCGCAATATTTATGATTTGTTCAAGGCCGCCCATTGGAGGCCGCTCATTCGGATGCCACTCGAATGGGAACCCGAGCGCCAGGGAGGGGATGCCCCTCACAAACAATTATTTTTCTGGGGGTAGGGGTGGGGTGGGGGATGGGAAGACATGAATGATTCACAGGGGAGGAGAAAATGAAATATAGATGTTATCTGATTAATGTTAGGAGACATTACAATTTGTATAAGAATCCTTTGCATAAACTCTGTATTGTAGGGAAAGTAAAAATCGAATTTTATGTGAGTAAGCACAGGGTTTGTATGTTTTATATACTCTATAACAAAAAAATCGACGCGCCAAGAAGGAGTTGTCCGATTCTAATAAAATTTCATATGCAAAGACATTTTGAGAGAAAATGAAAATGAGTAAAATTTGGTATCCAACAAATAAATAGTGGGAGCTCCAACGCATCGGAACTGAGCATTCAGCAGGTGTATATAAGGAGCGATTCTGAATCTGTGGTCAAAATTTCTGTTGCATTTCGACTGCGGATATCTTACGTCTTTGGTAGTCATTTCTGGAACACTGACAGCACAGCGGTACGTAGACAACATTCTACGACCGATTGTGTTACCGTTCCTTTTGCGACACCCCGGATTTACTTTTCAACAAGATAATGCCCGCCCGCACACGACACATGTTGCTATGAATTGTCTTCAAGCTTGCCCAACACTTCCTTGGCCAGCTAGGTCTCCTGATCTCTCTCCCATACAACACATTTGGGACGTTATGAGAAAGCGATTGCAACCATCCCGGAATGTTGACTATTTAGTCCGACAGTTGGAGACAATTTGGCAAGACCTTCCGCAGGACACCATCCGCTAACTATATCAGTCCATGCCACGCCGGATGACATCTTGCATCCAGGCCAGAGGTGGACCAACGCCTTACTGACTTCCTCCCTTTGTATACGGTCAAACTCTAAATCATTAAATTGTTCTGAAATTTTAATCGTTTCTTTTTCTATGTATGTTCTTCACATCCACCAATTTTTATCACAATCGGACAACTTTTTCTTGGTGCGTCGATTTCTTTGTTATGGAGTGTATAAAGAAAAGAGGAATTTACCTGCCTTAAAAATACTCAAACACTATTAGAGATACATATACATGGCAGGTAAAATTCGATTAGCGAAACTTACTTTGCTGTTGTAACTTGAACTGCATTTTCCGTTCATTCATCAGAGGAATAATTTGTGTTTCAGTTTCTTCCTGTTTTTAAACAACTTCCGTTTATAACTTTGTCAGATTATTTAGATTTATTCTACGTTTTCTTTTTTACTTTCCCTATAGACATAGTATAATCTAAACGGAAAGTATTATGATGGGGGTAGGGGGCCGAACATTCGAATTCGAGTTTTCCACGGAAGTGCACGTTTCAAGCATCCTTGAATTCGAAAACGAACGTTTTGGAGTATGTATGTTAGCGTGTATGTATGTTAACGTGTGTGCCTGTATATAAGTGTGTGTGTGTATGTGTAATGCATGTACGTGTGTGTATGTTTATATGTAAATGTGTGTGTCCGTGAGTCTTATTTCACTTTGAAAGTAGTAAAGTCATTATTATGTAGAGGAAGTCATGTGTTGTCCACATCAACTATTCTTAAGAAAGTTTAATTTGTTTTACAATATATGGCACTTAATGCTGAAAATAGTTGTCTTGGCGCAGTTAGGTTCTGTCTCACGGTTGATATAAAAGCATGTAAAGTTTCAGCCTTTAAGTTCACCGTGAATTATGCCTGCGTTGTTTGTTAATTTAGGCAGTAATATCTTCTCGAATACAAATGTTCATTGTTGCTGAGGTTCATTGAAGGGGTTCATTGAGGTTCATTGCTCATTCATAAAAGGCGAGTGTTTTCAAGCGATCGTTCGACCGCCGCGTTGTGGGTTCGAGTCCCACGTAAGGCATGGATGTTGTGTTGTTAGGCGCAGTGTGTTCCGCCCCTCTCTGGTGCACCCGGGGCAACCTCGTAGGACAGCTAAATGTTTCACGTTTCTGGCCGATGTATAGGCGAATGTTGAAAGTCAAGTGCCTGGCCATTTGATAATATATATATATATATATATATATATATATATATATATATATATATATATATATATATATATATTTAATACAGAAATTTTAAGCTTGCCCCAATAATGCTCCCTTCTCTTTCATAATTATTATTTTCATAATTATTATATATATATATATATATATATATGTGTGTGTGTGTGTGTGTGTGTGTGTTACGATCAATGCGATTAATCGGTTATTATCAATAATAACCGGCTATTAATACTGACCAAATAAACCGGTTAAAGTGAATAATTTATGAGAACTTATCACATGAACCGGCTGTTATTAATAATTACCAATGACGTGTGGTCACTGTAATAATTTTCAAAGCGTTTAACTTGAGATTTCCATTGCGCATGCATATATTTTCCCGCGTCAGCGCCTCACTATTGTGCAAACGTATGATAGATTTTGCGAGCTATCGTACGTTTAATAAATAATGAATGTATCTTATAAATAACAACAATCATTATTATAAAACATTTTTTACATTGGCCAAATTGCATTGCTAACTAAACTGTTAATGTATGTAATTTCATACACTTCCTATCGCATGACATAACAAGAAAGATCAATCATGCTTAAAGCATTGATTATGAAACACTTTCCAACTTCAATGCAATTTTATTTAAACATGTCTAAAATGCAATACATTCCTCGGTAATATTTTAAAACTTATCACAATACTACATTAATTTATTATATTTGACACCTTAAACCTTCATCGAAAAAAATTAACTTCATTCAAATGACGGCATTAAAGTATAAATTGCCTGGTTTAAACATCTCTAAAATGTGATACATTCCTCGGTAATAATTTTAGAATTATCATAATACTACGATAATGTACTATATTTGAAAACTTTATCGAAAACAACTGAAATTCATTCAAATGACGTCATAAAAAAATAACACGCCTGGCTCTCTCTATAAAAGCAATATTTCATTCATAAATAATTCCCCCATTCATGTCATTCATCAGAATACTATAATAATTTATTTTATTTAAAAATTAAGACCATGGAGCTACAAATAAGTTAACTCTATGCTTAAAACTTCATCGAAAAATATCGTCCTTCTCTTTCTACAATCAATGAATACTTCATTCATATCAGCTAAGCAGACTCCATGGACTAAATGATTTTGTGTTAAAGAATTACAGCGATTCTAATACAACTCATTCTACATATATTGCTGTTTACATTTTACATAGGTGAAAAATAGGCTTAATAGTAGAAATAATCATATTTGGATGAGCATTTAAACTGAAATATATTGTCATTGCGTTGTTTCAGTATGTAGATGCACAGAATTTAGGCAGAAATAAAAAGTGTTTTAGGATGGATACAACACTCAATATGAATTAAAAAGAACTTTAAAAATCACGATTTTGACACAAGATGGATGCCATATATCATTTTGAAGTGGGTCATGTGATCGTTTCATATCATGGACACGTGATCGCTTCATATAAAAGGTGTTATTACTATTTTAATTTTTATTTAAAAAACTACTGAATATATTTCGCTGAATTTTTTTTTATATATTTTATGGAACAATTTGAATACTACCTAAAATTTTCAAAGCAATTTGTGAATTTTAAATCCGCTTAAAAAATGCTTGAAAAATTAGGTCCCATAGGGTTCAATGTATTCCATTTTTTCAACCCGGGTTCAATCCAAAACTAATTGGGTGATATTATTCATTTATATTCCCATAGGTCCTATAGACAGTCTGAACAACATACTAAAATTTCATTTTGATTAAGCCATTTTTACGGCAGTTATCGTGCTAACGGACAGACAGACAGACAGACAGACAGACAGAATGAACAAAGTCATAAACACTTTTCAACTTTGTTGTAAAGTGTTAAAAATTGCGTTAGAGTTGAGGTTTCAATAAATTATGTTCAATTAATCACAATGACCAAACTTCATTGGTAATTTTTAATATTTACTGATAAATGTGATTAATATGCAATATTTATCAGATTTACCAAAAGACGTGGTTATTAATAATAATAATAATACTAACCGGATTTTTTACTTTAACCGTAACATATATACTATAACAATATACAGGGTGTCCAGTATTATCGGTGCCCAATGTCTATTTCCTCAACTGTTAGTCACAGAGATACACTTCCAATTGTAAAAATGTTTTAAATTTTAAAATCTATTATCTTAGAAACAGTTTAAATCAATAAATGCATTTCTGGAAGAAATACGAAATATAAATTTTTATACAGTCCCCCGGTCCTACCAATTATATTTAGGAAAATCATCCTCCTACAATTTTATGCAAAATAAAAAAAATCATCCTTTTACGACCAAAATTGACCGATGTATAGCTGTTTAAATTTGGAGCACTTTTTGTGCTTAGAAATGGTCAATACGGTCCCTGATTGGTTGGTTGCCTGGAGAAATAGTCATTGGTTGGTTGCCTGAAACGGAACATTTTTATGCGTGGAAAAGCGACTTAAGTCATAAAGTTTAATGCTTCATAACTCGGTGAATTTTGGTCGTAAAAGGAAGATTTTTTTTTTAATTTTGCATGAAATTATATGACGATTTTTCTAAATATAATCGGTAGGACCGGGGGCTGTATAAAATTTATATTTCGTATTTCTTTCAGAAATATATTTATTGATTTAAACTGTTTCTAAGATAATAGATTTCAAAATTTAAAAAATTTTTGCAATTGGAAGTATATCTCTGTGACTAACGGCTGAGGAAATAGCCAATGGGCACCGATAGCACTGGACACCCTGTATATATGAAATTCAAATTCTCTGATCACGAGCAAAGGAATGAATTTTATTGGACGAAACTTGCTGTATACTTCGAATACAATATGCAAATATAGAAACACGTGCATAATAGCAATTGGCTCCGTGCCAAATACCTAAATAAGCGTCTTGGTAAAAGCAGGTGTTTCTTTCTGTGCGTCCTTACTTTTACTACGGACGTTAGGGCAAAAATCCGAAATAACCATTTCACTCAATATGTCCCAAAGAAAATGGTTAGATGATGGTCAACTATGAAAAGCTGTGGGCAGGTTATAATCCGGACAATCTATTGGAGAAGTTGCTGAATTCTTCAGAGTCCACCATTCTGTGATTTCATGCTTAAGGACCCAATTCCAAAACAGCGGAACAATAAGCAGAAGGCCAGGCTCCGGTCACCCCCAAGTTACATCTTCCGATGACCACTCCTTAGCGTTATTGGTCAGACTGGAGTTCCTAAATCCGCCAGCCCGAGAATATAAGAGCCTTAGGTTAGACCCAACAGAACTGGCAAGCAACAGTACCTGCTTTACGTTCTAGCCTCGCTACAGCTACATGTAGGCCTGTATCCGTCACAACTGTAAGAAGGAGATTGCACGCACGCTTTTATGCTCGGAGGCCAACTATTTGAGTTCCATTGTCTGCGAGGTACAGAGTAGACCGTCTCCAATAGTGTCAGGAACACGTCAGTTGGACCATAAACGATTGGAGGAATGTCTTATTCACCGATGAGTCCAGAGTAGCTTTGCAGTCAGGAGATGGACGGATTTTTGTGTTGTTGTTGTTGAAACCCAGACCGTCCGACCTACCAGAAAGGTGTAAGGTAACTGTTTGGACGGTCGGGAAGTGCCACCGAATTTAGACCGGAACCCAGTGGGGGAGGCATCCACAGGGACCGTACCCTCCTTCCCCTACCACCAACCTCTCGGAAGGACTTTCGGACCCACATGTTTAACGTGATCGTACTCCGCATGAACACGGCGGCAGTTTTGGCAGCGGCTGGAATCGAACCCGGGCCTACCGCGTGCAACTCCAGCGCGCTAACCAATGGGCTACCGCGCCCCACGGATTTTTGTGTGGAGAGAAGCTGGTACACTGTATCTAGCGATCAACATCGTTCAGCGCCACTCATTTTCTGATGGTGGTATCCTTGTATGGGCTGGGAATTCTTTAGGTGGGCGTACTGACCTTTATTTTTTCCTGAACGGTACTGTGACTGGCCAAAGGTATTGCGACGGAATCCTTGATCCCTATGTTCGCCCTTATGTGGGTGCATTAGGTTCTGAGTTTGTTATTATGGACGACAATGCCCGGCCACATAGATCTCGCATCGTTAGCGATTACCTGATGACAGAGAATATCCAGTAAATGGTGTGGCCAGCGCAGACCTAAACTCAATGGAACATGTATGGGATGCTCTCGGGAGAGAAGTAGCTTCCGATAAACCCTTCCAAACACTACCCAAGAGCTCCAACGTGCTTTCATACAAGAGTGGCGATTACTGCTTTTCGATCTCATTGAGAACTTAATTGGTGGTATGAATCGTCGTTGCCAAATAGGCATTAGTGTAAGAGGAGATCATATTCCTTATTGACAGACATTTCACATTCAAAACTATGACCTGCCGTTTTCTCCATTTCTTTATTTCCTTTGAATGTGTACGTATACATTCGAAATTCTATTTTTTTTTATGCAAATAATAGGCTGAGTCCTTATCTATGTTACTGTAAAATTTGGAATAAATTGTTGCAGTCGTTTCTGATTTGTGTCTGATTTTCACTTTTGTGCTTATTTTTTGGAGGGAGTGTATATTCCTTTTACTCGTACTATAAATATACGTAAAAGAGTTTTCTTTCGTAAATTCAAATAAATGTTTCGTATTCTGGAAAAATACATTCCTTTTGTAATAAAAAATGTAAAACATCTTGCAGACGATAATTTATACCTTAAGGAATTAAAAATTCTTTCCGTTAACACTGACAACGAATGCTCTTTGCATTTCACTCCGTTTGCGTCTTCCACTGATTACCTCTCTGTTATAATACTAAAATCACAATAAAGAATACTTTGAAAAGCCATTATGAGTAAAATCGTTTTTTCAACTGAACATGCAAGTTCTTCGTGATTATTGAGGTTTTTTCTTCCCGTGGGAGCCGAGCAGAAGCACTTTGTAATATTTTTAGAGACAAAAACGTAAAAAAAAGAAAGTTAGAGTTGAAGTTTGTAGAAAATATCGACTAAATAATGCTTTGCTTCGATTCCCAAGTTTCGTTGACAAAAGTAAAATGTATTTTTGCTGTAAAATAATTCGTACAGATGTAGAAAGATAAAAAAGATGGGTATTGTTATAAAATAAGATTATTTTATAGATGATTCTTTAAGAGATTTTTTAATAGTCAAGGATGAGAGATAATCATACTGCCGAGAATGAAGGAAGTGAAGACTATTTAACCTTTTGGTTACGGGTGGGACAGCGTCCATCCCAAACAAAGAACCGCTCAAAAAGACAGGTATTTGACATACCCTATCCCAAACAGCTTGATCCCCCTTTGCAGACATTGGCGTCCGTGAACGCCAATGTCAAATCTAGGAAATCTGCAAACAAAAGTCACCAAATTGGCGACAGTTCGTAAAAATTCTCAAAGTCGCCAAATTTGTCGCCAAGGTAAAACGATTTGGATCTTCTGACGAGTCCACTTTGACGATAAGAGAGTTTGCAATTCAGTCCTCTTCGGTAGACGGTTGGCTGACAGGACGAAGATCTGTGGTTGGATTCTAGGATGGAGAAGCAAGGTTCTTTTTGCTTTGACAATTGACAACTGTACAGGTGACTTCACAGTCATCTTGTCTCAAAATCGGGATTTTTAAAGTTCTTTTTAATTCATATTGAGTGTTGTATCCGTCCTAAAACCACTTTACTTTTGCTTAAATTCTGTGCATCTACATACTGAAACAACGCAATTACAATATATTTGAGTTTAAATCATCATCCAAATTTGATTATTTCTACAACGAAGCCTATTTTTCACTTATGTAAAATGTAAACAGCAAAATATGTAGGATGAGTTGTATAAGAATTGCTGTGTTTCTTCAACTCAAAATTATTTAGCTCATGGAGTCTGCATAGCTGATATGAGTGAAATATTCATTGATTTTACAGAGAGAAGGACGATTTTTTTCGATGAAGTTTTAAGCATAGAGTTTAATTACTTGTAGCTCCATGGTCTTGTTTTTAAATAAAATAAATTATTTTAGTACTGTGATGAATGAAATGAATGTGAAAATGTTTATGAATGAAATGCTGCTTTTATAGAGAGAGTCAGGCGTGTTATTTTTTCTATGACGTCATTTAAATGAATTTCAGTTGTTTTCGATGAAGTTTTAAATATAATAAATTATTGTAGTATTATGATAATTTTAAAAATATTACCGAGGAATGTATCGCATTTTAGAGATGTTTAAACCAGGCTATTTATATTTCAATGCCGTCATTTGAATGAAGTTAATTTTTTTCGATGAAGGTTTAAGTTTGCAAATATAATAAATTAATGTAGTATTGTGATAAGTTTTAAAATATTACCGAGGAATGTATTGCATTTTAGAGATGTTTAAATAAAATTGCACTGAAGTTGGAAAGTGTTTCATAATCAATATTTTAAGCATGATTGATCTTTCTTGTTACACCTAGTTTTGCCTTTATAAATTGACGAAATTGTGGCAAATTGCTGTTAAAAATGTCAGCATATAATTTTTCGCTTATATACAAATTTCATATTGAAGCTATGGGTTCCGCTTCTGCTTGCTACGCTCGCCAACCCCAGAAAAATGTTCACGGTATTTTAAAATAAATCTAATGTATTATCTGCTATGAAGAATTAACGTATTATTTTCCTATAATAATAAAATATTCGGTGAAAACATCAGGCAGTTTAAAATAAATATATGAAGTCTCAAAAATATATTTCTCAGTAAATTTCTATAACGAAAGCGGATTTTAAAAAGTTACTAAATTTGTAAGCTCTGTAAAATAAAAAATTTTGGACTTAGTTTCAGTACTACATATTAGTTATCTATTAGTTTAAAAATGTAGACGCATGACAATTTTAGGATATGAATGCAATAAAAACATTGGCATTATCTACACTAATTTTAGGTTATTTGTTGATAGTTTCTTGCTGTTCAGGCCTAATCCATACTTTTTAAACAAGGGATTAAAAATATAATGTGGACAGCATATGGCTTTCCTTATATAATGCAATGAATTGCCTACTGTTACAGTAAAAAAAAATAGGTTATTCTTATAGTAGGTATATTATTTCCAAGATATTGAATTTTTGACAATTAGTTGTCATTTTCATTGATTTAGCGTCATTTTTATCCATTTGGCAAAATTTTTGTTAATTTGGCAACATTTAAAAAAGTCGCCAAGTCGGCAACATTCTGCCAAATTCGTCGCCAAAATATCGCCAAGCGTTGAGGATGGAGAAATAAGTTATTCTTATAGCAGAAAAATGACTATTGGCGTTCAAATACAAAAGTATTACTCAAAGTATCTTTATTCATGAATGGAACGAGCTAGATCCACGAGAGTGGTGTTACCAAACTTATCGCATGATATTACATATGAAAAGTGAACATGTTTCTCAACAGTTAGTATTTTGTTTTAATTTATGGGAGTTTTTGATAAATTTATTTGAAAAATGTGTAATATCTCGAGAATGGTTCATGCTAGCGTTCTAAAATTTATGTCAATCGTTTTCTAATGAAACATTACATAAGAAATGATTATTTACGTAACTTTATTAAAGGTTTTAATTTTTTTATGACTTTTTCAAAATTTCACGCGCAAATTTAGGAGGGTTCTGAACATCCAATTGCGTATAAAAACAATAGACCTCCAGTATTCATGGATTGTAATTTTTGTATCAAATTTTGTTCGAATCGCTCCATTCGTTCGTCAATTTTCGTCTCCAAAGTCTCACTGACACCCCCCCCCCCCCCCCATAGACACAGACATCATCTCAAAAATGCCTGATTCGTGTTCAGGGATGCTTGAAACGTGCTCTCCCGTCGAAAACTCGAATTCGAATTTTCGACCCCGTCACAATACTTTCCTTATACATTATATGTATATAAGGTAAGTAAAAATACACATTGAAAATGCTATTCGCAATTTTTCTCATGTTGAACGAATTTTATAATTTAGCATTCCAGGCTGTGTCACTAAGAAGTATGACCCTCTTCTTTTGAGGCAATTGATCCCAAGCCTTATATCTTCTGATTACAATACTCATTTTAAGATTTTTACTTTCCTTATATACAACAATGTATAAGGAAGGTATTGCGACGGGGTCGAAAATTCGAATTCGATTTTTCGACGAGAGAGCACGTTTCAAGCATCGCTGATCACGAATCAAGCATTTTTGAGGTGATGTTTGTGTGTGTGTGTGTGAAAGTATGTGTGTGTGTGTGTGTGTGTGTAAGTATATGTGTGCGTGTGTGTGTGTGTGTCAGTGAGTCTGTGGAGACGGTACCTCACGAACGAACGGACCGATTCGAATGAAATTTGGTGCAAAAATTACAATACATGAATACTGGAAGCCTATTGTTTTTATACACAAGTGAATGTTCTGAACACCCCCCCTCCAAAAAAAAAAAAAATTCGAGTGAAATTTTGAAAAAATCATCAAAAAATCAAAACCTTTAATAAAGTTAAGCAAATAGACATTTCTTATGTAATGTTTCCTTAGAAAACGATTGACATAAACTTTAGATCGCTAACATGAACCGTTCTCGAGATATTGTACATTTTTAAAAAAAATTATCAAAAAATCATGTAAAATAAAAAGAAAGTATTACCTATTTTTACATGTAATATCATGCAATAAATTTGGTGACATCATTTTCGTGGATCTAGCTCGTTCCATTTATGAAAAAAGATACTTTGAGTAATACTTTTGTATTTGAACGCCAATAGTCATTTATCTGCTGTAAGAATAACTTATTTGTCCATAACGCTTGGCGAGATTTTGGCGACGAATTTGGTGGAATGTCGCCAACTTGGCGACATTTTTAAATGTTGCTAAATTAACGAAAAACTCGCCAAATGGATTAAAATAACGCTAAATCAATGAAAATGACGACTCATTGACGAAAATTCAATATCTTGGAAAGAATATAACTATCTACTATAAAAACAATCTATTTTTTTTTACTGTAAAACTAGTAAATTCATTGTATTAGATAAGGGAAGTCATGTTCTGTCCACATCAGATTTTTTAGAACTGTCTTAACAAAAATGTGTGTCCCTCTGTCTATTTTATCTGTCTTGTCCAATGTACGTTTTATGTGTACAGCTTTTTTAGTCTATAGAAGACATCGTGAAATTGGCCGCTAGTGGCCCAGACTCACATATCAAGTTGTACAAGTTTTATAAAATATGTGTGGTAAATTTTTTTTTGCTTTGGTGGTATTTTAGATTAATGTAAAAATAATGCAAGAAATCGAATATTAATAACCAGATAACTATTTAATTCCAGACTTGACTGATTACCTAACGCCCACAGTTTTAAATGTAAATAAATTGAATGGTTATTCATTAGACAGATGATTAATGTTCTAACAATCGTGAACATGAAAAACTGCCTTCGTAATTACTTTGTTTCATTATTTTTAAAAATAACAATAATCTATAATTGTTAACTCCATTAATAATTATATTTTAATCGTAATTGTTCTTGACAACCAGTTGCGAAATATGCTGTTTATAAGAATCAATTATAAGGTCTTAGACTATCTTTGGGAAGTTCCTGATGGCAACCAATCACAGAGAAGTTGGAAGTCAGCTCGTTCCATTAAATCTTTGTTCATAATGGCAATGCTAAATATTTAACTAATATTTAATTAGCAGACAGTTAGCATTATAATTGTTAACTCCATTAATAATTATATTTTAATCGTAATTGTTCTTGACAACCAGGTGTTGTTGTTGTTGTTGAGACCCAGACCGTCCGACCTACCAGAAAGGTCTAAGGTAACCTGACAACCAGTTGTGAAACATGCCGTTTATAAGAATCAACTATAGGGTCTTAGAGATCATCTTTGGGAAGTTCCTGATGGCAATTAATCACAGAGAAGTTGGAAGTCAGCTCGATCCATTAAATCTTTATTCATAATGGCAATGCTAAATATTTAACTAATATTTAATTAGCAGACAGTTAGCATTATAATTGTTAACTCCATTAATAATTATATTTTAATCGTAATTGTTCTTGACAACCAGTTGCGAAATATGCTGTTTATAAGAATCAATTATAAGGTCTTAGACCATCTTTGGGAAGTTCCTGATGGCAACCAATCACAGAGAAGTTGGAAGTCAGCTCGTTCCATTAAATCTTTGTTCATAATGGCAATGCTAAATATTTAACTAATATTTAATTAGCAGACAGTTAGCATTATAATTGTTAACTCCATTAATAATTATATTTTAATCGTAATTGTCCTTGACAACCAGTTGTTGTTGTTGCTGTTGAGACCCAGACCGTCCGACCTACCAGAAAGGTGTAAGGTAACCTGACAACCAGTTGTGAAACATGCCGTTTATAAGAATCAACTATGGGGCCTTAGACCATCTTTGGGAAGTTCCTGATGGCAACTAATCACAGAGAAGTTGGAAGTCAGCTCGATCCATTAAATCTTTGTTCATAATGGCAATGCTAAATATTTAACTAATATTAAATTAGCAGACAGTTAGCATTATAATTGTTAACTCCATTAATAATTATAATTTAATCGTAATTGTTCTTGACAACCAGTTGTTGTTGTTGTTGTTGAGACCCAGACCGCCCGACCTACCAGAAAGGTGTAAGGTAACCTGACAACCAGTTGTGAAACATGCCGTTTATAAGAATCAACTATAGGGTCTTAGACCATCTTTGGGAAGTTCCTGATGGCAACTAATCACAGAGAAGTTGGAAGTCAGCTCGATCCATTAAATCTTTGTTCATAATGGCAATGCTAAATATTTAACTAATATTTAATTAGCAGACAGTTAGCATTATAATTGTTAACTCCATTAATAATTATATTTTAATCGTAATTGTTCTTGACAACCAGTTGTTGTTGTTGTTGTTGAGACCCAGACCGCCCGACCTACCAGAAAGGTGTAAGGTAACCTGACAGCCAGTTGTTGTTGTTGTTGAAACCCAGACCGTCCGACCTACCAGAAAGGTTGCCGTTTATAAGAATCAACTATAGGGTCTTAGACCATCTTTGGGAAGTTCCTGATGGCAACTAATCACAGAGAAGTTGGAAGTCAGCTCGATCCATTAAATCTTTGTTCATAATGGCAATGCTAAATATTTAACTAATATTTAATTAGCAGACAGTTAGCATTATAATTGTTAACTCCATTAATAATTATATTTTAATCGTAATTGTCCTTGACAACCAGTTGTTGTTGTTGTTGTTGAGACCCAGACCGTCCGACTTACCAGAAAGGTGAAAGGTAACCTGACAACCAGTTGTGAAACAATGCCGTTTATAAGAATCAACTATAGGGTCTTAGACCATCTTTGGGAAGTTCTTGATGGCAATTAATCACAGAGAAGTTGGAAGTCAGCTCGATCCATTAAATATTTGTTCATAATGGCAATGCTAAATATTTAAATAATATTTAATTAGCAGACAGTTAGAATTATAATTGTTAACTACATTAATAATTACAGTTTAATCGTAATTGTTCTTGACGATCATAGTTGCGAAGCGCGCTGTTTATAAGAATCGACATTAGGGCATGAAAGTCCTGCATCTGGCCGGGTACGGTGGGTTTCGGGTCGGGTTTCCTTTATTTTTAAGTTTCGGGTTGGGTTTCCTTTACTTTTTAAACTGCTGTTCGGGTTGTGGGTCATCTCGCAAAAATTATTTTTAAGGGCTATACTTTATCACATTTTTTTAGAGTTATTACTGGATACATGCTTTTACAGAGGTTACAAATCGTAAACAGCAGAAAATTGCACATATGTATTAGTGATTTAAAAGCTATTGAATAGAATTTTGAAATACAATTTCGTTGCGGGTCGGGTATTTGGGTCACACACTGCGGTTCGGATCGGTTGCGGGTACGGGTCGACAAATGCTTTTTTGTTGTGGATGCGGGTCAGATTGCGGATCGCACTTTTCTTTGTTGAGGGTGTGGGTCGGATTAAACCGATCTATGAGGCATATTATCCTCTTCCGCAATCTATGTGACGTTTTAGTCGGCAAACAGTCACAGAGAAGTTGGAAGTCAGCTCAACCCATAAAATATTTGCCCATACTAGCAATGCTTTGTTAATTGATATTTAATTATGTAATGCTTAAATCAAAATTCTAAGTCAGTCTTGCACATCTAACGCGTTAATATTAGTCAATATTTAAAACTGTATGTTTTGCCATTTATTCGCAATGCAGTGTTAAAAATTCGCAAGATTTTTTTAACCTTTGCCCATGAAAAAAAAAAATACTATGTTCATGCATATGTGGGTCCACCCGTACCCCAAAGAAAAAAAAATAAATGTACTGAAAACTTATTCAAAATGAATTTAATAAATATATCTGTTAAAGGAATCCCTCATTGGCATATACTGTCAAAAATATTTAATTTAACAACATTCATCATGCAGCAAATTAGTGTATTGTGGGCATATATACTTTTTGCACACTTTACATGCAATCTTGTTCTTTTGTTTAGAATAATATTTACACCAGGCCTTACTAGGTTGTTTTTCATTTGATGATGTTTGTCTATTCATATCCTAAAATTGCATGCCGTATGCACACCTGAGCTAAAAAAGATTGCATGGAAGAGGGACGCTATCTATAAAAAAGTTTAAGAATTTCAACTGAAAGTATTTTTCATGGGGGTGTTGTTCCTGGACCTGATGTGTGTGGTTACGGGTTAATATAGAGAAAACTAAAAAAATAATGTGTTTATAGTGAACTAAAAATATATACTAAAACAGAAAGATATTATCAGATAATTTTATGCATATCACACACGCGAACGTGAATGCCCCTAGATTTCTGTCAGATGATTTTCCACATTTACTCTTTCTTCAGCAGTAAGATTATCTTTCATTATGGACTACCAATTTTTTCTTCCTGTTTCTAAAATAAAAAAAAAATCTTAATAAAAAACTTAGAAATACTCATCTTTATTTTTATATATATCTTTATACATCTGTACGAATTATTTTACAGTAAATATACATTTTACTTTTGTCACCGAAACGCGGGGAATGGAAGCGAAGCCTTATTTAGTCGATATTTTCGTCTAACTGTAACTGTAACATTCTCTTCCGATGCATTTGTCTTTGAAAATATTACAAAGTGCTTTTGCTGGGCTCCCACAGGAAGAATAAACTAGTGAATACAAAAGACTTTCATGTTCAGTTGGGAAAACGTTGGAAAAACGTTGAAAAAACATTTTTCCTCATAATGGCTTTTCAAACAATTCTTTACTGTGATTTTAGTATTATAATAGAAAGGTAATCAGTGGAAGATGCCAAATGGAGTGAAAGGCAAAGAGCATTGCCAGTGTTAACATAAAGAATTCTAATTCCTTTAGGTACAAATTATCGTCTGCAAGTCGTTTTACGTTTTTTATTAGAAATGCTACGTCTATTTCCAGAATATGAAATATTTATTTGAATTTAACAGAATTTATTTACGGATATTAAAATGAGAAAATGGAATAAATATACAATCATTGTCAGCAGATTGTGTTTCTAGTATATAGTTAAAAATACTTTTTTAACAGAACTCTAAATATAAAAGTTTCGTTAAAAATTATTTTAAAATCTAAATTTGTCTTTATAAGTTAATGAAATAGTACATGCACAGTTAAATATACAAGCCTATTATATTGCATTATTTGCAGATTTTTGAAAATTCATATTAAAATATCTGAAGTGGTTCTGCACTTGATTTTCTCATTCATCCACATTCCTCACTAGAAGATATATCCGGCCTGAAAAAGATGCAAATTTCTGATTAAAATCACACCGGAACATACAGTGAATTCTCGAAACCGTGAAAATGCTTTTCCGATAAATACTCTCTGCTTTACGTAGCAACGGATGCTGGTTGTGAGTTCAATTGCAACGCCCAGCTCTTAGCAACTGGCGAACCGGAGAATAAAGCCATCCCCCAGCGAAATTAAAAATCTCAATTTTTATCTTTTGCTTGAATATTCACAGAAAATAAAAAAATAGAGAAGTTAAAAATTATTTAGAAATTCATGTTGTTCGAAGTTTAGATTTTCCGTGACAGACGACACGTACACAGACAGGCAGATAAACATATTTTATAATTTAAGATTTGTTTAGTTTGAGGCGTATTATAATCAGTATCAGAATGACAAAAACCAGAAATGGATTATTTTTTGAACTTCCGTTAAGTCATTATTCTTTTCAACATTTCACAAATTATCCAGTATTTTTTTAAATTTTACTTTGGAAAAATACTAGCGTAATACTGGCGCTTCCGATTGGCGGGATCTGTAACTAAACATTTAATCCAACACTGATTATTTTCTTTCTTTCAGTCCAGATCGCCCGACTTATTGTTGAGACCCAGACCGTCCGACCTACCAGAAAGGTGTGAGGTAACTGTTTGGACGGCCGGGAAGTGCCACCCAATTTAGACCGGAACCCAGTGGGGGAGGCATCCACAGGGACCGTACCCTCCTTCCCCTACCACCAACCTCTCGGAAGGACTTACGGACCCACATGTTTAACGTGATCGTACTCCGCGTGAACGCGGCGGCAGTTGGCAGTGGCTGGAATCGAACCCGGGCCTACCGAGTGCAACTCCAGCGCGCTAACCAATGGGCTACCGCGCCCTTTACCCGAAGGTGTAAGGTAATTGTTTTGATGGCTAGGAGAGCCCCTCCCCAATTTAATGGGATCCACCGGAATCCGTATTTTGGATATCTACGCTGGAATCGAGTGTGTGTGTGTGGGGGGGGGGGGCAACCACAAGAACCGTACTCTCCTCCCCCTGCCCATCATCTCTCTGAAGGACTTTCAGAGCTATAGGTTCCTCACAGCTGCCCCAAACTATCCGCGTAGCCAAGGGGATAGTTTTGCGATTTCGAATTTATTTTAATTATGTTCACGATTGAATGTTCGGACTATCTCAATTTTCGAATGAGATTTTGAAAAAATCATTGAAAATTCAGCACTTTCAACAATGATAAAAATCTGATGTGGGCAGCACATGATTTTCCCTGCAGAGTTATATCCAAGTTCTCTTTACTTTAATCAAATTTAATTCACTTTTAATTCAATTTTCGTTCTCATTTGGTAACTGGACTTATTTTCAAAGGTGGCTTAGAGAAAATACGAAAAAACTAAAATGTCTCGAGAACGGCTAGTCCTAGTGTAATGGGGTTGGTCTTATTCCTTTTTTCGTTAAAAATTACGTATTAAACAAGCATTTAATGGATATATTTGAGCATACGTAGTTTTTTATTTTAGATTTTGACGATTTTTGTGGGCCATTTTGTAAAAAAAAAAGGCAGGTTATTTTTTTCCGAATCGTACCAAAATCTAATCAGCACCAGAGTGGCCCACAAGCGACTTATCTACATATCATATTTGAAAAATTATTAAAAAAACAGGACTTTGAATACAGTTAAATAAATAATCATTTCCCACGTGAATTTAAATACAGAAACGATTGACACAAACTTTAGAAATGAACCGTTTTCAAGATATTATACGTTTTTCAAATAAATTTATTGAAAGAAATTATATAAAATTAAAAAAGTAAAAGTAGTAATTGTTCGCTTTACATACGCAATTACGACAGGGCGTCCCAAAAAGATTGAAACGCTCTTTAATTCTTTACCTGTTGGAGATAAGTGGGTAATGTAAATTGCAAAAATGTTGAAATTGAGGTAGGAAATAAGACTACGTTAATGAAATAGTCTTCCCATTCATTTTCAAAAAGTTACATTTTCTGAATTTTTATATGACCCCTTTAGACAAATTTGGTCAATCAGAAAAGTTTTATTTTTGATGCTACAAGATCATTAAAAAAACTCGCATATCTACATCTTTAAAATCAACTGAATTATGATAAGGGAAAGATCTGACTTATGTCACATTTCCGTACCATGTGAAAGGCTGTTTCAGCAGTGAAAATAGGGATCATAAACAAATTGACGATGGAAATTGTTTAGATCAAAAATACGGTAATATGTGTCAAAATTTTTTATCACAAATGCATCTAAATAAAGCATTTCATAGACAGAGATAATATAAAGCCGTGGTACTCACTACGCGGTTGGGTATCCTATGTATTATCATCCAGTTTTATCTTTTTTGTGATATGTCACAAATTTACATTTCTAATCATTCACAATGTTCAAATTTCAATTAAATATAACTCGCTCAATTTTAAAGATACAGATATACGGTTTTTTTTAATGATCTTGTTGCATTAAAAATAAACGTTTTCTGATTGGCCAAATTTGTCTAAGGGGATCGTACAAAAAGTTAAAAAGTGTAACTTTTTTAAAATGAATGGGAGGACAATTTCATTAACGTAGTCTTATTTCCTACCTTACTTTCAACATTTTTGCAATTTACATTGCCACTTATCCCCAACAGGTAAAGAATTAAAGGGCGTTTCAATCTTTTTGGGTCACTCTGTATAATATCATTTTCGTGGATCTAGTTCGTTCCATTCACGAGAGAAGATACTTTTGTAATAGTTTTTTATTTTTTATTTTGAAGCGTTGCGAAAGAAATAAAGTCATTGCATAATGTAAGGAAAGTCATGTGCTGGCCACACAATGTTGTTGTTGACAAATGCCGGTTGTTTGACCGCTAGGCCATTAGACAGCGACCATCACCAGTATTTCGCGAAGTAACTAAGGCTGGACATTTGTCCAAATATTTTCCAGACACAGGCTGTCCCAGGTAACACAAAGTACACTCCGGGGAAGTAGCAAGTTCAATTCGATGGAGATGAGCCCTGAGACAGTCATGACCGGTCAGAAGTCTGAACCGGTGGCCACATAATATTTTTTACTATACAGAAAGATACATATTTAAAACAATGCTACAGAGTTTTCAATTTTTACTTGGCAGCAATTACGTTCCCTGTAATACATGGTAATGTATAGGGAAAGTATTGTAATCATGCCGAAAATCCCAACGATCTATACGTTTCAAGACCTTTAGAATACAAAAACACCATTTTTAGCGTGACGTCTGTGTGTGTGTATGTCTGTGTGTCTGTCTGGGTGTCTGTCTGCCTGTGCAGATGTTGTATCCACTCTAACTAAAAAACTAATGGACTGAATTTCATAAAATTTGGTAGGTAAGGTCACTTGTGGGCGAATCTGGTGCTGATTAGTTTTAGGTACGATTCGGGATAAAAGAACTCGCCTTTTTTTGCGAAATGGCTCCCAAAAGCTTTTATCCATTCTAGCTGAAAAACTAATGGACCAAATTTCACAAAATTCGGTAGATAAGTCACTTGTGAGTCACCCTGGTGCTGATTAGATTTTGATACGATTCGAAAAAAGATAACCTGCCTTATTTGCAAAATGACCCGCAAGAATCGCCAAAATCAAAAATAAAGAACTACGCATGCTCAAATATATCCATTAAATGCATGTTTAATACGTAATTTTTAACGAAGAAAAGAATAAGACTAACCCCATTACACTAGAACTAGCCGTTCTCGAGATATTTTAGTTTTTCGGTATTTTCTCTACGCCACCTTTGAAAATAAGTCCAGTTACCAAATGAGAACGAAAATTGAATTAAAAGTGAATTAAATTTAATTAAAATAAAGAGTGCGTGAATATAAGTCTGCAGGGAAAATCATGTGCTGCCCACATCAGATTTTTTTTACTTGGTTTGAATGTCATTAAGTCATCAAACATTTCGTCAAATTTAGAAAAATGGCGACATATTTTAAACAATTTTTCCTAGCATATGGAGAAATATATTATTAAAAATACATTAATTTTCTTATTAATATTTTACACATTGTGTGAATTTCAGCGTGGCCATAACTTTCCAACCCGCCTCTTAATCTCACATCTATTTTTGTGATAGAAATGTCTGAAACGTAGCGATAGATACCTACTCCTTTTTGTCGACCTCATATCTGTCACGAAACAAGAATTTTTTTCCTTCAGTGAGTAATTTATGATCTCTGCTTTTGTAATGCAAGGGGTAAAGAAATGAAACATCTCCTTTTATTTCGAGAAGAACAAAATAATGCAGAGTTTGTTTTGATGGCTGTGTACTACAACAGATGGAAATATGTGATGTTTGTGCTTTAATCTTTATGTTCCGAATGGTACGTGTTCACGCTTGGGTAAACTGACATCTTGTGTTTCAGTAATTATCTCTATAAGGATTATGTATGTTAGTGTGTGTGTACGTATGTTAGTGTGTGTGTACGTATGTTAGTGTGTTTGTACGTGTGTTAGTGTGTGTGTCCGTATGTTAGTGTGCGTGCATGTATGCTAGTGTGTGTGTATGTATGCTAGTGTGTGTGTATGTATGTTAGTGTGTTTGTACGTATGTTAGTGTGTGTGCATGTATGTTAGTGTGTGTATGTATGTCAGTGTGTGTGCATGTATGCTAGTGTGTGTGTATGTATGTTAGTGTATGTGTATGTATGCTAGTGTGTTTGTACGTGTGTTAGTGTGTGTGTCCGTATGTTAGTGTGCGTGCATGTATGCTAGTGTGTGTGTATGTATGCTAGTGTGTGTGTATGTATGCTAGTGTGTTTGTACGTATGTTAGTGTGTGTGCATGTATGCTAGTGTGTGTGTATGTATGCTAGTGTGTGTGTATGTATGCTAGTGTGTTTGTACGTATGTTAGTGTGTGTGCATGTATGATAGTGTGTGTGCGTGTGTGTGCATGTATGCTAGTGTGTGTATGTATGCTAGTGTGCTTGTACGTATGTTAGTGTGTGTGTGTACGTATGTTAGTGTGTGTGTACGTATGTTAGTGTGTGTGCATGTATGCTAGCGTGTATGTATGTATATTAGTGTGTTTGAATGTATGCTAGTGTGTGTGTATTTATGTTAGTGTGTTTGTGAGTCCGTGAGTCTCTGAATGCGATATCTCACAAACGAATATAGCGTTTCAAAAATAATTTTGTACGATTGTTACAATCAGTGAATATTGCAACTGTGTTGATTTTAAACGCAACTGAATGTTGCGTTTAAAATCAACAACAGAAGACCTGTTATAATTTTCGAACGAATTTTTGTAAAAGTATAAAAAAAAATATTCATTCATGATAAATAGATGATATAAATTTAATGTGCAATTTTTCAGTATAAAACGAATGATATAAATTTTAGAACGCTAGCATGAACTGTTCCCGAAACATCTCACGATTTTCAAATACATCAAAAAGAAAAAAAAATCGTTTTAAAAGTCAAACCTTCAATAAAATAAATATTCATTTCATACGTAATTTTTCATTACAAAACAAATCTCACAAACTTTCGAACGCCAACATTCACAGTTTGCGAATTATTGATTGATTTTCAAACACATTTATAACACATTAACATTGAAACTTATCATTTAATTTAATAGGTTAACTTTCCATATGCAATATTTTCCTGTTAACATCCTTATCCTGCATCTAGGTCGTTCCATTCACGAGAGAAAGATTTTTTTTATAATAGTTTTGTGCTTTGACGTCAAAGAATTCGGCAATAGTCATTCATTTAACAGGACATTAATTCAATGTCAATTGCATTTTAATAAGGATTTTGCACGTAAATGAATAAATCAGTCTGTTTGGACTCATAAGTTGGCAAAAGCGTTATATTTAATTTTACATGATGTTAATTGAATTCCAAAAACATTGTGCCATGGATTGACAACACCAGAAAAGTAATCATTGCATTATGTAGGGGAAATGACGTGCTGCCCACATAAGATAGTTCTCAATGCATGCGAATTATTCGATTTAGCACAACCTTCAATTCTCGAGTCTTTCTGTATACTCCATTATTCGTTGTCTTGATAGAAATGTCTGAAAAGTGAAGACACAAAACTTCATTTGTTTAGTTTTACAAAAATGGTGAACACTAACATGAGCGGGGTGGGGTGGGGGGTGGGGGGTATATCTTACAGATACTCAGTTATTTGTCTTGTGTTTATCGGAACACATCTTTTTTTTTTGTCTGTCTCGAACCTGTCACGGCTGGAAAACTTTTTCTTCGCGTTCTGTAATTTATGATCTCTATTTTTGTGAAGCAAGGGGTAAAGAAGGACGATATAGAGTTATCTTTTATTTGAAAAGAATATAATGCTGCAGATTGATTCGAAGTCTGAGGGTCATTAGACATATTTTTTTTATATAAACATCCCGGATGGCTTCTAAATTATCCAAAGAATTGTCGAAAATTTCACTAAAATTATCTGGAGTGCGGCTCACCTTCACTTTCTTAAACCAGAATCTATTTTTAAAGTAGCTTGTCATTTTTTTTTTCAAGTATTGCAAGAAAAAATTTGAAAAATCTGTATCGTTGGTTTACATGATTTTTTTTTTTTCAAATATTGGAAGAAAAAATTTGAAAAATCTGTATCGTCGGTCGAAATGTTTTTTTTTTTTTTCAAATTTTGCAAGAAAAATTTGAAAAAATCTGTATCGTTGGTCCAAATGATTTTTTTTTTCAAATATTGTAAGAAAATATTTAAAAAATCTGTATCGTGATCCAAATAATTTTTTTTCAGATATTTTAAGAAAAAATTTGAAAAATTTTTATTGTCGGCCCAAATGATTTTTTTTTTTAATTTTGCAAAATTTTTTTTTTTTAAATCTGTATCGTAGGTCCAAATGATTTATTTTTTTCATATATTTCAAGAAAAAAATTTGAAAAATATGCATTGTAGGTCCAAATGATGACAATTGTAACATGTTACCCTTTATTTTAAAGGGCTTTAAAATATCTTTTGATTGATATCAAGTTTGACAATAATCTCCATCGGGTGTAAGTTGCCCCCCCCCCCTCCCCCCCAAAGAGAGGATCATGACGTCACGAATACAAAAGTTGTATCATGACTATTTTTCACTACACCGATTGAAACTGTCACGTTTCATGATCATTGAACCATAAACATTTAACCTTTTATGCATAATTATGTCAAATTTTGTCTTATGCTGCCATGTTTAGAAACTATAAAACTTTACTGCTATAAAAGAATTTTCGCTTGAATTTTAAAACACTTTATCTAGTTCTACATTTTTCGATACTAAAGCCGGATATAAAGTTTCATAAAGACCCATTAATATACATGTGGCAGTTATAGTGTACACAAGAAACCGACCACAGACAGACAAATGGGCACCAGTCAAAAATAGTCAACACGTGCTCAAGAGATCCTTAATCATATAATGGCATGAAACTCTCGAAATAAAAAAATTTCATGAAAACAATGCTTTCTCTGTATTATATAGTATGAAAAAGTAATCGGGGTTATGTTAAATAATGTTAAATAAACAATCATTTTACACGTAACTTAACATTAGAAAACGAATAGCACTAAATTTTGAAAATTAGCACGAATCCTTCTCGAGATATTACACACTTTTCGAATAAATGTATAAAACATTAACTAGAGTCTAGCTCAACTCGACTTACTCATACCGGAGTCCATTTTTTAGTAACTTTTTTCTTCATATTTTACAAGAAACATTTTGAAAAATCGGTATTGTGGGTCCAAATGATTGTAATTATAGCATGTTACCTATCACTTTAAAGGGCTTGACAAAATCTTTCGATTAATTCCATATTTGACAATGTACTCCACCCCCCACTTCGGCGGGAGGGGAGGGGGTTAATGACGTCAGGAATGTATCGCGGCTATTTTTTTCATAACAATGGTTGAAACTATTAAGTGTTGTGATACTTGGGCCATAAATAAACCTTTTCATGCATAATTACGTCCAATCTTGTCCTACGCTGCCATGTACAAAAATATAAAATTTCGAATAAATTTTGAAGTTTTCGCTCGAAGTATAAAATTTCTATCTAGTTCTAGATTATTTGATAACAAAGCCGGATATAAAGTTTCGGGAAAATCAATTAATATTTGTAGCAGCTAATATTTGTAGTCGCTAATTTGTGCTTATATTATATAAAAAATATAAATATTTGTATTTATGATTAATAATTAATTGTGATCAAAATTTATTAACCACAACTATATATATTTGTGATTAATAATTTATATTTGTGATTAATTATTATAAATAATATAAATATTGGTGGTTGTGTATACAAGAAATCGGCCACAGACATACAGACAGAAGGCCATGACTCCTAAAATAATCAAAACGTGTTCAGGAGGTCTTAAAACATTTATCGGCATTAAAATCTCGTATTCGAAAAATTTCGGGAAAACAATACTTTCTCTATGCTATATTACATAGTCCGAGAAAGTAAAAATACATAAAATTAAAACAGTATTCAATACTTTAATAGAAGTTGCATTTCCATATGAAATAGTATACGATAAATCTAGCATCATTCTCATAGATCAAGCACGTAGTATTCACAGAAAAATAAGACGTTCTGTGGTAGTTTCGCATTTTTACTCCAAAACATTTGCAATATTGCATTTATTTCACACTGTTTTTATTAAATCGCAGTAGCATTTTGATATGGATTTTGCACATGAGTTTAAACTGGTCATTTTATATAGGCCATTAAAGTCGCCGAGAGTGCAACATTTTAATTTGCGTGATGTTCAATCAAAGTCAGTAACATTTTGTTATGAATTTTGTACGTGAGTTTAAATTGGTCATTTTATTTTGGCCTACAAAGTCGCCGAGAGCGCAAAATTTCAACTTGCGTGATGTTCAATCAAAGACAATAACATTTTGATATGAATTTTGTACGTGAGTTTAAATTGGTCATTTTATTTTAGCTTTTTAAGTCGCCAACAGCGCAAAATTTCAATTTGCGTGATGTTCAATCAAGGCCAATAACATCTTGATATGAATTTTATACGTGAGTTTAAATTGATAATTTTATTTTGCCATTAAAGTCGCCGAGAGCTCAAATTGCAATTTGCAAGTCGTTCAATCAAAGCCAAAATCATTTTGATATGAATTTTGTACGTGACTTTAAATTGGTCATTTTATTTTGGCCTTTTAAGTCGCCAACAACGCAAAATTCCAATTTGCGTGATGTTCAATCAAGACCAATAACATCTTGATATGAATTTTATAAGTGAGTTTAAATTGATCATTTTATTTTGGCCATTAAAGTCGCCAAGAGCGCAAATTTCAATTTGCGTGTCGTTCAATCAAAGCCAAAATCATTTTGATATGAATTTTGTACGTGAGTTCAAATCGGTCATTTCATTTTGGCCATTGAAGTCGCCGACAGCGCAGAATTTCAATATGTGTGATGTTTAATCACAGCTAATAACATTGTAGAATAGTTTGATGATATTTATTCGAACATTTATGTGCACATTTGATTTATACGATAATTACAATGTTATTAGTAATATGAAGTATATAGCTTGTCTCTCCGGGAGTGATTAATCCGATGTTCTATATAAATAAGAAACATAAACACGTTTAATTGAAATATAAAGAAAATCTGATGCGGACGGAACATGACTTTCCCTTCATAATGCAATGATTTTACTTCTTTCACAGCGAAATAATAGTGTTCATGTATAAGATTGTAAAGAACCTTGCTGCTCCAACTAAAAATCGAACACCTGGATTTTCGAATTAGGCAGCCGATGCTCTACCGCTGAGCTACTTGGACGGAATTATATGCTTTTATCGCCGAAGTGGACTCTGCATTCTCCACCCCTCTACTGTTAGATTCGTTGATATCGCATATAATAGATACCGGACATTTTCGGACCAAAGGTCTTTCTTAGGTGGGTTGTCCTTAAACAGAAGGGTTTTTTTATGACCCTACTTCCACGACATAATTAAAAATCTGATGTGGGCAACACATGACTTTCCCTGCAGAATCAAATTCATATTTTCTTTATTTCTTTAATAATTCGTTAGATTGAGTTTAATTGAACAAAATAACACTAAATTTGCATTTTTAATTCAATTTTTATTTTTATTTGGTAATTGGACATTTTTCCGATAGCGGCGAAGCAAAAATGCAAGAAATCTCAAATATCTTGAGAACGGTTAGTCTTAAAATATAATGGAGTGTGTTATATTCCTGGTCAAAAACTGCGTATAAAACAAGAATTTAATTGATACATTTCAGCATACGTAGTCTTTTTTTTTTTTTTAGATTTTGGTGACCGAATAGTACCAAAATCTAATCAGCATCAGAGTGTCCCACAGGTAACTTATCTACCAAATATTGTGAAATTTGTGCAATTAGTATTACATTCCTTATATGCATAATGTACAAGGAAAGTATTGTGACGGGATCGAAAATTCGAATTCGAGTTTTCGACGAGAGAGCACGTTTCAAGCATCCCTGATCACGAATCAAACATTTTTGAAGTGATGTCTGTGTGTGTGTGTGTGAAAGTATGTGTATGTGTGTTTGTGTGTGTCAGTGAGTCTGTGGAGACGATAACTGACGAACGAATGGACCGATTTGAACCAAATTTGGTACAAAACTCACAATCCGTAAATACTGGAAGCCTATTGTTTTATACATAATCGAATGTTCAGAACCCCCTAAATTTTCGAATAAAATTTTGAAAAAATCGTTAAAAAGTCAAAACCACTAATAAAGTTACGTAAATAGACATTTCTTATGTAATTTTTCATTAGAAAACGATTGACATAAATTTTAGAACGCTAACATGAACCGTTCTCCAGATATTGCCCATTTTTCAAAAAAATTATCATAAGTCATATAAAATGAAAAAAAAAATATTTCCTATTGAGAAACATGTTCACTTTTCATATGTAATACCATGCGATAAATTTGGTGACATCATTTTCGTGGATCTAGCTCATTTCATTCATGAGAAAAGATACTTTGAGTAATACATTTGTATTTGAACGCCAATAGTCATTTATCTGCTGTAAGAACAACTTATTTCTTCGTCCATAACGCTTGGCGAAATTTTGGCGACGAATTTGGCGGAATGTCGCCAACTTGGCGACTTTTTGAAATGTTGCCAAATTAACCAAAATTGCGCTAAATGGATAAAAATGATGCTAAATCAATGAAAATGACGACTAATTGTCGAAAATTCAATATCTTGGAAAGAATATTTAGTATCTACTATAAGAAAAACCTATTTTTTTTTACCGTAAAAGTAGTAAATTCAGTACATTATATAAGGAAAGTTATGTGTTGCCCACATCAGATTTTTTAGCTAGGGTGGATATATGACATTTTTGCGGGGTATTTCGTAAAAAAAGGCGGGTTCTTCTTTTCCAAATCGTAGCAAATTCTAATCAGCACCAGAGTATCCAACAAGTAACTTATCTACCAAATTTTGTGAAATTTGATAAATTAGTATTTTAGGTAGAGCGGGTAAATAAAATTTTTACTAGCAATTTCGCAAAAAAAGGCGGGTTCTGTTTTTACGAATCGCACCGAAAACTAATCAGCACCAGGGTCACATCCAAGTGATTTACCTACCAAATTTTATGAAATTCGGTTCATTAGTTTATGAGTTAGAGTGGATACATACATTGCACAGACAGACAGACATACGGACAGACAGACAGACACACAAACAGACAGGCACACAGACAGACACACACACACACAGACGTCACGCTAAAAATAGTTTTTTTGTATTCCAGAGGTTTTGATACGTGTAGATCCGTCGAAAACTCAAGTTGCGATTTTCGACATGATTCCAATACTTTCCCTATACATTACCATGTATTGCAGGGAAAGTAAAAAAGGATATTGGCACTTATGAGCACGAGTGGTCTATGTTCAAATACCATTAGCGTACGAAAAGAAGGCGTGAACATGAAGAGATTAACAGTTGACGAGCTATCTGTCAAGTTAAAGTAGCCAATCAGAGAAGATTTTTGACACTCTCGCTGAAACCACGAGGTCAAAATGAGAGTTCAGAGTGAGGTGTTGAAGACCCAGACCGTCCGACTCATCCAGAGGACTAAGAGCAGCTATTTGGACGGCCGGTAAGAGTGAGGTGTGACCCCCGGATTTCTAGCATTGGAAAACATACGTAGATTGCATCTATTCATAAAGATAACTTTGATTCTTAAGATATCTTTAGATTGACGGGAATCTATCAACCTGACTGACCACCTCCTGCTATTTTTACCTCAGGTTACCTCCTGACGCTAATTTGATCTCCCAGGTTATCTCCCTGCGTGGTCGTTGTTCTCCCGATTTGAAATGGACTCTCAATATACCACAGTCCACTGAATCCGTGTTAAGTCCCTATCACATTCAACAACTTTTCCGGCAATTTTTCGGACAACCAACTTTTCGAACAATTTTTACGCCGAGTTGGGGGAAAACTCGTGTGAAATAAGGTCAAAAAATTGGGACAACTGTATCTGACCGGTATAGAAAAAGTTGTTCATTTGGGACAATTTTTTACCAACCAGCCAATCACAGATGAGTAGCGAAGGAATCACGTGTGTAGAAATGTTGGCGCAGATTCTGGTTTGGCGTGAAATCCTCGCGCAAGTTTGAATCTGTGGAGCGCAAACAGATGGAATATAATAACAGATAGATTATATTGATATAATAACCAGGCAGCGCGAAGTATTATTTTAGTTTAGATTTAGAATTTTGTTAAGTATTTATAATATTTCTGTGTCATAAAGGTGGATGCCAATGGAAGTCGTCTCGAAGTCGAAAAAAAGTAGTCATGCGAGATGGAAATGGAGTTATTGAATCAATACGTGAAAAATCATTTTTGTGGAATCTAAAAGATCCACTGTATTTAAAAAAGAATTTTAAGAAACATGGGTACGAGAAAATATCATCTTTACGAACCATCTCTTCCAAAGCGATTTTATTTACATGAAATATTATATAATAAAAATTAAGATATTATTACTAATATAATATCTTTGGTCTCTTATGATTCAAATTTATATTTACCAGAGGCTTGCTAGTTTACAGTATTGTCGCGTTTCAGAAAATCCGCCTTTCTGTGAATTTAAACAAGAGCGTACGCGAGTTTGCTTTGGCGATATATACATATTTCATCAGTTTTCTAAAATAAGCTAACTAAAGTGATTCCATCACAAAACACAAAGGATCCTAATTTAAATTGTTTTAGAATATTTACTGCACTATGGCAATTTTCTCTTTTTAACGAATACAATTATGTTCTCTTTCTCGAATCGTTAAAAAAACCATCAGACAGAATTTAGAAAATGAATTTTCATGTATGTTCTCCATAGACTTTTTTTTATCTTTCTATTGCAATACTAAATTAATAGGAAAACTTATTCTGTTTACTCTTCAAAATAGTACTCTAAAATAACACTAAATGCATTGCATGATATAATTTGTTAGTGCATTTCAAATGTGAAGTTTTGGCTTGGGTGGTAGAGAATCAGCTCAGCAAACAACTGGGCTCTGGTTCGAATCCAAGCGAATTTTAAATTTTACAAGTGCTGCCATCTGTTGCTAAAATATTCAAATATAGTTTTTCTTTAATAATCTGCAGAATTTTTTTGTTTTAAATTACTTTACGTTCTATGTACAAAATAACCTTATATCAGTAAATTATTTTTAAATTTGAATGCTTATAAAAATTTATTTCGAAGTTACTTTGAAAAATATCTTGAAGTATACTTTATACCAGGTATAGATGGAATATATTCTTAAGTGAGAAAGTGCTTGTAAAATTAGCAAATATAAAATGTGCATGTAAAATTAGACAGAAATCATCGGACATCCTTATACGAGTAATAGATATCTTTCGACATGTAATTTTGAACATTTTAGATTAGAATAAAAACAAAAATCAAACTACTTTGAAATTTTAATAATTTAATGCTAACATTTGAAGAATTTTTTTATTATTTTAAACGCACATAAACAATTAGAAATTTACAATACATTTGAAAATCATTTACTTTTAATAAAAAAAATAACTTTGTATGTAAATATGAAAAGTTTACTCTTTTAAATTTGAATGCTTATAAAAATTTATTTCGAAATTACTTTGAAAAACATCTTGAAGTATACTTTATACCAGCTATAGATGGAATGTATATTTAAATCTATTTTAAAACATAATTACTCAATAAATATAAATGTAGATAACATAATTTTTAAAAGTTTACTTTAATGAGAAATATTTTAAACGTTACAAATGAGCAAAGAACATCTTCGGATATTTAATATAGATACGTATTTGAAAACCTTTAAAATCAAGTATAAAATGGTAATGAACTTAAATTTGTTTAAGACATGATATTTTAATAACGGCATTCTTGAATTTAAATACTTTTTACGTTTTCTTTGTTTCATTTCAGTCAATATCGGCAATATCGCTTTTTAAACTAATTTTGTATCTTAAAATAGAGTGAATATTTTTCAAAAAATATTTATTTGCCTTTTTATACGGATGTGTGACAAATCCAAATATTTTTTAATGTTCATTCATCAGTTTAAGCTTATGATATCTGAAGTAATCCTTATAAAAAAGAGCAAATCAAAAATTTACAATACATTTTGTCCACATCCTTCTCGGTTTACTTTGTTTCTTCTTCTTAAGCAAGAATAATCCTAGCGCAATTATGCCAAGGCATATTTGATTTTTCCCTACAGCTGATAGCAATTTAGTCATAATTACAAAGTAATAAAGGTTACAAAAGGAAGTACTAAGTAAAAGTCTTGTTTTACTGCCGAAGTCGAAGCGAGAACGCGCTGCCTGCCGAAAAGTACATGTACAAATGTATAGTTGTCGCCAAAAGGCGATAAACATACCGCCATAGTTTTGTCATTTAGCACAACTTCTTCAAACTGTCAATAACCCTATCGCCAACTTTTTCGCGGATAAATTGGGGGAAAAGTTGTCCGAAATAGTTGGTTGTTCCAAAAGTTGTTGAGTGTGATAGGGGCTTTACTCGTTCTAGGGTGACTTTCAGACTTCCGCCATATTTGCACTAACCTACAGGGTTGATTTGTTCAGGCGCCACTGTAATGAGCCTTGCTTCCCAACCGGGAATCGAACCTTGGATCTTTGAACTGGCCAGCCGTTGCTCTACCGTTGAGCTACTGGAACGGAATTGCAAACTCTCATCGTCGAAGTAGACGCTGCTAGATCCACCGCACGATCTTTTCTGTTTTGAATTAACATTACATCAAATGAAATTGAATGCTTTTAGAACCTTAACAGTTCGAACTGAATGACTTATTTATGATCACATGCAAAATTCTCATCAAAATACAATTAAGAGTTTAGTTAATACCGTTAAAAGAATGACTATGACAAATTCTTTGACGACAAAATACAAAACTATTATAAAATGCATTTTCTCTCGTGAATAGAATGAGCTAGATCTACGAGAATGTAGCATAATATCAATTTGTTTTGTTGCATAATAGTACACATGAAAAGTGAACTTGTTCGATGATACTTATTACACTTTTACGATTTAAACTAGCGTTCCAAAGTTTGGGTAAATCATTTTCTACTGAAAAATTACGTTTGAAATGATTATTGATTTAACAGTGAGAATCAAATAGGATTTGATTTTTAATGATTTTTCAAAAAAATTATTCGAAAATCGTGCAATATCTCAACAACAGTTTATGAAGTTTTATTATTTGTTTTCTAACGAAAAATTACATATAAAATGATTATTTGTTTATTAATATCAAAAGATCTGATTTTTTTAGAAAGTATTTGAATTTCTTATTCTATTTGTAAAAATTTGATTGCGTTTAAAAAAAATCTGATGTGGGCAACACATGACTTTCCTTATATAATGTAATGAATTTACTACTTTTACAGTAAAAAAATAGGATTTTCTTGTAGTAGATACTAATATTCTTTCCAAGATATTGAATTTTCGACAATTTTCATTGATTTAGCGTCATTTTTATCCATTTGGCGAGATTTTCGTTAATTTGGCAACATTTCAAAAAAGTCGCCAAGTTGGCGACATTCCGCCAAATTCGTCGCCAAAATCTCGCCAAGCGTTATGCACTAAGAAATAAATTTTTCTTAAAGCAGATAAATGACTATTGGCGTTCAAATACAAAAGTATTATTCAAAGTATCTTTTTTCAAGAATGGAACGAGCTAGATCCACGAGAAGGATGTCACTCAATTTATCGCATATTATTACATATGAAAAGTAAACATGTTTCTCAATAGGAAATATTTTTCTTTTTATTTTATATGACTTTTTGATAATTTTTTTAAAAAATGTACAATATCTCGAGAACGGTTCACGTTAGCGTTCTAAAATTTATGTCAATCGTTTTCTAATGAAAAATTACATAAGAAATGTCTATTTGCGTAACTTTATTAGTGGTTTTAATTTTTTGACGATTTTTTTAAAATTTCATTCGAAAATTTAGGGGGGTTCTGAACATTCGATTGCGTATAAAAACAATAGGCTTCCAGTGTTTACGGATTGTGATTTTTGTACCAAATTTGGTTCGAATCGATCCATTCGTTCGTCAGTTATCGTCTCCACAGACTCACTGACACACACACACACATACACACATACTTTCACACACACATACTTTCACACACACACACACACACACACACACACACAGACATCACTTCAAGAATGTTTGATTCGTGATCAGGGATGCTTGAAACGTGCTCTCCCGTCGAAAACTCGAATTCGAATTTTCGACCCCGTCACAATACTTTCCTTATACATTATGTATATAAGGAAAGTAAAAATCTGATGTGGGCAACACATGACTTTCCTTATATAATGCAATGAATTTACTACTTTTAGAACTAAAAAAAACGTTATTCTTATAGTAGATACATATATATTCTTTCCATGATATTGAATTTTCTTCGATTAGACGTCATTTTCATTGATTTAGCGTCATTTTTATCAATTTGGCGAAATTTTTGTTAATTTGGCAACAATTAAAAATGTCGCCAAGTTGGCGACATTCTTTCAAATTCGTCGCCAAAATCTCGCCAAGTGTTATGAACGGAGAAATAAGTTATTCTTACAGAAGATAAATGACTATTGGCGTTCAAATACAAAAGTATTACACAAAGTATCTTTTTTCATGAATGAAACGAGCTAGATCCACGAGAATGATGTCACCCAATTTATCGCATGGTATTACATATGAAAAGTGAACATGTTTCTCAATGGGAAATATATTTTTTTAATTTTATATGACTTTTTTATAATTTTTTTGAAAAATGTGCAATATCTCAAGAACGGTTCGTGTTAGCGTTCTAAAATTTATGCCAATCGTTTTCTAATGAAATATTACATAAGAAATGTCTATTTGCGTAACTTTATGAGCGGTTTTGATTTTTTGACGATTTTTGCAAAATTTCATTTGAAAATTTAGGGGGGTTCTGAACATTCGATTGCGTATAAAAACAATAGGCTTCCAGTGTTTACGGATTGTGATTTTTGTACTAAATTTCGTTCGAATCAGTCCATTCGTTCGTCATTTATCGTCTCCACAGACTCACTGACACACACACACATACACACACACACACACACAGACACACACACACACACACACACACACACAGACATCACTCCAAAAATGTTTGATTCGTGATCAGGGATGCTTGAAACGTGCTCTCCCGTCGAAAACTCGAATTCGAATTTTCGACCCCGTCACAATACTTTCCTTATACATTATGTATATAAGGAAAGTAATAGTATTCTCAGTATTCACTGGCTGTAATAATCATACCAAATTTTTTAGAACGTCTATAAGATATCGCTACCACACCACGCACACACACACACACGCGCGTACATACAAACGATTACATATTTGATGATACTTACTACTGTTCGTTTTTATGTACATTTTTAGATGCATTAATTTGAAAAATGTGCAATATCAGAAGAACAGTTCAAGATTTCTGAAGTTTGTGTCATTTGTTTTAGAATAAAAAAAAGAAAATTCCAGCAAAATCACTATTTGTGTGACATTGCTAAATGTCCTAATTTGTTTATGATATTTTTCGAAAATTTGAGTGGGGACGGTCTTCCAAATGTTCAATCGCGTTTAAAATTAACGGGGTTTTAATATTTACGGATCGCAATAATCTTACCAAAATTATGTTCGAATCGCTTCATTCATTTTTAAGCTAAATGCATCACAACATTCCCTTATAAATACTCAAGAGCAGGGATGCATGAAACTTGCTTTTACGTAGAATACTCGAATTGGAATTTTTCACCCCGTGACAACACTTTGCCTCTATACTATACAATAAATAAATAAATATACAATAAATAAATAAATATGAAGGAATTGTCCTACGGATCAAAAATCAATAGAAAGAACGTTTTCCAATTTTTCAGATTATGTAAGTTCTGTGACATTATTACTTTCCTTATTTACAAAAATCTGATGTGAGCAGCACATGACTTTCCTTATATAATGCAATGAATTTACTATTTTTAGAGTAAAAAAAAAAAAAAAAGATTATTTTTATAGTAGATATTTATATTCTTTCCACGATATTGAATTTTCGTCAATGAGTCGTCATTTTCATTGATTTAGCGTCATTTTTATCCATTTGGCGAGTTTTTCGTTAATTTAGCAACATTTAAAAAAGTTGCCAAGTCGGCGACATTCCACCAAATTCGTCGCCAAAATCTCGCCAACCGTTATGAACGGAGAAATAAGTTATTCTTACATCAGATAAATGCCTATTGGTGTTCAAGTACAAAAGTATTACTCAAAGAATCTTTTTTCATGAATGGAACGAGCTAGATCCACGAGAATGATGTCACCAAATTTATCGCATAGTATTACATATGAAAAGTGAATATGTTTCTCAGTAGGCAATATTTTTTTTTATTTCATATAATTTTTTGATAATTTTTTTTAAAAATGTGAAATATCTCGAGAACGGATCATGTTAGCGTTCTAAAATTTATGTCAAGCGTTTTGTATGAAAAATTACATAAGAAATGTCTATTTGCGTAACTTTATTAGAGGTTTTGATCTTTTGACGAAATCTTCAAAATTTCAGTAGAAAATTTAGGTGGATTCTGAACATTCGATTGCGTATACAAACACTAGGCTTCCAGTGTTGACGGATTGTAATTTTTGTATCAAAATTCGTTCGAATCGGTCCATTCGTTCGTCAGTTATCGTCTCCACAGACTCACTGACACACACATATTTTCACACACACACACGCAGACATCTCTTCAAAAATGTTCAATTCATGATCAGGGATGCTTGAAACGTGCTCTCACCGTCGAATTTTTGACCCCGTCACAATACTTTCCTTATACATTGTATATAAGGAAAGTAATAATGTATAAGGAAAGTATTACGATGGTGTCGAAAATTCGAATTCGAGTTTTCGATGGGAGAGCACGTTTTAAGTATCCCTGATCACGAATCGAACATTTTTGAAGTGATGTCTGTCTGTGTGTGTGAAAGTATGTTGCGGTGTGTGTGTGTGTGTGAAAGTATGTTGCGGTTTGTATGTGTGTCAGTGAGCCTGTGGAGACGATAATTGACGAACGAATGGACCGATTCCAACGAAATTTGGTATAAAAATTACAATCCGTGAATACTGAAAGGCTATTGTTTTTATACGCAATCGAATGTTCAGAACACCCCTAAATTTTCGAGTAAAATTTTAAAAAAATTGTCAAAAAATCAAAACATCTAATAAAGTTATACAAATAGACATTTCTTATGCAATTTTTCATTAGGAAACCATTGACATAAATTTTAGAACGCTAGCATGAACCGTTCTCGAGATATTGTACATTTTTAACAAAATTATCAAAAATTCATATAAAATTAAAAAATAATATTTCCTATTGAGAAACATGTTCACTTTTCATATGCAATACCATGCGATAAATTGGGTGACATCATTCTCGTGGATCTAGCTCGTTCCATACATGAAAAAAGATACTTTGAGTAATACTTTTGCACTTGCACGCCATTAGTCATTTATCTGCGGTAAGAATAACTTATTTCTCCTTCCATAACGCTTGGCAAAATTTTGGCGACGAATTTTGTGGAATGTTCCTAACTTGGCGACTTTTTTAAATGTTGCTTAATTAATGAAATACTTGCCAAATGGATAAAAATAACGCTAAATTAATGAAAATGACGACTAATTGACGAAAAATCAATATCTTGGAAAGAATATAAATATCTACTATAAAAATAATCTAATTTTTTACTATAAAAGTAGTAAATTCATTGCGTTATATAAGGAAAGTCATGTACTGCCCACATCAGATTTTTTTCGATTGCTAAGGAGCCCATATGTGTGAAAATGCGTCAACGTAAAATAACTAAAAATCTCATTCTTGGGAAAAAATTTGGATCTGTTGTACCTGGAGCTCAGCTAACCTAGTACCTTAACAACACTTTCATCCCGTGACAACACTTTCCCTCTATGCTACACAATGTATATAAATATAAATGTATATGTGTATAAGTGAAAGGAAAGTAATAAACAAATAAATATGAAGGAATTATCCTACAAATCAAAAATCAATAGAAAGAACATTTTCCAATCTTTCAGATTACGTAAATTCTGTGATATTATTTTCCACTGCTAAGGAGCCCATATGTGTGAAAATGTCTCAACGTAAAATAGCTAAAAATCTGATTCTCATGGAAAACAATTTGGATCTATTGTACCTGGAATTCAGTTCACCCAGTACCGTGACAACACTTTTATCCCGTGACAACACTTTCCCTCTATACTATACAATGTACATAAAAATAAATGTATATGTATATAAGTAAAAGGAAAGTAATAAATAAATAAATATGAAGGAATTGTCCTACGGATCAAAAATCAATAGAAAGAACGTTTTCCAATCTTTCCGATTACGTAAATTCTGTGATAATTTCACCCCGTGACAACACTTGCCCTCTATGCTATACAATGTGTATAAATATAAATGTATATGTATATAAGTAAAGGGAAAGTAATAAATAAATAAATAAATAAATATGAAGGAATTGTCTTAAGGATCAAAAATCAGTAGAAAGAACGTTTTCCAATCTTTCCGATTACGTAAATTCTGTGATAATTTCACCCCGTGACAACACTTGCTCTCTGTACTATACAATGTGTATAAATATAAATGTATATGTATATAAGGGAAAGTAATAAATAAATAGATAAATAAATATGAAGGAATTGTCCTACGGATCAAAAATCAATAGAAAGAACGTTTTCCAATCCTTCCGATTACGTAAATTCTGTGATAATTTCACTCCGTGACAACACTTTCCCTCTATACTATACAATGTGTATAAATATAAATGTATATGTGTATAAGTAAAGGGAAAGTAATAAATAAATAAATAAATAAATATGAAGGAATTGTCCTACGGATCAAAAATCAATAGAAAGAACGTTTTCCAATCTTTCCGATTACGTAAATTCTGTGATAATTTCACCCCGTGACAACACTTGCCGTCTATACTATACAATGTGTATAAACATAAATGTATATGTATATAAGTAAAGGGAAAGTAATAAATAAATAAATAAATAAATATGAAGGAATTGTCTTAAGGATCAAAAATCAATAGAAAGAACGTTTTCCAATCTTTCCGATTACGTAAATTCTGTGATAATTTTACCCCGTGACAACACTTGCCCTCTGTACTATACAATGTGTATAGATATAAATGTATATGTATATAAGTAAAGGGAAAGTAATAAATAAATAAATAAATAAATATGAAGGAATTGTCCTACGGATCAAAAATCAATAGAAAGAACGTTTTCCAATCTTTCCGATTACGTAAATTCTGTGATAATTTCACCCCGTGACAACACTTGCCGTCTATACTATACAATGTGTATAAACATAAATGTATATGTATATAAGTAAAGGGAAAGTAATAAATAAATAAATAAATAAATATGAAGGAATTGTCTTAAGGATCAAAAATCAATAGAAAGAACGTTTTCCAATCTTTCCGATTACGTAAATTCTGTGATATTTTCACCCCGTGACAACACTTTTCCTCTATACTATACAATGTATATAAATATAAATGTATATGTATATAAATAAAAGGAAAGTAATAAATAAATAAATAAATATGAAGGAATTGTCCTACGAATTAAAAATCAATAGAAAGAACGTTTTCCAATCTTTCTCATTACGTAAATTCTGGGATATTATGTTTGATTACTAAGGAGCCCATATGTGTGAAAATGTATCAACGTAAAATAACTAAAAATCTAATTCTTATGTGTAAAAAGTCTGATCTGTTGTACTTGGATTTCCGCTAACCCAGTGCCGAATTTCGTGGCTGTTCGAATATTAGATTTTCCGCTAAACACATATCTACACAGAAAGTCAAACTTTTTTTTCATTATGTAAGATTATGTAAGAAAAGTCACGTTCAATCCCCCATCGAGTTTTAAAAGCAGTTCTATATTGGAAAATGCATTCAAATCTGCCCAGGAAATAGCCGACAAATCTCAGAATCCCCTTCGGATATAGAGAAATAACAAGTGCATACATTCCCACGCCCTGTGTCGAACAAAAGTATAAAGGTATTGCGGCACCCTTACTCTTTTTACACCTGGAAGGGCAACATTGTCAACCGTTGTTTAATTCTTAAAGGACGTTACACACTCTTACCTGAGGAGGACAGGCGTAATTGATTGCCCCGCTTTTGAATGAAGGTGTCCAACGTCCATGCTGGGGGCAAGAGACATCAATGTCGGTATAGGACGCAGATTTCAGCAGAGATAGCAAAGGAACCTGAGGCATCCACTTACAGCCTACTATGCTTTAGCCAGTGATTTAGGGTCAGTTCAAGTATTTTTCTGGTATGGGCAAAAGAAAAAAGAACCACAAAGTCCCGGCATCAAATTTTAAAATTATATAATGTACTGAGAAATTGAAATAGTAGTGCACGAGAATGCTGTTAACAAATTTATTGCATAACTAGCAGCATACCCGTTCTTCGGAGTATATAATATAAATAAACTTAAAATTCAAAATCATGTGCAAATTCCTATAGTATACTAAATAGCATTTTTAATCAAAATATTCTGTTAAAATATTTAACATAATGCTCCTAAAAAGAAGTTAAGGAATGGCTGTTCTCGTTATTCAAAATTATCTTCAGGGGTAGATCTGAAGAATAAAATATCCTGGCCTTTTTTGTAAGCAAATTTATAAAAATTATGGAATTGAATCAATATATGCAAAATAATAGCGTATTGTATGGGACCCGTACTACTTATATACGCGAATATTAGAATATATAACCTGTATTAGTAGATTACATATATAAATTGAAAATATCAATAAATCCGTAAACTTTAAATCAGTAGGCAGTAATTAATTCCAATATGTGCCCAAATGAAAGTGCTAAAATTATATGGGAAGATAAACCCGTACTACTTATAATGTCATAGATTAGAAGATATGTCCTACTGTTAGTAAAAGATTACCCGTATTATAATATTTAGTCTGAAAAATTTTTGCCAATATATAACAGATTACTTAATAAATTAAAAATATCAATAATCCCCGTCATCTTCATACCGGAAGGCTTGATTCCAATATATGTCAATATACATATACTACTTATATTCTCTTAGATTAGAAGATATACCCGTGCATTTGTAGAAGATTACTCGTACAACGTACAATATATGAGTTTCAACAATTTTTGCCGCAATAAAACAATGTCATAAGAAATTGAAAATATCAATAATCTACGAATCAATAATCCCCGAAAACATCAATAATAATAATGTTTAAACATGAAGATCGTAATTGATATTATCCAGTTAAAAATACGATGGCAATGAAATTTATTTTATATACATATCTTCATCATTAAAATCGGAAAAGATTTAATAAAAATCTTCTTCCTCATAAACACATTAAACTTAAATCCGTTGTTAAGCGACATGTTATGATTTGCTTCAAATAAATTGGTGGTCAAAATATCGTCTGAATATCTCTAATGAAGGTTTGGCGACATTTTAAAAAATCGCCAAATTTATCGCCAAGTGGGACTGTAGAACTGACAGTCCCACTTGGCGATAAATTGACGGACACTCATCAAAATATTATCCCCTAAAAAAACACAATTTCTTTTATTTAGGGCAATTTATCAATTTCAAAATATTTTTATGGATTTATAAATATTTTTATCAATTTGGTGACATTTTAAAAATTCAATAAATGTGTTACTAAGTAGGGCGGTGGGAGTGACAGACAAATGCTAACGAAACACCATTTCAGTACTTTCTTTTAACAAAACAAAATAAATTTCATTGATTTACGTCATTTTTATCAATTTGGGGACATTTCAATCAATTTGGCAACTTTTAAGAAAATTGCCAAGTTAGCGATATCTAGTCAAATTCGTAGCTCTAAATTCACAGATCTGAATAATATATCGTGATCCAGTTTGTATATACTAAATGAAAACACTAAAATATTATTAGAAGATATACCCATTCTACTCTTTTTCTGTTTAAACAATTGGATAAATGAATTTATTGGGTAAACAGAATATGAGTTTATTAGCTAAACACAATATAAATAAGCTTAAAACCTCTTTGCTAAAATAAATGAAAGTGATGTATGCAGTTCACAATAAATATAATTAAAAAAAATCAAACCCTTCATTTATAAGATATATTTTAATACCCATTTATTTAATATTCAAATCGAAAAAATAATAATAATCATTAACAAAAACATTTAATTCCATTCCTTGGCCAAGCAACATGATATAAGATAGAATCTTCCTCATAAAATGCGAAATTAAATAACTATTTTAATTTTTTTATACTTCTAATCGTTGAGTAAAAGCTTGTGATATATAAAACATGGAGGTAGATTTTTCCATTTAAATTCATGTTTCAAGCAATTCATGCTTTCAGATAGCGACTATTTAATGCAAAAATCCTGCATCAAACTCAAAAATAAAGTTTTAATTCCCTTTGACGTTTTAAACAAACGATTTTTATCCTTTGCGTTTGGATAAACCACGGAGTTGGAGAGTAGAACTCCTATTAAAAAAGTTCCGTTTTTCATTAATATCTCGACTACCTCTGGCCTTAGAAACTCGAAACTTGGGCAAAATTTATGGGGGGCTATTTCAAGGCCATCCACAAAATTTCATTAAATTCGATTCAGCCGTTCTCTCGTGATGATGAGACAAACGAAAGTTTCGTTTTTTACTAATATCTCGAGAACCACTGGTCGTAGAAATTCCAAACATAGACTAAATTTTAAGTGGGGCTATTTCTAGGCTACCCACAAAATTTCATCAAATTCGGTTCAGCCGTTCTCCCGTGATGATGGGACAAACAGACAGACAGACAGACAGACAGACAGACAGACAGATTTTCAATTTTATTTATATAGACTAGCAGCATACCCGTTCTTCATACGGAGTATATAATATAAAGAATCTTGAAATTCATAATCATGCCCAAATTCTTATAGTATACTAAATGACATGTTTAATCAAAATATTCTGTTAAAATATTTAATATAATGCTCCTAAAAAGAAGTGTAAGAATCTCTGTTCTCGCTATATAAAATTATCTTCATAGACATATCTGAAGAATAAAACATATTGGACCCCTTATGTAAGCAAATATAAAAAAAAATATGGAATTGAATCAATATATGCAAAATAAAAGCGTTAAAATTGTATGGGACCCGTACTAATTATATACGCGAATATTAGAAAATATAACCTGTATTAGTAGATTACATGTATAAATTGAAAATACCAATAAACCCGTAATCTTTAAATCTGAAGACAGTCATTTATTCCAATATATGTCAAAATTAAAGTGCTAAAATTATATGGGAAGATATACACGTACTACTTATAATGTCCGATTATTAATAGAAGATTACCCGTTTTGCAATATGAGTCACAAATGTTTTTTGGTAAAATACAACAGACGACGTAATAAATTGAATATATAATTAATCCCCTTAATCTTCATACCAGAAGACTGTACTTGATTCCAATATATAGCCAATATATGTCAAAATATATGCCAATATACCTTTACTACTTATATTCTCGTAGGTTAGAAGATATACCCGTGCATTCCTAGAAGATTACTCGTACAACGTACAATATGCGTGTGTCAGCAATTTTTGCCGCAATAAAACAATGGCGTAATAACTTAAAAATATCAATAATCCCTGAATCAATAATTCCGGAAAATATCAATAATAATAATGTTTAAACCTGAAGAGTATAATTGATATTATCCAATCCAAAATGAAATGGCAATGAAATTTATTTTATATACATATCTTCATTATTCAAATCGGAAAGGATTTAATAAAAATCGTCTGCCGCATAAACACATTGGATTTAAATCCGTTGCTAAGTGAGATATCATTTGCTTCAAATAAATTGGTAGAAAAAATATCGTCTAAATAGTTATATTTCTATGGAACATTTGGCGACAGTTTCGTCAAATTAGCGACATTTTAAAAAATCGCCAAATTTATCGCCAAGAGGGACTGTAGAACTGACAGTTCCACTTTGCGACAAATTGACGAAATATCATCACAATACTATCCCCTAACAAAAAACAATTAATATCATTTATGTAGCGCAATTTTATCAATTTCAAGATATTTTTATAGATTTGAAAACATTTTTATCAATTTGGTGACATTTTAAAAATTCGCTAAATGTATTACTAAGTAGGATGGTTGGTCTGACAGATAAATGCTAACCAAACATCATTTCAGTACTCTCTTCTAACAAAACAAAAAAAAATTTCATTGATATGTAGAAGACCCAAGCCACACGACCAACCCGAAGGTTTATGGCAGCTGTTTGTGTATCGTTTATATCAATTTGGCGACATTTCCGTCAATTTGGCAAAGTTTAAGAAAAGTTGTCAAATTAGCGATATCCCTCCAAATTCGTAGCTTTGAATTTGCAGATCTGAATGAAACTTTCTTATCCCGTTTCAATATACTAAATGAAAACACTACAATTGTATTAGAAGATATACCCGCTCTACTCTTTTTCTGTTTCAACAATCGGCTATATGAATTTATTGGCTAAACACAATATATGAGTTTAGTAGCTAAATACGATATAAGCTTGAAAACTCTTTGCCAAAATAAATGAAATTGATGTACGCAGTCAGCAATTAATATAATTAAAAGAAAAATCAAACCGTCCATTCATAAGATATACTTTTATATCCATTTATCCATTTATTTATTATTTAAATCGAAAAAAAATAATAAAAACATTAACAAACACATTTAATTTAATTGCGATGCCGAGCAACATGATATATCCTCCTAAAATGTTAAAATTTATTAACCACTAACAGCACACCCGTTATTCGTACGGAGTGTATAATTTAAAGAAACTTAAAGTTCGCAATCATGTGCAAATTCTGTTAAAATATTAAATTTATTGCTCCTAAAGAGAAGTTTAAGAATATATGTTCTCACTATGCAAAATTATCTTCACGATCAGATCTGAAGAATAAAACATCCTGCCCCCTTTTGTAAGCAAATTTACAGAAGAAAAAATAGGAATTGAATGAATATATGCAACCCCGTAGTAATTATATTGTCGCAGATCAGAAAATATGCCAATGTGTTAGTAGAAGATTACCCGTATTACAATATGCGTCTCAAAAATATTTGCCAAAATAAAAGAGATGACGTAATAAATTGAAAACATCAATAATATCCGTACTCTTTATACCAGAAGGTCGTAATTGATTCCAATATATGCCAATATATATCAAAACATATGTCAATATACCTGTACTACTTATATTCTCGTAGATTAAAAGATATACACGTGTATTTGTAGAAGATTCGTACAACATACAATATATGAGTTTAAACAATTTTTGTCATAATAAAATAATTGCATAATAACTTGAAAATATCAATAATCCTTGAATCAATAATCCCCGAAAATACAAATAATAATAATTTTTAAACCTGAAGACCGTAATTGATATTATCCAGTCAAAAATGCTATAAGAAAAATCAAATCGTTCTTTTCTAAAATATATTTTTATATCCATTTATTTATTATTCAAATCGAAAAAATAATTATTAAAATTAACAGACAGATTTAATTTAATTGCGTTTCTGAGTAACATGATATAAGATAGAATCTTATAACATGTTAAATATGTCATGTCTTATAACATAAACTGTGAAATTAAATAACGATTTTGATTTCTCTATAATTCTCATTGTTCCGTAAAAGCTTGTTTTAAATAAACCATGAACCATGGAGATAGATTTCCCCTTTAAATCATGTTTCAAACAATTCATGTTTTCAGAAAGTGACTAATTAACGCAAAAAATCTCCCATCAAACTCAGAGATTAAATTTTAATTCACTTTCAAACGATTTTCAAGCTTTTCGTTTGGATAAACCACGGAGTTAGGGAGTAGAACTCCTAGGAAAAAGTTCCGTTTTTCATTAATATCTCGACAACCCCAGGTCTTAGAAACTCGAAACTTGGACAAAATTTATGGGGGGATATTTCAAGGCTATTCACCAAATTTCATTAAATTCGGTTTAGCCGTTTTTCCGTGATGATGAGACAAACGAAATTTTCGTTTTTTACTAATATCTCGAGAACCACTGGTCGTAGAAACTCAAAACACGGATATAATTTTAAGTGGGGCTATTTCTGGGCTACCCACAAAATTTCATCAAATTCGGTTCAGCCGTTCTCCCGTGATGGTGTGACAAACAGACAGACAGACAGACAGACAGACAGACAGACAGACAGACAGATTTTCATTTTTATTTATATAGACTAGCAGCATACCCGTTCTTCGTACGGTGTATATAATATAAAGAAACTTGAAATTCATAATCATGCCCAAATTCTTATAGTATACTAAATGACATGTTTAATCAAAATATTCTGTTAAAATATTTAATATAATGCTCCTAAAAAGAAGTTTAAGAATCTCTGTTCTCGCTATATAAAATTATCTTCATGGACATATCTGAAGAATGAAACATCTTGGACCCCTTATGTAAGCAAATATAAAAAAAAATATGGAATTGAATCAATATATGCAAAATAAAAGCGTTAAAATTGTATGGGACCCGTACTAATTATATACGCGAATATTAGAAAATATAACCTGTATTAGTAGATTACATGTATAAATTGAAAATACCAATAAACCCGTAATCTTTAAATCTGAAGACAGTCATTTATTCCAATATATGTCAAAATTAAAGTGCTAAAATTATATGGGAATACACGTACTACTTATAATGTCCGATTATTAGTAGAAGATTACCCGTTTTGCAATATGAGTCTCAAATGTTTTTTGGTAAAATACAACAGACGACGTAATAAATTGAATATATAATTAATCCCCGTAATCTTCATACCAGAAGACTGTACTTGATTCCAATATATATGCCAATATATGTCAAAATATATGCCAATATACCTGTACTACTTATATTCTCGTAGGTTAGAAGATATAACCGTGCATTCCTAGAAGATTACTCGTACAACGTACAATATGCGTGTGTCAGCAATTTTTGCCGCAATAAAACAATGGCGTAATAACTTAAAAATATCAATAATCACTGAATCAATAATTCCGGAAAATATCAATAATAATAATGTTTAAACCTGAAGAGTATAATTGATATTATCCAGTCCAAAATGAAATGGCAATGAAATTTATTTTATATACATATCTTCATTATTCAAATCGGAAAGGATTTAATAAAAATCGTCTGCCGCATAAACACATTGGATTTAAATCCGTTGCTAAGCGACATGATATCATTTGCTTCAAATAAATTGGTAGAAAAAATATCGTCTAAATAGTTATATTTCTATGGAACATTTGGCGACAGTTTCGTCAAATTAGCGACATTTTAAAAAATCGCCAAATTTATCGCCAAGTGGGACTGTAGAACTGACAGTTCCACTTTGCGACAAATTGACGAAATATCATCACAATACTATCCCCTAACAAAAAATAATTAATATCATTTATGTAGCGCAATTTTATCAATTTCAAGATATTTTTATAGATTTGAAAACATTTTTATCAATTTGGTGACATTTTAAAAATTCGCTAAATGTATTACTAAGTAGGATGGTTGGTCAGACAGATAAATGCTAACCAAACATCATTTCAGTACTCTCTTCTAACAAAACAAAAAAAAATTTCATTGATATGTAGAAGACCCAAGCCACACGACCAACCCGAAGGTTTATGGCAGCTGTTTGTGTGTCGTTTATATCAATTTGGCGACATTTCCGTCAATTTGGCAAAGTTTAAGAAAAGTTGTCAAATTTGCGATATCCCTCCAAATTCGTAGCTTTGAATTTGCAGATCTGAATGAAACATTCTTATCCCGTTTCAATATACTAAATGAAAACACTACAATTGTATTAGAAGATATACCCGCTCTACTCTTTTTCTGTTTCAACAATCGGCTATATGAATTTATTGGCTAAACACAATATATGAGTTTAGTAGCTAAATACGATATAAGCTTGAAAACTCTTTGCCAAAATAAATGAAATTGATGTACGCAGTCAGCAATTAATATAATTAAAAGAAAAATCAAACCGTCCATTCATAAGATATACTTTTATATCCATTTATCCATTTATTTATTATTTAAATCGAAAAAAAATAATAAAAACATTAACAAACACATTTAATTTAATTGCGATGCCGAGCAACATGATATATCCTCCTAAAATGTTAAAATTTATTAACCACTAACAGCACACCCGTTATTCGTACGGAGTGTATAATTTAAAGAAACTTATAGTTCGCAATCATGTGCAAATTCTGTTAAAATATTAAATTTATTGCTCCTAAAGAGAAGTTTAAGAATATATGTTCTCACTATGCAAAATTATCTTCACGCTCAGATCTGAAGAATAAAACATCCTGCCCCTTTTTGTAAGCAAATTTACAGAAGAAAAAATAGGAATTGAATGAATATATGCAACCCCGTACTAATTATATTGTCGCAGATCAGAAAATATGCCAATGTGTTAGTAGAAGATTACCCGTATTACAATATGCGTCTCAAAAATATTTGCCAAAATAAAAGAGATGATGTAATAAATTGAAAACATCAATAATATCCGTACTCTTTATACCAGAAGGTCGTAATTGATTCCAATATATGCCAATATATATCAAAACATATGTCAATATACCTGTACTACTTATATTCTCGTAGATTAAAAGATATACACGTGTATTTGTAGAAGATTCGTACAACATACAATATATGAGTTTAAACAATTTTTGTCATAATAAAATAATTGCATAATAACTTGAAAATATCAATAATCCTTGAATCAATAATCCCCGAAAATATCAATAATAATAATTTTTAAACCTGAAGACCGTAATTGATATTATCCAGTCAAAAATGCTATAAGAAAAATCAAATCGTTCTTTTCTAAAATATATTTTTATATCCATTTATTTATTATTCAAATCGAAAAAATAATTATTAAAATTAACAGACAGATTTAATTTAATTGCGTTTCTGAGTAACATGATATAAGATAGAATCTTATAACATGTTAAATATGTCATGTCTTATAACATAAACTGCGAAATTAAATAACGATTTTGATTTCTCTATACTTCTCATTGTTCCGTAAAAGCTTGTTTTAAATAAACCATGAACCATGGAGATAGATTTCCCCTTTAAATCATGTTTCAAACAATTCATTTTTTCAGAAAGTGACTAATTAACGCAAAAAATCTCCCATCAAACTCATAGATTAAATTTTAATTCACTTTCAAACGATTTTCAAGCTTTTCGTTTGGATAAACCACGGAGTTAGGGAGTAGAACTCCTAGGAAAAAGTTCCGTTTTTCATTAATATCTCGACAACCCCAGGTCTTAGAAACTCAAAACTTGGACAAAATTTATGGGGGGATATTTCAAGGCTATTCACTAAATTTCATTAAATTCGGTTCAGCCGTTTTTCCGTGATGATGAGACAAACGAAAATTTCGTTTTTTACTAATATCTCGAGAACCACTGGTCGTAGAAACTCAAAACACGGATATAATTTTAAGTGGGGCTATTTCTGGGCTACCCACAAAATTTCATCAAATTCGGTTCAGCCGTTCTCCCGTGATGATGGGACAAACAGACAGACAGACAGACAGACAGACAGATTTTCATTTTTATTTATATAGATACTAGCAGCATACCCGTTCTTCGTACGGAGTATATAATATAAAGAAACTTGAAATTCATAATCATGCCCAAATTCTTATAGTATACTAAATGACATGTTTAATCAAAATATTCTGTTAAAATATTTAATATAATGCTCCTAAAAAGAAGTTTAAGAATCTCTGTTCTGGCTATATAAAATTATCTTCATGGACATATCTGAAGAATAAAACATCTTGGACCCCTTATGTAAGCAAATATAAAAAAAAATGGAATTGAATCAATATATGCAAAATAAAAGCGTTAAAATTGTATGGGACCCGTACTAATTACATACGCGAATATTAGAAAATATAACCTGTATTAGTAGATTACATGTATAAATTGAAAATACCAATAAACCCGTAATCTTTAAATCTGAAGACAGTCATTTATTCCAATACATGTCAAAATTAAAGTGCTAAAATTATATGGGAAGATATACACGTACTACTTATAATGTCCGATTATTAGTAGAAGATTACCCGTTTTGCAATATGAATCACAAATGTTTTTTGGTAAAATACAACAGACGACGTAATAAATTGAATATATAATTAATCCTCTTAATCTTCATACCAGAAGACTGTACTTGATTCCAATATATATGCCAATATATGTCAAAATATATGCCAATATACCTGTACTACTTATATTCTCGTAGGTTAGAAGATATACCCGTGCATTCCTAGAAGATTACTCGTACAACGTACAATATGCGTGTGTCAGCAATTTTTGCCGCAATAAAACAATGGCGTAATAACTTAAAAATATCAATAATCCCTGAATCAATAATTCCGGAAAATATCAATAATAATAATGTTTAAACCTGAAGAGTATAATTGATATTATCCAGTCCAAAATGAAATGGCAATGAAATTTATTTTATATACATATCTTCATTATTCAAATCAGAAAGGATTTAATAAAAATCGTCTGCCGCATAAACACATTGGATTTAAATCCGTTGCTAAGCGACATGATATCATTTGCTTCAAATAAATTGGTAGAAAAAATATCGTCTAAATAGTTATATTTCTATGGAACATTTGGCGACAGTTTCGTCAAATTAGCGACATTTTAAAAAATCGCCAAATTTATCGCCAAGTGGGACTGTAGAACTGACAGTTCCACTTTGTGACAAATTGACGAAATATCATCACAATACTATCCCCTAACAAAAAACAATTAATATCATTTATGCAGCGCAATTTTATCAATTTCAAGATATTTTTATAGATTTGAAAACATTTTTATCAATTTGGTGACATTTTAAAAATTCGCTAAATGTATTACTAAGTAGGATGGTTGGTCTGACAGTTAAATGCTAACCAAACATCATTTCAGTACTCTCTTCTAACAAAACAAAAAAAAATTTCATTGATATGTAGAAGACCCAAGCCACACGACCAACCCGAAGGTTTATGGCAGCTGTTTGTGTGTCGTTTATATCAATTTGGCGACATTTCCGTCAATTTGGCAAAGTTTAAGAAAAGTTGTCAAATTAGCGATATCCCTCCAAATTCGTAGCTTTGAATTTGCAGATCTGAATGAAACATTCTTATCCCGTTTCAATATACTAAATGAAAACACTACAATTGTATTAGAAGATATACCCGCTCTACTCTTTTTCTGTTTCAACAATCGGCTATATGAATTTATTGGCTAAACACAATATATGAGTTTAGTAGCTAAATACGATATAAGCTTGAAAACTCTTTGCCAAAATAAATGAAATTGATGTACGCAGTCAGCAATTAATATAATTAAAAGAAAAATCAAACCGTCCATTCATAAGATATACTTTTATATCCATTTATCCATTTATTTATTTAAATCGAAAAAAAATAATAAAAACATTAACAAACACATTTAATTTAATCCGTTATTCGTACGGAGTGTATAATTTAAAGAAACTTATAGTTCGCAATCATGTGCAAATTCTGTTAAAATATTAAATTTATTGCTCCTAAAGAGAAGTTTAAGAATATATGTTCTCACTATGCAAAATTATCTTCACGATCAGATCTGAAGAATAAAACATCCTGCCCCCTTTTGTAAGCAAATTTACAGAAGAAAAAATAGGAATTGAATGAATATTTGCAACCCCGTACTAATTATATTCTCGCAGATCAGAAAATATGCCAATGTGTTAGTAGAAGATTACCCGTATTACAATATGCGTCTCAAAAATATTTGCCAAAATAAAAGAGATAGATGATGTAATAAATTGAAAACATCAATAATATTCGTACTCTTTATACCAGAAGGTCGTAATTGATTCCAATATATGCCAATATATATCAAAACATATGTCAATATACCTGTACTACTTATATTCTCGTAGATTAAAAGATATACACGTGTATTTGTAGAAGATTCGTACAACATACAATATATGAGTTTAAACAATTTTTGTCATAATAAAATAATTGCATAATAACTTGAAAATATCAATAATCCTTGAATCAATAATCCCCGAAAATATAAATAATAATAATTTTTAAACCTGAAGACCGTAATTGATATTATCCAGTCAAAAATGCTATAAGAAAAATCAAATCGTTCTTTTCTAAAATATATTTTTATATCCATTTATTTATTATTCAAATCGAAAAAATAATTATTAAAATTAACAGACAGATTTAATTTAATTGCGTTTCTGAGTAACATGATATAAGATAGAATCTTATAACATGTTAAATATGTCATGTCTTATAACATAAACTGCGAAATTAAATAACGATTTTGATTTCTCTATACTTCTCATTGTTCCGTAAAAGCTTGTTTTAAATAAACCATGAACCATGGAGATAGATTTCCCCTTTAAATCATGTTTCAAACAATTCATGTTTTCAGAAAGTGACTAATTAACGCAAACAATCTCCCATCAAACTCAGAGATTAAATTTTAATTCACTTTCAAACGATTTTCAAGCTTTTCGTTTGGATAAACCACGGAGTTAGGGAGTAGAACTCCTAGGAAAAAGTTCCGTTTTTCCATAATATCTCGACAACCCCAGGTCTTAGAAACTCGAAACTTGGACAAAATTTATGGGGGGATATTTCAAGGCTATCCACCAAATTTCGTTAAATTCGGTTCAGCCGTTTTTCCGTGATGATGAGACAAACGAAAATTTCGTTTTTTACTAATATCTCGAGAACCACTGGTCGTAAAAACTCAAAACACGGATATAATTTTAAGTGGGGCTATTTCTGGGCTACCCACAAAATTTCATCAAATTCGGTTCAGCCGTTCTCCCGTGATGATGGGACAAACAGACAGACAGACAGACAGACAGACAGACAGATTTTCATTTTTATTTATATAGATTACATAAGAAAAGTGACACATATTTCACAATAGTTAATATATATTTTTTAATTCTACGTGATTTCTGTGATAAATTTCTTTGAAAAACATGGAGCATCAATGTTACTACATCACGATCACGCTTAGCGTTCTAATACGTATATTAATCATTTTTTAATAAATTTTATATAATAAATTATTATTTAAACATTATAGGAGGATATGATTTTTTCATGATTTTTTTGAAAATTCATTTGAAAATTGAGGGTGGGGAGGGTTGTCCTCTCGAACATTCGATTGCGTTTCAAATTAATAGGCTTTCTGTATTCACTGACAAGGGTCACCAGTGGATTGAATGAACCACAAATAACTTATTTACCAAATTTTGTAAAATTGTCATATTGTTTTCCAACTAAAGTGGATAAGCAAAAAAAAGACAGGTTCTTTCTTTCCAAATCGTACCAAATTTAAATACCACCATAGTAATACACAAGTGACTTATCCATTAAATTTTGTGAAAATTTGTCTAATAGATTTTAACTAAAATGGACACATGCATTGCACAGATAGAGAGGCAGACAGACACGCAGACGTTATGCTAAAGACGTTCGTGCTGTAGAGGTCCGGAAACGTGTAAATCCGCCAAACACGATTCCAATACTTTCCCTATACATTACCATGTATTGTATGGTAAGTAAAAATCTGATGTGGGCAGCACATAACTTTCCCTACAGACTCAAATCCATCTTCTCTTTCTTTTACAGTTCATTAATTTGAGTTTAATAGCACCAAATAACACGGATAATTATTTGAAATTAGAGTGGATTTGCAGTTTTATTTCAATTTTCATTTTCATTGGGAGACTGGACGTGTGGCGACGTGGGAACTCTAGGCGACGTGGCAAAAATACGAGAAAACTAAAATATCTCGAGAAGGATTAGCCTAGAGTTATAGGGTTGGGCTCATTCTTTATGTTGTCAAAAATTACGTATAAAAAGCATAATAGCATTTAACTGATACATTTGAGCATACGTAGAATTTTATTACTTTCCTTATATACATAATGTATAAGGAAAGTATTGTGACGGGGTCGAAAATTCGAATTCGAGTTTTCGACGGGAGAGCACTTTTCAAGCATCCCTGATCACGAATCAAACATTTTGGAAGTGATGTCTGTGTGTGTGTGTGTGTGTGAAAGTATGTGTGTGTGTGTGTGTGTGTGTGTGTGTGTGTGTGTGTGTGTGTGTGTGTGTGTGTGTGTCAGTGAGTCTGTGGAGACGATAACTGGCGAACGAATGGGCCGATTCGAACGAAATTTGGTACAAAAATTACAATCCGTAAACACTGGAAACCTATTGTTTTTTATAAGCAATCAAATGTTCTGAACCCCCTAAATTTTCGAGTGAAATTTTGAAAAAATCGTCAAGAAATTAAAACCTTTAATAAAGTTATGCAAATAGACATTTCTTATGTACATTTTCATAAGAAAACGATTGACATAGATTTTAGAACGCTAACATGAACCGTTCGCGCGATATTGCACATTTTTCAAAAAAATTATCAAAAAATCATAAAATAAAAAAAAATATTTCCTATTGAGAAACATGTTCACTTTTCATATGTAATACCATGCGATGAATTTGATGACATCGTTCTCGTGGATCTAGCTCGTTCCATTCATGAAAAAAGGTACTTTGAGTAATGCTTTTGTATTTGAACGTCAATAATCATTTATCTGCTGTAAGAATAACTTATTTTCCCGTTCATAACGCTTGGCGAGATTTTGGCGACGAATTTGGCGGAATGTCGCCAACCTGATGACTTTTTTTAATGTTACTAAATTAACGAAAAACTCGCCAAATTGATAAAAATGACGCTAAATCAATGAAAATGATGACTCAATTCAATATCTTGGAAAGAATATAAGTACCTACTATAAGAATAAGATATTTCCTTTTCTTGTAAATGTAGTAAATTCATTGCATTATATTAGGAAAGTCATGTGCTGCCCACACATCAGATTTTTTTAGATTCGCAAAAGAGGCAGACTATTTTTCTCCGAATCGTATCAAAATATAATCCGCACCAGGGCCCCCTCCACAAGTGACATATCTATCAAAATTTGTGAAATTTGGTCAATTCGTTCTTCAGCTAGAGTAGGTGCCTACGATTGTTTGCGCGCCTTTTCTAAAAAAAAAAACGCTGGTCAGGTTTTTTTTTCTGAATCGTACCTAAGCATAAGCAGCACCAGGGTAATCCACAAAGGACTTATCTACCAGATTTTGTGACATTTGGTTAATTAGCTTTTCAGCTACTGTGGGTACACACATTGGACTGTGCAGAGTCCAATTCAACGATAAGAGCTTGCAATTTCGCCCCAGTAGCTCAACGGTAGAGCATCGGCTGGCCAGTTCGGAGATCCAGGGTTCGATTCCCGGTTGAGGCAGCAAGATTATTTACAATGGCGCCTGAACAAATCAACCCTGTAGGTTAGTGCAAAGATATCGGAGATCTGAAAGGGAACCTAGTACGGCTAGTACGGATTCAGTGGACTCTGGAAGATTAAGTGCCGATTTCAAATTAAGAGGATAACGACCAAGCAGGATACCAACCTGGGTAAAAATAGTAGTAGCAAGTGGCTAATTTGAGGTAAAACATAGCAGGAGGTGGTCAGTCAGATTATCTTGCCACCAATCTGATTTTAGAGGGTGGAGAATGCAGAGTCCACTTCGGCGATAAGAATTTGCAATTTCGTACCAGTAACTCAACGGTAGAGCGTCGGCTGACCAGAGTTAAAGCGAACTGGCCAGACGACCGTGAGGTTTAAGCCCAATTTTAAGGCCAGCCGCATGGCTACCAATCTCCATTTCAGCGGAACCGCAGCCAGGTCGCTGACTTGGCGAGATCATTCACAGGGTAGGGTCCGAGAGAACACCTGCCAAGCTCGACACCAGCCACCGGTCGGCCCTTGGCTCAGGTCATGAATAGGCGCAGTCCATGGGCTCGAGTACCTGGAAGAGTTTGAGCCTGAACGACTCACTGGTACGTCGGCCAGAACTGGTTCGTCGGCCATCGAACAGGTAACCCGATTGATTTTTCCCCCAGCAGACGGAGGACCAGAGGTACAGACCTAAAATCCGACCACCGCAATCTTTGGCGGCGCCGTCCCCTGGGAGGGACGCGTCGGCTGGCCAGTTCGAAGATCCAGGGTTTGATTCCCGGTTGGGGCAGAAAGGTTCTTTACAACTAGCAGACACATAGGCAGACTCACACAAACGTCACGTTTAAAATAGTTTTTCCGGGTTCTAGATAGTTCAAAACGTGCAAATCCATTGATATGTATAGTTGTGATTTTCTTCACGATTACAATACTTTTCCTATACATGAAAAATAAAGAGTACCTTAGTCCCATTTAGAATTGTAATCGTGTCAGAATTATGTTGCAAAAAGGAATAGCATTTACAACGTGACTAATTACACAACAGACTAAATGCCCCAAATGTAATTTTAATCAAATTTACAAAACATTTCCCACAAACAGTCAAGCCTTTTAAACCCCATCGCCCTATCTGGCTATTCTTCCAGGTGTGCGCAATTCTCTCGAGGGTTAAAATAATACTCCTCGCAACTCCACTCCAGAAGTCAACAACGCCGCGGCGTCTCGGCGTTGAAATCTTTTGCATTGCAAATGCGTCCTTATAACCGTGTAATGAACTGCCTGAATAAAAATCCCAGCTGAAAAGTCGCGTCCCATTCCTCTGGCTCGCTGAGATCTGGGATTGGTCTGGTCGGCAACCGAAGTGTCGGGCGGGATCTTCTGCTTTTGAAAGTATTCGTCGGTATCCGTCGGTACGAATTTGTCGGGTGATTTGTCAGACGTAAACTCTTCCGAAAACCTATGCTGGTGAGGTGTGGAGAGGGGCATTAAGGGGGGTCTTATCTCACCGCCTGGTAATTACAAAATTCTATGGTAATTTCCGAAGAGTGGACTTGGAGGAAATGAGTTAAATTTGAATTTAAAAAAATTAAACTGTTTAAGATATTTTGGGTAAGACAGAATTACTATGAAAGTAAACTATAGCATAGAAGTGTGGATAAAATGTCTGTTCCAGACTATAGAAATAATTTTGTGATAGCATCCATTTATATGCCTTCTTATAGATGTTTATCATAAAAGTCACGGCCGCTTACACAAATTGTAAGCTCCCTCCCCCCTACAAATATTTATCACGCACCCCCCCCCCCCCTCCCCCATATCTGATTCTCCTCCATATATGATCTTTCATGTCTTTCCTTTCCTCAAAAAAAAAAGTTGCTAGCGCTATTAATATAATCATTTTTAACATTTTACAACATAGTTGAAAAGTGTTTATGACTTTGCTCATTCATTCTGTATGTCTGTCTGTTCTTAAATTTTTCTTTTTAAAAAAGGATAGAAGTTTAGGTTATCAGAAAATTAACCGAACAAATATCTGAAGAAGTTAAAACTTCTCCTCTTACAGACCATTTATTCCAAATGTTTATTTTTGAAGAAAGGAAAAAAAAACTTCCGAAATAATTTTTTATCTTTTGCCTTTATCTCTTCTTTTTTTTATTCCCCAGAGTTTATCTTTGACCCTTAGAGTAGGTAGAGTAAATCCGCACCCAATACAGGATTAAGAATTGGGAATTGAAATAATCCGGATCGAGCTGTAATCCAGATTATAGTCGAGAATTTATCATCGGTGAAATGGCAACGGGGAAAAGTTTCAGAAGGAGTAATAGCGAGCAGACGATAAAAAGTTTGAGCGTTTGTAAGCTGTTTTTCCCTAGACAAATACCAATTCTTTTGAAAAGATTATAAAAAATCATTTTTTGGAACATTGCAACAATTTATTCTTTTTGCAGCTTTGAATTATTCAATAACAGGAACCTAGTCAAAATAATAAATAGAATGGATTATCTCTGGTCAATATTTTATGTCAAAATCATCTGTTCTTCTAACGGTATCATATTCCACTTTCTTTCAAAATGAACTTAATTACTTTCCCTACGTATAAATAGATAGTATATTATACTATAGAGAAAGTATTGCTGTGGGGATATTTCTAAATTGAGTTTTAGATGCCCCTGAGATAGAATTGAACGTCTTTGAGGTTATGTCTGCGTGTATGTGATTAAGTTAGTATGTTTGTTTGGAGTCTGTGGAAGCTATATCTCACAAGCAAAAGCGGCGTTTTGAAAAAAAAAAGGTACGATTATTGCAATTAGTGAATATTGGAACCCTCTTAATAGTAAATGTGTTCGAATGTTCAGAAGACTCCCAAATTTTCGCATGAATTTTCGAAAAAAAATCATTAAAAAATCAGGACCTTCAACAATGTTAATCGTATAATCATTACATGCATACTTTTTCGATAAAAAACAAATGATACAAACATTGGAAAACTAGAACGAATCGTTCTGGAGATATTGCACGTTTTTCAAATAAATGTATAAAAAATTATATAAAATTAAAAAAAAAATGGTTGTAAGCAGCACATGACTTTCTCGACAGAATCAAATTTATTTTCTCTATCATAATTAAATTGAGCTTAATTGTACAACATGAGCTTAATTGTGAACATATTTAAAATTACACTGATTTTATAGTTTTATTTTATTTTCCTTTTCATTTGATAATTGGACGTATTTATAGGCGACGTGGCAAAAATGCGAAGAAACTAAAATATCTCTAGAACGGTTAGTCCCCGTGTTATGAGATCGGTCATTATTATTTTCGTCGTTAAAAATTATGTATAAAACAAGCATTTAATTGATACCTTTGAGAATATGTAGTCTTTCATTTTAAATTTCGACGGATTTTGCGAGTCATTTCGCAAAAAAGCAGATTTTTTTATCCCGAATCGTACCAAAATCTAATCAGCAGCAGGGCCACTCAAGTGACTTATAATTTATCAAATTTTGTGAAATTTGGACTGTTGCTGTTTTAGTTAGAATGGATACATGCATTGCACGGACAGACACATACACAGCATACACAGACACACAGACACAGGCACAGACGTCGCATTAAAAAGAAAAAAGAAAGTTGACCCTGTAGGGTCAAATTTCTTTTTCCTTTTTTCTCCCCTCAACTTTCTTTGACCCTGTAGGGTCAAATTTCAAAATGTTGCTATTGATGCCCAGATCAGTTTTTTACTTTGCCCACAATATATAGTAATGCGTGGGGAAAATTTTGGTATCATGTCGAAAATCGCAACTAGAGATTTCGATAGATCTACACTTTCTGAACCTCTAGACTAGAGCACGAAAGAACTATTTTTAACGTGATGTCCGTCCTTTCCTAATGCATTTACATTTTACTTTCTTTACAATACATGGTAATGAATAGGGAAAGTATTGGAATTTTGTCGAAAATCGACACTCGAGTTTTCGGCAGATTTACACATTTCAGGCACCGTAAAATACGAATAAGGCATTTTTAGCATGACTACATGTGTTTATGTGTCCGTGCAATGTATGTATTCATTTTAGATCGAAATGTATTCGACAAAATTTCCCAAAATTTGGTGCGCAAGTCACTTGTAGTAAGGGGTAAGTAAGGGCAAGTAAGTCACTTGTAGATTACCGTGGTGCTGATTAGATTTTGGTACGACTTAAAAAATAAAAACCAGAACATACTTTTTTTTTGTAAAATGGTCTGCAAAAAGAGTTAAAACATAAAAAAACGTGACTGAATATACCTAAATATGCTAATTAAATGTTTGTTTGTATTCATTAAATTGTTTAATATGCAATTTTTGACGGTGAAAAGAATGAGACCAATCTCTTTACTTTAGGACGAATCGTTATCGAGATATTTTCGATTTTCGGCATTTTTGCAACGTCGCCACTTGATAATGTTTCAGTCGCCAAATAAAATCGAAAATTTGATTTAAAATAAATATCCTTGTTATTTTGTGACATTAAACTGAATTTAATACCTTATGAAAGAAAGAATATGCATTTGTGTCTGTAGGGAAAGTCGTATTGCCAACATCAGTACAGAAATAAATTAAATGCTGTATATGAGTATATATAATGTATATCTGGAGAAAAGAATATTTGTGTTTACATTGAAATGAATGAAACAATTGGAAATAATAACAACAAAAAGAAACACGTTATTATCTCTCCTTTTCTGTCTTCCTCAACTATGCTGGAAAAAAAAAAAAAAAAAAAAAAAAAAAAAAAAAAAAAAACAGTTTTTACTGAAAGTTAAGACCACACCTGAAGTTCAGGGGAGTGTAATGAAAGGTAAATAATGTAAACATTTTTATGTACAATTTTAGTCATTTATTTTTATTTATTAAGTACATCATAATTTATTTTATATGGAAATCAAGTTTGTTTGTTTTATTTTCTTGCCCGTTTACATGTTTCATAAACAATATTCTGTACAAAAATGGAAAAAAAAGTTTTCGTTAATTCAAATTTAAAAAACTTTAAAAACGTATATTCTTTTTATCGCACTTTGGCATCGACTTGGCGATAAAAAGTCGAAGTATTTGGCGACCAACAATTACAGTGAATACGATAACCCTAAGCTCAGACCATCAGACGAAAGCAAACCTTCCCGTGTGCGGGGAGAGAGCTAGCTGTTTGCCAGATTTCTCCCAATCTGCTCTTGACTGTTCTCCGTACCCCTGCAGGGTTCTATTATTCTCTGCGTAACAAACGTGCAACGAAAAGAATAAAAAAAATCGAATTTGATTTTTGAACGGTCTATACATTTTCCTTCCTCTATTTTTGGTTTTGCAGCAGAAGTTTCCTACTGTTAATGGCAATATTTTGTTGCAATTATTTATAAATCGAGGAATAACAGTTATAAATATCGTTTTCTATTTTACTTCAAAATTCACGAGTTGAATTGTGTTAAAAAAATGTGATTTCTAATAAAAAATTGTGTTGGGTAATAACCCAAGATTATGTAATCTATAAGGTGGTGAAAACTAACTGTTGCATATAAGTTCTTCAGGGTGCTTTGCCGTGAAGAGCGTGTGTAGATTTTTCTTCAGATTTTGGTTTATTGGATGAGCATTATAATATTTGTGTGTTAAGGATGAACACTGTCTTGCAACATACCTCAATAATGGGTTACACATGCAATGCCGATCTGCATAAGACCTAAACAAACTGAAAATATCTTAATTGACGTCGACTTTCAAAACCGCTTTAATCAGCATTGTTGTATATAAAAAAATTGTGAAAGAAAGCGCTTCCTATCAATCAAAATCCATCATGAAAGAATCGCAAGTGATGCCACAACAAGGATTATCAACATAAAAAAAATTGTTCCATCTCACTTCTTTGATTGTTTTTTATGCAAAGGAAAGGAAAACACTGTTAAGTGTTGAAAGAATCATCAACTATGCTTTTGTACCCCGTGATTTTCGTGGTGTTTTTATTGGGGTACTGTGATGGGGAAGAGTCCCGTCTGTCGGTCTGTCCTTCTGTTTGTGATTGCAAGGGCCTGACGGTTGACTGCGGTAATAGACAGCTGAAAGCGGTTCCCAGGCCCTTACCCAGGGAAGCTAAGAGGATGTAAGTACATTTTTTTTTATTTCATATTTTGCACATTCTTTCCAAATTTCAGGGATTGCTAATCTCACTTTTAAAAAATTACTATTTCAGTCACTACACAGGTCGATAGAAAAAAAAATTCTGATGATTTGGATATAACACTAGTTTTAACTAATTTTAGTATGCTGATTTCAAATATGATGCTATTTTTTTTTCTTTTTTTGTATCACTTCAAGTTTCCGAAATATCGCATTCCGTGTTTATTGCTATAATGTTATATGAATTAAACTTTTGATCCCGCAATTCATGCGGGACTTGCTGATAAATTGATGATTTGCTGATAAAAATATCTCTGTTTTTTGTGTCTCTGGGACAGTTGGGCCAGGGACAAACATTGAGCTCAGAAGAACTGGCCAGCAAGAACATCTTTGAAAGTTGGCGAAAAAAATGTCATACTACAACTGTATTGATGTAATTACTATATTTGTTTGTTAGTCATTGTTACATTTTTAAAACTTATTTATCATACAATTCTGAATACCATTTGTTTACCTTAAACCATTTACGCAATGTACCCGCTTTTTGCCCATCGTTGGACATTCAAAGTACTTTAGAGAAAAAACGTGGTGTGATACGCGAAAACTAATATGATTTTTGATTTCAGCACATCAAAATACCGTAAAATCAACTCTCAACTATAAGTCAGCAAAAATCGTGTCGACCTGTGCATAGCATGGATTTCTAACTTGTTTATAATAAATCGTTATATTGATTTCTTTACAGTAATTAATTTCTAGAAAGTTTAGAAATTTTTATCCTTCTACAATTTTTATTCAAGGCGAAGGGCAAGTTTTTACCTACTAATGTTTTACCAAATGATATTTCATTTACACATAATTGTTTAACTAATTAATATAGAATAGAATATATTAATCAAATAGAATATATTATAATCGAATATATTATAATCGAATATATTATAATCAAACGGAATATATGGTTTTATATTCAAAGCAGATAAGGACAAAACTTTACCAATCGATGTTTAACGTTTTATTAAATATGTAACACATGCATAGCCAAATGTTACCAAAACATTTTGTTTAAATTAAATGTTAGATGATTTCTTTACGGAGATAAATGCCTAGAATTTTATGTTCTATCATTTAAATGAAACCATTTTTATATTAAAAACGGCATGGGGCAACATTTTATAAACTATAATGTTACCAAATATATACCAATAAAACTTGAAAAATTGATTTTTCTTAAAAAAAAAAATATTTTTTATGTCGTTATTCATTTATAACTTGAATTTCCTTTTGTCTTTGCGAGTTTCTTGACTTTAGTCAGATTTAAAAAAGAAAGAATCAAGTATATAGACAATTCTTCCTGCAATGTACAAAATCTGATGAGGGCAACACATGACTTTCCTTATATAATGCAATGAATTTACTACTTTTAGTTAAAAAAATGTTATTCTTATAGTAGATACTTATATTCTTTCCAAGATATGGAATTTTCTTCAATTAGTCGTCATTTTCATTGATTTAGCGTCATTTTTATCTATTTGGCGAGATTTTCGTTAATTTGGTAACATTTAAAAAGTCGCCAAGTTGGCGACATTCCGCCAAATTTGTCACCAAAATCTCGCCAAGCGTTATGGACGGAGAAATAAGATATTCTTATACCAGATAAATGACTATTGGCGTTCAAATACAAAAGTATTACTCAAAGTATCTTTTCTCATGAATGGAACGAGCTAAATCCACGAGAATGATGTCACCCAATTTATCGCAAGATATCACATATGAAAAGTGAACATGTTTCTCAATAGTTAATATATTTTTTTAATTTATGAGATATTTTGATAAATTTATTTGAAAAATGTGCAATATCTCGAGAACGGATCATACTAGCGTTCTAAAGTTTATGTCAATCGTTTTCTAAGGAAAAATTACATAAGAAATGTCTATTTGCGTAACTTTATTAGAGGTTTTGATATTTTGATGATTTTTTCAAAATTTCACTCGAAAATTTAAGGGGGTTCTGAACATTCGATTGCGTTTAAAAACAATAGGCTTCCAGTATTCACGGATTGTGATTTTCGTACCAAATTTCATTCGAATCGCTCCATTCGTTCGTGAGATATCGTCTCCATAGACTCACTGACACACACACCCACACACATGCTTTCACACACACAAACATCACCTCGAAAATGTTTGATTAGTGATAAGGGATGCTTGAAACGTGCTGACCCCGTCACAATACTTTCCTTATACATTATGTATATAAGGAAAGTAATAAGGTTTTATTGGGTAAGGTTTTATTAAGGCATTTTACGGGAAATTTGTGTATTTTCAAAACATCTTAAAGGGCTTGAAAAGTGTATATACCCTTATACGTTTTATTTTATGTGAATTGAAACGTGTGTAATATGCATTTTACTGCGATTAGCTGGTTTCATATTGGTCTTTAGCATTCTAATTCTCTGGCTAACATTGGTCCCCTACCCTCGAAAATTAGAAAAGTTAGTCTGTTAAGAATGAATAGAAATATTATTTTATTAAGTCATACCTTTTTTAGCATATTCAATCGATGTTTTTCCGAACTTTTTACAGCGGGAATTTTGCCCTGAATTAATCTGCCATACAACGGTAAAACAAATAAGTGGGCATAAAAAGTAAAAAAAGAAACGTTTGACTGAAATCTATTTTGGTTGTAAGACTATTTGGAATTCATTAAATAACATAATTTTGAATATGCAACCTGGAAGAGAATACTGAATTAAAAGTAACATTTTATTATATTTTCTGATTTACTATCAACTAAATCCGTCATTTAGTCCGTTTGAACTACTTCCTCATATTAGAAGGTCTAGAGGCGCAATAAGCATTTAAGAAATCAAAAGAATCTATTTTTCTTCAAGTTGCTCATAAAATAAAATAAGCGCTGCTGATTAAAAAATATATAAATTATGTACTCTTCATTTCATGAGAAATAAAAATTTTAAGCTTGAAGATGCAAACAACAACGTAAACTTTCATTATAAGGGCTGTTCACATCAAAGCAGGAAGAAACAGATTTTGAAAAAACGCACTTGGAACGACCATTAGAATGGATGTTTATATTGTTGTTTGTATCTTTAAGCTTAAATTGTTTTACATTTCATGCGATGAAAAGTACATATATGATACATTTTTGTAATCAGCCGAGCTTTTCGCATTTTTTGATCTACTATAAGAAAAATTGATTTTTTGAATGTTTATTACGAGTTATTTCCCTTAGTAAAAATAATAAAAATAAATCCATCAGTTATATGTTTTATTTTCATTCTATGACTCTGATAAGCTCTTTTAACATTCAGCTCTATATATTCAGTTATTCAATTTATTCTTAACAGTTCAGCAAAGAAATAATTTCTTATGTATATTCAAAGTATATTCAAATGAGCTGTCGAGTATTATAATCGGTTAGTCGAGTTAATAGGTTTACTGACTATTGTATTCCAGTAACAGCTAAATCGACAATCAATGCAAAATCAAGTTAATTTAATCTGCAATTAAATGGAATTATCTGAATACAAAAATTCAATTTTCCCGATTATTCATCCCACCCCTTCAAATAATATTTAAACTTTGAAATTTAATTTCCAGATTTTTAGTTAACTTGTGTCAGCGAATGATTAAAACCATTGCTATGTTAGCAATAATTGATTTTCTTCTGCGTTATCCTGCGTGCAAATCGATTAATATAGTTTATACGTACTGCAGCTTAAAATGCACGTTGTTTTTATTACAAAGAATAATAAAAAAGATTGAGTAATCGTTATGATTTGCGGTTTAGAATTTGTAGTGTATGTATGATACAGGAATTTTAAGCTTTTCTCAATAACGCGCCCTTTTCTTTCATAATTATTATTCCAAATTCCTATCTCATGTCCAGCACGTATTGAAACTATATTAAATTCTATCCCACGCCACTAATATTAATAAAGTCTGCCAGCACTTCTTCTTTTCCTAGATCATACCATATATGCTCACTAATCTTAACCTCTGCGTAAACTTTCTCATATGAAACTGTTTCCCCATCACATTTTTAAAGCATAAAGAACGCGAAGGCAGCAACTTTCCTATACCGCCATATCCCTCCTGCTCCGATGCAACTGTACATTATGTAAATCAACGCAGACTGCGTTGAGATTTCTTGAGAGCTGGTCGACGATCAGGAGCTTGGCCGGCCTATGTAATTATATCTGTTTCGAGTGTCATATAATGTAGATTTTTGGTAATGTGAAATGTCTCTTCCCTGGACTATTGTAGCCTATATTACATGTATATATGTGTATTTTTTTATAATTTTCAGACCCCCCTCCCACATCTTCGTTTGCTGAATGTAGATATATAGATATGGAAAGCTACCTATGCCCCATAAACCCCGAGGGGGTTACGTACGTAGAACACAGTTTTCATACCCAGTTTTCCTTAGTTTGAATACCGCGGATTTAAAAAGGTTATTCCCGCCAATTTATTCAAATTTGCGTATTGTAGAACTCCTGACTGGGTTGTGCCCGGAATCGTTTGAAGACGTGCCGCCTCAGATCGTCGATCTGATCCACCCAACAGAGACACGCATCAAATCGAAGTTGTCGGTTCCTGTCTTCCAACACCTGTACCACCCCGAGCTGTGTCGCAGAGTGACATCTGTTTAGTGTGTGCGTTTCATTAATAATGTCGAGAAATGGAGTAGATTATGCTTTGCGTTTAAAATATGAATGATAATATAATTTCATGAAGATAATTATCTACAGATCTGCGTTTATGCTTCAATGTGATTATTTTTTTTTCCCGTTTCTGTATCAGAAATGTATTGCTAGTTCCTTTTTATACATTCATAGTATAATGTAATAGGGAAAATATTGTGACGGGGTCGAACATTCGAATTCCAGTTTCAGGCGGAAGAGCACGTTTCATACATCCTTGAACTCGAATCGAATGTTTTTGAGGTGGTGTCTGTGTATGTGTGTGTGTGTCCGTGAATCGGTCGATGCAATATCTCACGAATGGAGCGTTTCGAACATAATTTGGGACGATTATTATGATCTATGAATACTGGAACTCTATTAATTTTAAACGCGATCGAACAATTAGAAAATTCTCAAATTTTCGAATGAATTTTTGATAACATCGTAGAAAATCAAGACATTCAATAATGTTAAATATATAATAATTTTTTATGTTTTCATTTATTCCAAAACAAATGACACAAACTTTAGATAGCTAGCTTAAACAGTTCTTGAAATATTACACGTTTTTCAAGGAAATGTATCTAAAACAATACATAAAAATCTGATGTGGTCAGCACATCATTTTCCCTGCAGTCTTATATCCACGTTCTCTTTATTTTAATTAAATTTAATTCATTTTTAATTCAATTTTCATTCTCATTTGATAACTGGTCTCATTTATTTTCGAAGGTGGCGTGGAGAAAATACGAAAAAACTAAAATAGCTCGAGAACGGCTAGTCCTAGAGTAATGGGGTCGATCTTATTCTCAGTGGAATGCCACTGATAAAGGACGTAGTGACATCTGGCAGTGAAACAGTGGCATGCCACATCAGTGCCATGCCACTGATGAAGGACGTAGTGACATCCTAAAACTCTCTCGATTTGTAATTTTATGTACGTCATTAGATGGTGCTAATATTAAAAACCCTTTTTCATCAAACAACTTGGTTGTCTTTATTATATCGTTTCAAAATTTATACTTCTTTCATCGAAAGTAGCGTACCACTTATGAATGTGCATAAAAATAATTTCAATATTTTAACACTATTTGGAACATTTTTTTTTTGTAAGAAAATGAGAAATATTTCTACGGGCAAGTATTCGCTTCACTATTTACTTTCACTTGAAATAATTCTAGGCTGTAAAAGATAGATAGAAGCAGTAAGCGACTAAAATGTATAGCTGAGGGGGGGGGGGGGGTAGGAAGCCCCCCTCTTGTTATCCAAGCATTGTTTATCGTAGAGTAAATTTTGAGATGACATTTGTTTAGGAATAATGTCATCTACAGATTATTGTGCATAAAATTTGTATAAAGGGCTGTCTTCATATTAAGACACGCACAAACTTTGAAATTTCCAATGGCAACACCCAACTTTGGCAAACATATTTCGAATCTAGAGCAGAATTCAACCTATGATACTAAATTTCAAGTCATTTGGATGCAGCTCTCCCGAGTTATGAGTATGTAAAGTTTTGAGCGCCTAACGTTAAATTAGTTCCCCAGACTTTTATTCATACGTATCTGCTGTAATAATTATCGTCTCACTCTGATTTTTTTTTTTTTTTGTATTACGTTACTACTAAGCAACCCAAACACGTGATTTTTATATTTTTTAAATAACTTTTTGTATGAAATATGAATTACGAAATTAATGATAGAAAAAAGAAATGAGAATAGGAACATATGCATATTTTTGATGGAAATCGATTAATCGAAGACTTTTTATATGAGTATGCAAAATTTCAGCTGTTTCCGCCCTGTAGTTCTGTGTTGAAATATTATGTTTAAATATTCATTATATTGAAATATTTAATATTCTATATCCTTAAATATTCATCATCAAGATGATTTTAGGAGTCGTATATAAGTTGAAAAAAAAAAGACTAATTTGAAAAAGTTAAATTTATTTTAATGTAATGTTTACTTAATATAACGGACATTTCTTTTTAACTAGTTTTAATAAAATTTTGTATAAAAAGTGTAATATAGATGCAACCTAATCAACGTAATTCTGCAACTGTGTCAAACAGTTAAGGAAGGGGTGGGGGGGTTGAAACTTGTATTGTTATAAATGGGGCTCTATAAGTATATGTATTATTAATTACTCTACAATTAATAGTCCCGAAGTTATTGCAAGTTGAAATCGGCCACAAAATTAAGTGATAATTTATGATAATAAAATATTTATAAAAAAAAATTAATAAATATATAGAAATTTATAATAAAAATATAATATAATAAACAATAAAATTTTTGCTACCTAATTACTATAAGACGTAGTCAAAAGACTAATATGCACATTTTCCGTTTAGTATGATAGTTATTACAGCAATCTAATAACCATTGGACATCGTTAAAATATCTATTCAATGAATTAATCTCATGACTTTGACATATTCAAATGTTATTACGATGTGCTGACACCATTATTCGCGCAATTCGCCCATTAATTTGACCATTTTGAAATCCCATAAGATGATTATTGAAGAAAGTTTGAAGTTCTCAAACGCAAGATGAGATATTTGAATAAACCAGTAACGCCTTTCAGTGAAATAGCAAATCAGGCATTTTATTAGAATAGTTGTGGGCAGTCAACGAAATTTCTTCCTCCAAATTGTGGTTTTCAACTTTGAGCTGATCTCTGAAAATTTTACATTTCGGAATATTGAATATCTCCGTATATAAAGAATGGGAATTGCGCGAAAATATATATTTAGACCAACTTAGGGGGTGAGTGGGGGGGGGGGTCTAGAATTTGTTTATGATGTCAAAATCGGGTGTTGCCATTGAAAATTTCGAAGTTTGTGCGCATCTAGATAGGAAGATAGCCAGCCCTTTGCGGAAATTCTACGCATATGATTTTATAGAGAACGTTATTTTTAATCGAAAGGTGTTTTTTAATTTGTTCTACGATGAATGATGCTTGAAAACCAGAGGGTGGAGCTTTTTTTCCCCAGCTGTAGAATGAGGACCAATAGTTGCCAATTTATTTTTACAAAGATCCTATGGTTTTTAAACAATCTTCGTGTCAAAATTTTCCGTTTTTACTTTCCCTGCAATACATGGTAATGTATAGGGAAAGTATTGGAATCATGTCGAAAATCGCAACTCGAGTTTTCGACGGATCCACACGTTTCGAGACCTTTAGAATACGAAAAAACCATTTTTAGCGTGACGTCTGTGTGTGTGTCTGTGTGTCTATCTGTGCAGATTTTGTATCCACTCTAAATAAAGAACTAATACACCGAATTTCACAAAATTTTGTAGGTAAGTCACTTGTGGGCGGGTCTGGTGCTGATTAGTTGTGGGTACGATTCGGGATAAAAGAACCCGCCTTTCTTTGCGAAATGGCCCGCAAAAGCTTGTATCCACTCTAGCTGAAAAACTAATGGACCGAATTTCACAAAATTCGATAGATGAGTCACGTATAGGTCACCCTGGTGCTGATTAGATTTTGGTACGATTCAGAAAAAAATAACCTGCCTTTTTTTGCAGAATGGCCCGCAAAAATTGTCACAATCTAAACTAAAAAGTTACGTATGCTCAAATATATCCATTAAATGCTTGTTTAATACGTAATTTTTAACGAAGAAAGGAATAAGACCAACCCCATTACACTAGGACTAGCCGTTCTCGAGATATTTTAGTTTTTTCGGATTTTTTCTACGCCACCTTTGAAAATAAGTCCAGTTACCAAACGAGAACGGAAATTGAATTAAAAATGCATTAAATTTAATTAAAATAAAGAGAACGTGGATATAAGTCTGCAGGGAAAGTCATGTGCTGCCCACATCAGATTTTTTAAGTTTGTGACGTTTTTAAAAGCTAAAAGGGCTAGTTTTAAATAGCAAGCGGTTAAATAGTAAACGAGTAAGAGTTCTTTACAAGCCTTATAAGAATATATAATTGAATTTCAGATAGGGTTCTTAGTCTAGAAATATAGTGATTTATAAGATCCTGTAAAATTTACTTTATTTAAAAAACAAACGGCCAAACTTTATAGACTTTATACTTGCTCTTAACTTTGAAATTAATTTTTTTCAATTACGCATCTTTTTTTAGGCGCATATAATCTGTTGTAAACGAAACAAATGAGATTAAAACAACAAATAAACTTAATCAACGCTATCGGAATATGATTAATAGATGTTCCCATGCAAAACCATTTTGGCTCCATCAGATTGAAACCACCGCTGATTTTTTAAAATTAAATTATATATGACTATTATATAATCCTTAAAATCATTAACTATTATCTACTTCCATTTAACTAATCTTCACATTTGCTTGATAGTGATGAATGCCTCAAATCACCTAAAATGGAAAATTTCAATCTTAATCTCTATTTTTAATGGAGCAATTGCCGTATTTCAAAACCCTTTTACTTCTCTCAGCACTTCTCAGTAGATTTGCTGAAAACAGAAAACTGAAGTTGAAAAACTCAGGGCCTTGGTTCCTAGAACCGGTTGAATTTCCAAACAGACGAATCAAAAAAAGAAAATAATGCCTATGCATTGTACAGATATTTAGCATTATGAGTTTCTCACGTTTTCATGCAATGGAATTGTGAAGCGCGTGATCGTCTGCTTCAATTTATTTTAGTGGCATCACTTCGTGAATATTTTCAGAAAAGAAATTCATTTCGCTTTATTTTGATTTCGAGAGTATTTCAGCTTCAGCCATTTTAGAATTGTAAGAAGCTTGTTTGCGTTTTCGTGGTTAGAATATTGTTCCGAAGTTAAAAAGCTATAGTTCTGTTTGTCAATTTAATAGTTCGTAATGGAAGTGATATACCCAGACTTTCTTTAGCAGGATCCCATTTTTTGTCACATTTTTGTGGAAAACAAATAGTTTTCTGAAATTTGCAAGAAGTGCGGAAGACAGCTGTAAATATATTAATTTTGCTTTACAGATAAAATACTTTTAAACCTTTTAGTATACATAATTTGTGAATTATTTAACTTAGAAGGTTCTCGAACATGTATGGGAAAGAAAATCGAATACAATAATTAAATTTATATGCATATTGATAACTTATACTTTCATTTCAGAATGATTCTTTCCCTCAATGAATTAGCCACATTCAAAATACAGTTGGAACTGATTATAACGATCATCGCTGTTATAACAACTCACAATAGCAAAATCCTCTCTTCCTCAAAATTATATATATATTTAGAACTTATGCGATATTATGCAGCAATACATATTTATATGAATGTAAGGGATTCGTAGGAAAGTTCTCAAGTACTCTTAACTTCAGAATGAAATATGCCTGTGTGTATCAAAAGCCTATCAATAGTAAAGTGACCATGTCCAATGGAATAAAAATGAATGCAGCGCCGTTAACGGAGAATTGAAGAAGTTAAGAACACAAATTCAACAGCAAAGCAATCGTTGAAAATTAATCTGTTTATTTTTTGTTTGTTTATCTCATCATCACAAAGGAACGGCTGCACAGAATTTACTGAAATTTAAATAGATATCCTTGGTATGGTCCCACTTAAAATTTATATTCTTCTGTCTGTTTGTTATCATGCTCTTCTGACCCTTTTTAATTACATTTGTAAGTCAAGTAGTTATAGCAGACGATTTTCTTTATTTAATTTTATCAATGAATGTATCTATAGTTTTTGATTCCATTGTTGTAACTATGGTAACCGAGTTGCATTTTAAATACATCGTCTGCATGCAATTTTTTAATACATCGTCTGCCTGCAATTGTTTTAATCAAACTATTGAAAAAATAATGTTATAATTAATTGATTATTTGATTTATATTGTTGATATTGTTGATATAATTATATTAATAAATTATAAATTTTGTTTTTCAAACACACATTTTAATTGGCTTAATACGTATGTATCATTCTGTTAAACGATGGACGTTGTTTAAAAAGTCCAATCGTTACTGGATCCGAAGCTACAATATTTCTACCGGAAAAATTTTAATATACCTGCCTTAAGGTGTTTTCTGCTCACAGTCATGGGTCATCCATCCCATTGCATGCACCATGCTGACGTACAATGACCGCGAAACTATAGTTCACGAGTGGTGATGGATGATCAATTCACAGTTGAGCCTTTTCTTGCTTCTATACAAGATTCTCTTTGCACTTTTAAAATCTTTAACGGTCATTTGGTTCATAGATTTATCTCTGTAATTTTAATTTAAAATTCACCAAAATTACATAATTTTATACTTTTACGTGCCCCTACAACTGTTACTCTGTTAAGGCTGTCGTTGAGGCTGTGAACATCTCTACAAAACTTCCCACCGTCACGTATCCTTATCTCTACGACGTAAACTCCATTTAAAAATCAATTAATAAAATTCATAAATTATACATACCAGCACGCATTCATTTTGAACGCAATCAATCCTCTCTAGTATCCTACGACTTCCGAATTCCTGTTCCACCAATTTAACAAAGTAGCAGCGATATGAGATTAATAACGCTAAACGTTTGCTCGCCACTGTTGCCAAAACCGCTCCCAGAAATCATTTACATCGCAATGGCGTGGTGACGAAATTTTACGGAATGGCGTGTGGCTTAGCCGTTTGCGTCTCTTGACGCGCGCGTGACGGCATGATATTTGCATGCACCTGTGGTAATTGTTGGCGTTCGCGTGGTCGAAGACCCCCCCACATCCACCCGACATTTCTCTCGATTTTGTTGTATGTAGGAGACTAGAAGAAGAAAAAATCAAGATAATCTGTGATGTTTTTAGGGGTTGGGGTTGGGGAGTTATTTAAGGTAAGGGTTTTAATATGTTATCCCCCAAAGTAAGCTCCTCTGTAACTGTACTTACAGCTTAAGCTTCTGCTAAAGAATAAAATTTAAATATTTCCGTTAAAGCGACATAAAATACAAAATTAATAAATAGAATGGATATACGTCAACTCTAATAAACTATTAAATTAAAGACAACCAACATAGGTTTAAAAAGTCATTTAATAAAACCACTTTCCTTGACCTATATAAGTTTACAAAGCCAAAGCGCTTTCGGGCATCACCATGCCCTTCATCAATGGCGGAATGCCACTGTGTAGCCCAGTGGTTAGCGCCCGGGGATTGCACTCGGACGACCCGCGTTCGATTCCAGCCTTTGCCCAAACTGTCTCCGTGTTCACGCGGAGTCGAAGAAGAAGGATCAATCCATGTATTTTTCTTGTTTTCTATGTATTTTTATTCCTGTTCTGTGTATCTATGTATTTTTTAATGTATTTCAAAGCAAATAACAAAACACAGTTTTTCATGAATCAGTTTTGGCCATCTTTCAGAAGTTCAGCAAGCATTAAATACTTTTTTTCTCATATTCTATAACACATTGTTCCCATTCTTCTCATTTCACGCTTTTTTTTAACAGGACTATCGTGTCTGTTTCACCTGCTCTTACAAAAAACGAAACGTCTCGCTCACTAAATAATTATGCACTTAAAAAACAACGCGAAACCATTAAAAAGCATCTTTTTAACCCTAACCCACACTTTGCTTTTATTATTATTTTTTTTTATCAATCCGCGCTCTCAGCTATTGACCCTTTTGAGCAAAATATCTTTACCTTACACCAGACGATTTTCCCGGCGAAAAACTTTTTGTGTTGAGAATCGATTTTGAAAAAGATTTTTTCCCCGTTTTTTCTAAATTCAGAGAACAAAAAAGGAAAAAAAAAAGATAACCAAAGCGCGTAAGGGTATCATAAAAAAAAATCAGTAGTAAACACTTTTTTATTTTAGATTTTTGCCTTCTGTAATATATTTATGGTGTGCAGAAAGGGCTATTACGTTATTGGCGGGGGGTCGCCAAAGAAATTAGGGCGTGCGCATAAAAAAGAATATTCGGAAAAGAATAGCAGGGTGGGTTGTCGAACGTCTACCCCGAGCTTAAGTATCGAGGAGACGTTTTCATTTGGTCGTTCGGACCTCAAGAGGTTTTTTTTCGTTTTAGACAGCAACAAAGCGTTGTTCTATCCTTTGCCACTACGGTGGTTGGTGTAGCTCTCTCTCTCATTCACAGTGATGCGATTTCCTGCGATCTTCAGACCAGACTGAAGTGACAGAGCGTATAATTAAATCAAATTTTATCGAAATATAAAAGGGGGAAAATTTCCGATGGATTAAGTCATGTAAATGTTAATTAATCGAAAATTTGATGTAAAAGAGAAAATTCGTAGGCCTCCTTTGGTTTGGCTAAAAACTCTCTTAGAGAAATGCGTTAAGGCCTATGGGCCAGATCCAAGTTCATGTTGACCTTTTCCTTGAGGACTGTCATAAAAGTTTAATTAAAAAAGTTCTTTATCAAAATTTCCAATGCCGGAAGTGTATTTTTTACGAAAAATCCGATGTCAAAAAGGACCTTCAAAGAAGAAGAAAAAAAAAAATACGTATTGGAAACACATTCTAATTCTTTATAAGATAATTTTGTAGAAATATTTTCTTACAATAGTAAAGTCATTTAACTAGTCGACTATTTATATAAGATATTTTCGTAATAGACATTTTATTAATAGACTCTTTATATAAAACATTTTTATAAAGATATTCTTAGCATATTAACAGCATTTAACTAGTAGACTCTCGATATATTTTTACAAAGGCATTCTAATAATAGACTCTAAGGTATTTTTGTAAAGACATTTTAATAATAGGTTCAATTTAATAATAAATATATATATAAGATCTATTCTAATAGATATACATATAAGATCAACCGTCTAAAATAAATGAGCTATAGTATATGAGCAATAAACATCTATCAGATAGAAATGGAATAGCCATTTTCAGAACAAAACTAATGGATTTGTAATAAGTTTTCTGCTGTGCCTTCATTTAAAAAAATTATGTTATTTTAACACAAAAATAAACCAGGTGCTCAAAAAACTGGGACCGTGGGGAAAATAAATCTTTCTCATATCATTGCTCAAAGATTGTTTAAGATATGGATTGATACATTTTTCTAATTCAATGACCTCTTCATTAAATTTTTGAACTCGTATTTTATTTGTGTGATTTTCTTTACACGTGTAATTTAATATATAAATTGTGAAGTTATTAAAATCATTCATTTTCTTCGAAAAAATATTGTACTTGCAGGTGCCAGTAATTTTCAAAAGTGTTCTATTCCTGTGTTGTAACAGTGATATTTTAAAAATCTGAGAAAACGAGTTATAATGTACACAGGCTTTTATGTAGCGTAAACTTATAAAATAACTGGCGTTCTAACCGTGGTATTATTGTACCTGTTTTCATCGTTCAGATAAAAACCTTTCTAAAGTTCCCTAAAAACGTTGAAGCAGTGGTTGTAATGTTCTATTCTAAACCATTCTGAATTTTAATTTTAAAACACCGCTTCACTTTAAAGACTGTTCACTTCATTCTCTTTCATTACAAAATATTCGGATGTAACAATCCATTAATGGATAACATTTTATTCCACCAAGATATAGTTCACAATTTCACTTACTTCATATTATTTTCATATTACTTTCCTGATATACATAATGTATAAGGAAAGTATTGTGAAGGGGTCGAAAATTCGAATTCGAGTTTTCGACGGAAGAGCACGTTTCAAGCATCCCTGATCACGAATCGAACATTTTTGAAGTAATGTCTGTGTGTGCGTGTGTGTGTGAAAGTATGTGGAGACGATATCTCACGAACGAATGGAGCGATTCGAATGAAATTTGGTACAAAAATCACAATTCGTGAGTACTGGAAGCCTATTGTTTTAAAACATAATCCAATGTTCAGAACCCCCCTAAATTTTCGAGTGAAATTTTGAAAAAGTCATCAAAAAATCAAAACCTTTAATAAAGTCACGCAAATAGACTTTTCTTATGTAATTTTTCTTTAGAAAACGATTGACATAAACTTTAGAACGCTAGCATGAACCGTTCTTGAGATATTGCACATTTATCAAATAAATTTATCAAAAAATCCCATAAATTAAAAAAAATATTAACTGTTAAGAAACATGTTAACTTTTCATATGTAATATCATGCGATAAATTTGGTGACATCATTCTCGTGGATCTAACTCGTTCCATTCACGAGAAAAGACACTTTGAGTAATACTTTTGAATTTGAACGCCAATAGTCTTTTATCCGCTGTAAGAATAGCTTATTTCTCCGTCCATAACGCTTAGCGAGATTTTGACGACGAATTTAGCGGAATGTCGCCAACTTGGCGACATTTTTAAATGTTGCCAAATTAACGAGAATATTGCCAAATGGATAAAAATGACGCTTAATCAGTAACAATGACGACTAATTGAAGAAAATTCAATATCTTGGAAAGAATATGAGTATCTACTATAAGAATCACATTTTTTCTTAACTGTAAAAGTAGTAAATTCATTGCATTATATAAGGAAAGTCATGTGCTGCCCACATCAGATTTTTTAAATTTCAGTATGATGTAATATTCAGTTTATTTACAATGGAATGCAATATTTCATTTTATTATACCCCATCTCTGTACATTGTAATATTGGATATAGCTGCATTCCATTATAAAGTTCCACTGTTCCATTTTGAACATAAATTTTTAATTTCCTAATTATAATATATGAACCAAACTTAAAAACAGCTACATGTTTGCATCGTTTTCGCCGTGTTAGCTTGCAAAACAATTTTTTTTTTTAGTCAAATAATTATTGTAACTGTTGCCATCGTTATTAAAACCACTCTAAAGTTCCGCCTAAAAAAACGTTCTATATCTGTAACGCTCGTCTCAGAAGGATATTGTATAGTTTCATTTAGTAAGACCATTTGATTCTAAAGTTTTATTCTAATCTACTCCTATGTAATAATCCACTATTGAATAACTAAGTAATATTCTAAATTATACACATACCATTTCACTATCATGCGATATTTCAGTACAAAGCAATATAATATTCAATTTTGTATTGCATGTACAAAGCAATACAACATTCCAATCCATTTCTTAGCATTTCTTTAAAATGTAATATTCCAAGATAACTCCATTGCATTGTAAAGCTCCTTTGTTCCATTTTGCACATTATCATGTCATAGTTTCAAAAATATAAACTCAAAACCAATGGTTGCATTTTTATACCTTTTTCAATGTATAAACTTGTAAAACGACTGTTTTATTAATACCAATTATTGCAGGTGTTTCCATCGTTCATCAAAACTGCTCTAAAGCTTTGTAAAAGACCATTCCACTTGTAACGTTCGATTCTCACTCAGAATCATTCTAAAGTTTTATTTTAATAGATCATTCCAGCATTCTATTCTAAAGACCATTTATTCTAAAAACCATTTATTCTCTACTCATGTCCTAGGACGAGTCGGTCTGTCTGAGCTTTCGACCATTTATTCTAACATGTTATTTTTGTAAACTATTAACTGCGTAATAATGCAATATTAAAATACACTATCTCCCATTTTGATATAATATTTTATTCCAGCTCGTTGTAATATTCCATTCCACCTCATTCCATTCTTTTACAGTGTTATATTACCATTCAATTACAATTTTTACTGTGCCAATTTGAACATCGTTCTAAAGTTTTAAATTATAGAATGAAAGCCAAAGTTGGAAACGACTGTAATTTTACATCGCTTGCACTCCGTAATCTTGTAAAACAACTGTCCCACTATAAATTGGCGATTGGAGGCGGGGGAAATAAAAACTGTTTTTCTGTCAATTGGTCATACATTTCCCAGCCTTTAGATTTAAACCAATCTAAAATTCCAAAATTTCAAATTGTAAAATGAAAACCAAATTCGGAAACGACTGTAATTTTACATCGCTTGCACTGCGTAATCTTGTAAAACAAACGTCCGACTATCAATTGATGATTGTAACGGTTCTTCGCTTGGATTCAAACCATTCTAAAGTTCCTTGCCACAGAATCTTTTCTGTTTGCAGGAAGGCCGAGGCAGGCAATTACAGACGATAAAATTTGATTTAATGCCTCCTAAAACGATGGAATTTATTCTATTTGGTAAGGGATTTAGGAGTTCCACAGTGGGGTGACGGCATGTTTTCACGTAATCTAGGTTTGGAGAAAGTATAAATCGTGGGGAAACGACGTGATGTGAAAGTCTTATCTAGGGACTGGAGATAACCTAAAGCAGAAGCATGAATCGCAAATTCGCTTAAAGCGCATTTTTATGCTAAAGTTTGTCAAAATGTAAGATATGTGCTGTTGTCTTTATTTTGCTCGTCGTTTGGAGTGTTCTTTAGACAAAAACATATGAAATATCACTGGATAGCCTGTTAATAGATAATTATTGAGTTAATGTTGAGGTTAGCAGTCTTTTGTGCATGTTTTTTTTTTTGTCTTTTGCCCATGTTTTTTTTAATTTTGTGCATGTTTATGTGGTTATACAAGCATGTTTTTAATAAGATTTTGCGATTTCTTATAAAATTTTCTTAATACGATTCGGACATTTAATGCACAATTTTACAAAATGTAATTGCATGAAAAATTTGTAATAAAGTAATACAAAATATTTATCATTTATAATATAAATTTGAATTCCACAGGTTGGTGATATTGCATGTTAGATTAGAACGAATTACCCGCCCCGAATAAGCACCCGCTTCTTATATTATAATACAATTACAAATAACGCCACTCGATTTACAAATCGCCTGTTTTAAACCAAAATCATTCAACCTTTCGTTTCAATCCAAATCCTTTAGTTTTAACGCATGTGGAGTTCTTCTCAACTATTTGCAACGCATAGGCACAAACATCCACTTCTTCCCATAGGCATAAACATCCACTTCTTCCCATAGGCATAAACATCCACTTCTTCCCATAGGCATAAACATCCACTTCTTCCCATAGGCACAAGCATACACTTCTTCCCATAACTACAAACATAGTACATTTCTTCCCATAGTCACAAACATCCTTTTCTTCTCATAGCCACAAGCATCCATTTCTTCCATTGCCCAGCAAACAGGCAAAAGCACAATATCTAAAATTTCGGTATTTATGGTTTTAGCAATTAATTAACCGGAGATCAGAAAATAGACTAATTAACAAAACTTTCTGATTGAATTTAATTATTTTTGCCAAATTATAGAATTGGGCTTAATTTTTCTTCTTCGGATGCGCTGAAATAAGTAAATAAAATATGCACAATGTCCTAATTTTTTCATGAATGTTTCAAAAATTCATCGGAAAATTTGGGGACTTTCCGAACGTTCTACAGCGTTTGAAATCAATAGACTTCCAATATTCAACGATTGTAATAATCGTTCCAAATTGTGTCCGAAACGCTCCATTCGTTCCTGAGGTATAGCGTACACAGACTCATGGGGGCACACACACATGGGCCAACGGCCGTACCGTGCTGAAAACGCCGGTTCTCGTTAGATCACCGAAGTCAAGCAGCATCGGGCGCGGTTAGTACTTGGGTGGGTGACCACCTGGGAACACCGTGTGCTGTTGGCACATTTCGGGCGCGGCAACCCGGTGGTTTGCGCGCTAGATTTGCACGTTGCCACAATTGCAGCCGTGTTCATGCGGAGTACGATCACGTTAAACATGTGGATCCGTAAGTCCTTCCGAGAGGTTAGTGGTAGGGGAAGGAGGGTACGGTCCCTGTGGATGCCTACCCACTGGGTTCCGATCTAAATTGGGTGGAACTTCCCAGCTGTCCAAACAGTTACCTTACACCTTTCTGGTAGGTCGGACTGTCTGGGTCTCAACAACAACAACAACACACACACACATAATGCTTACGTAAATGAAATGTGAAAGACATGAGTCTCAGATCTGCCAAATTTTCGTAGCGATTTGCGGCACACAGCCGCTTAGAGGTGCCGTAACGTATTCAAGTAACTTCCTGCAGTCATTTAATTATGATTATTAATTATCTAATTAAAAAAGAGCTTAAATAATTCGGAAGCCAACGAGATTACAGAGAGTAAGCTGATCCTGGGATTTTCCCAAATTAGCGGTTTTCGTGCTTTTGTTCTTTCCGGATATGGAAAAAGCAATTATTGGCAACTCCCACCTTTTGAATTTTTTCATTCATTGAATGCAGTTATTCTTTTTTGATCGTCTAGCGGTTGCATTTAAATCTGCGCGGGATATCTGAAATTCGATTAATGTTTAAAGTGTTAAGAAGATTAGTTTTATGACTTAGTAATTTATTTTCTGTGTTTTGCTTCTCTCATTCGGGCTTAATTGCAGCATTAAAAGAAGGAACATTTGGATTTACTACTATGAAGAATAACAAAGGCAGTGAAATTCATTCATAACGAATGAGGTTACGATAGGTGAATTGAATTAAGAAGATTAGTTTTATGACTTAATATTTTATTTTCTGTATTTTGCTTCTCCCATTTGGGCTTAACTGCAGTATTAAAAAATCTGATGTGGGCAGCACATGACTTTCCTTGCAGATTTATATCCACGTTCTCTTAATTTTAATTAAATTTAATTCACTTTTAATTCAATTTTCGTTCTCATTCGGTAACCGGGCTTATTTTCAAAGGTGGCGTAGGGAAAGTACGAAAAACTAAAATATCTCGAGAACGGCTAGTCCTAGCGTAATGGGGTTGGTCTTATTCTTTGCTTCATTAAAAATTACGTATAAAACAAGCATTTAATGGATAAATTTAAGCATACGTAGTTTTTACTTTAGATTTTGACGGTTTTTGAGGGACATTTCGCAAAAAAAGGCAGGGTATTTTTTTCCGAAGCATACCAAAATCTAATCAGCACCAGAGTAACCTACAAGTGACTTATCTACCGAATTTTATGAAATTTGGTCCATTAGTTTTTCAGCTAGAGTGGATACAGGCTTTTGCGGCCCATTTCGCAAAAAACAGCGAGTTCTTTTATCCCAAATCGTACCCAAAACTAATTAGCACCAGATTCGCCCACAAGTGACTTACTTACCAAATTTTATGAAATTCGGTCAATTAGTTTTTTAGTTAGAGTGGATACAAAATCTGCACAGACAGGCAGACAGACGCACAGACGTCACGCTAAAAATGTTTTTTTAGTATTCTAGAGATCTTGAAACGTGTAGATCCGTTGAAAACTCGAGTTTCGATTTTCAACATGATTCCAATACTTTCCCTATACATTACCATGTATTGCAGGGAAAGTAAAAATCTGATGTGGGCAGCACATGACTTTCGCTGCAGACTTATATTCAAGTGCTCTTTATTTTAATTACATTTAATTCACTTTTAATTCAATTTTCGTTCTCATTTGATAACTGGACTTCTTTTCAAAGGTGGCGTAGAGAAAATACGAAATAAATAAAATATCTCGAGAACGGCTAGTCCTAGTGTAATGGGGTTGGTCTTATTCTTTTCTTCGCTAAATATTACGTATTAAACAAGCATTTAATGGCTATATTTGAGCATACGTAGTTCTTAAGTTTAGATTTTGATGATTTTTGCGGGCCATTTTGCAAAAAAAGGCAGGTTATTTTTTTTCGAATTATACCAAAATCTAATCAGCACCAGGGTGGCTTACAAGTGACTTATCTACCAAATTTTGTGAAATTCGGTCCATTAGTTTTTCAGTTAGAGTGGATACAAGCTTTTGCGGGCCATTTCGCAAAAAAAGGCAGGTTCTTTTAACCCGATTGGTACCCAAAACTGATCAGCACCAGATTCGTGCACAAGTGACTTACCTACCAAATTTTATGAAATTCGGTCAATTAGTTTTTTAATTAGAGTGGATACAAAATCTGCACAGACAGACAGACAGACACACAGACAGACACACAGACAGACAGACAGACAGACAGACACACAGACAGACACACAGACAGACAGACAGACACACAGACACACACACAGACGTCACGCTAAAAATAGTGTTTTCGTATTCTAGAGGTCTCGAAACGTGTAGATCCGTCGAAAACTCGAGTTGCGATTTTCGGCATGATTCCAATACTTTCCCTATACATTACCATGTATTGCAGGGAAAGTAAAAATCTGATGTGGGCAGCACATGACTTTCCCTGCAAACTTATATCCAAGTTCTATATATTTTAATTAAATTTAATTCACTTTTAATCCAATTTTCGTTCTCCTTTGATAACTGGACTTATTTTCAAAGGTGGCGTGGAAAAATACGAAAAAAAACTAATATATCTCGAGAACGGCTAGTCCTAATGTAATGGGGTTGGTCTTATTCTTTTCTTCGTTAAAAATTACGCATTAAACAAGCATTTAATGGATATATTTGAGCATACGTAGCTTTTTCGTTTAGATTTTGATAATTTTTGCGGGCCATTCTGCAAAAACAGGCAGGTTTTTTTTTTCCGAATCGTACCAAAATCTAATCAGCACCAGGGTGACCTATACGTGACTCATCTACCGAATTTTGTGAAATTCGGTCCATTAGTTTTTCAGCTACAGTGGATACAAGCTTTTGCGGGCCATTTCACAAAAAAAGGCGGGTTCTTTTATTCCGAATCGTACCCAAAACTAATCAGCACCAGCCCCGACCACAAGTGACTTACCTACAAAATTTTGTGAAATTCGGTCCATTAGTTTTATAGTTAAAGTGGATACAAAATCTGCACAGACAGACAGACAGACACACATACAGACACACAGACACATAGACAGACACACAGACACACAGACAGACACACAGACAGACACACAGACACACACACAGACACACACACAGACGTCTCGAAACGTGTAGATCCGTCGAAAACTCGAGTTGTGATTTTCGGTATGATTTCAATACTTTCCCTATACATTACCATGTATTGCAGGGAAAGTAAAAAGGAGACATTTGGATTTACTAAATAGATTGGATAAACGTCAACTTTAATAAACTTTTAATTTAAAGAGAACCAAATTAGGTTTAAAAAGTCATTTAATAAAACTACTTTCTTCGACGTACATAAAGCCAAATTCATAAAGCCAAAGGGCTTTCGAGCATCACCATGTCCTTCATCAGTGGCATGTCCTTAATTTAAAAATTTGGATTTACTACTATGAAGAATGACAAAGGCAGTGAAATTAATTTACAACGAATGAAGAACAATGGGTCAATTGGGTGTTGTGTCTTTGGTTCAGTGGATAAAGGGTTTATGTTAATACTATCACTTTCGTACGCATCTTTTTACTTTCCGTATATACATAATGTATAAGGAAAGTATTGTGACGGGGTCGAAAATTCGAATTCGAGTTTTCGACGGAAGAGCACGTTTCAAGCATCCCTGATCACGAATCAAACATTTTTGAGGTGATGTCTGTGTGTCTCTGTGTGTGAGTGAAAGTATGTGTGTGGGTGTGTGTCAGTGAGACTGTGGAGACGATATCTCACGAACGAATGGAGCGATTCGAATGAAATTTGGTACAAAATCACAACCCGTAAATACTGGAAGCCTATTGTTTTTAAACGCAATCGAATGTTCAGAACCTCCCTAAATTTTCGAGTGAAATTTTGAAAAATTCATCAACAAATCAAAACCTTTAATAAAGTTACGCAAATAGACATATCTTATGTAATTTTTCCTTAGAAAACGATTGACATAAACTTTAGAACGCTAGCATGATCAGTTTCAGAGATATTGCACATTTTTCAAATAAATTTATCAAAAAATTCCCATAAATCAAAAAAATGTATTAACTGTTGAGAAACATGTTCACTTTTCATATGTGATATCTTGCGATAAATTGGGTGACATCATTCTCGTGGATCTTGCTCGTTCCATTCATGAGAAAATATACTTTGAGTAATACTTTTGTATTTGAACGCCAATAGTCATTTATCTGGTATAAGAATATCTTATTTCTCAGTCCATAACGCTTGGCGAGATTTTGGCGACGAATTTGGCGGAATGTCTCCAACTTGGCGACTTTTTAAATGTTGCGAAATTAACGAAAATCTCGCCAAATAGATAAAAATGACGCTGAATCAATGAAATGACGACTAATTGGAGAAAATTCAATATCTTCGAAAGAATATAAGTATCTACTATAAGAATAACATTTTTTTAACTGTAAAAGTAGTAAATTCATTGCATTATATAAGGAAAGTCATGTGTTGCTCACATCAAATTTTTTTTATATATATTTGTTCGAACTTTTCTATACTTGTCTGAAACGTAACGAAACCCAGACTCTTAACATTTATCTTATCGTTGATTAGAACGAATTACCCACCGTTGCCCGGGTCATAAATAAGCACCGACTTATAAATAAAATAAGTGCCCGCTATTTAAATAATACAAATACCATACTCAATTTCCAAATCATTTGTTTTAAACAAAAATGATTGTCACCGTACACATAAAATCTCCAAATCACAAAATGAGAATAACAACTGATCATATATGTCGTAAATCTCTCATGAAAACGTGAAAGGAAGTATGTAAACGGCTCCGATTCTCCCGCTTAGGCGCATGCGCAAATTCAGGCATGGCTTCAATAGGTCCAGGAACTTTAATTCCACGGCTAGGGCTGAAGAAAATAATTTAGAAATTTTAAGAGTTCGCTCGATTAAGAAATTAATTAACTGATGTCTTCAGATTTATGCTTTAGAACAGTGTGTGATATTTAAAGTAGGTGGTGTTAAATCATAAATAGTTAATTTGCCGTCAATTTTTCATATCGCAATTTAAAATTCGGGGACGTGTAAAACGTATATATATTTTTTAAAAATCACGAAAATTCGTCTATTAATAGTGTGAATGCCGTTCAAAGTTTGTTCACAGCTTGTTTTATTATGTAAGATGTATTAAGAGATTGTTCACTAAAACATGAAAAAGAGATTATTAACTATACCATGCAGACATCGTTTACTACAGCATGCATAGAGCGTTTATTAATACACGAACAAGCGTTTATGAATGAATGAACAAGCGTTTATTAATGCATGTATGCGTTTATTGATGCTTGAACATTGTTTTCAGTCGTTAACAAAAGCCTGAACAAAACGTCATTGATAAATGCTTCTAAAAGAGATCTTTAACTAATTTGCAAGAAATAGTAAAATAATAATATTGTTAACTAATGCACAAGAATCGATCGTTTATTAATGTATGAAAAAGAAATCGTTCACTAATGAAGAAACAATCGTTTACTAATACATTAAGAATATATAGTTTACTAATGAATGAAAAAGATATCGTATGATACTGAAGAAGAAGCGAAGAATTTAGAAGCATTTAGAAGCGATTATTTACTAATACATTTACAGGCGATCGTTACTAACGAATTTAGAGATGGCTGTTCACAAATGTATTTAGAGGCTATCAACTACTAATGCATAAAGAAGACTTCAGTCACTATTTTAAGAAGTGATCGTTTACTAATGCATGAAAAGGACTGGTTTCCCAATGAAACTAATGCATTAGGGTTTACTAATGCATTATAATGCATTAGGGTTTACCAATGTATTATAATGCATTAGGGTTTAATAATGCATTATAATACATTAGGGTTTACTAATGCATTATAATGCATTAGGGTTTACCAATGCATATAGAAGCTATCGTTTATTAATGCATTTAGAGCACCATAATGCATAGATCATTGACTAGTTATATGAAGAAGACTCCGTTCCTAATCTAACATTACGAATGTTTAGAAATGCATTAAGAAGCAACTATTTACTAATGCATGAAGAAGACATCGCTAACTAATGTATTAAGAAAGGATTGTTTATTAATGCCCGAAGAAAGCATTGCTCACTGTGAAAGAGAGATTATTTCCTAATGCATAAGGAAATAATTGTTCACCAATGCATGAAGAAGGACTTGTTTGCTAATATGTATATTAAGAATAAATTATTAGCTAATGAATTAAGAATATATTGTTCGTTCATTAATGCATGAAGAAGGTATCCATTCACTAACGCATTAAGAAGAGATTATTAGCTAATGCGTTAAGAATATATTGTTCACCAATGCATGAAGAAGTGATCATTCAGTAATACATCAAAAATATGTTATTAGCTAATGCATTAAGAATATATTGTTCGTTCACCAATGTATGAGGAAAGGATCATCCACTAATGCACGAAGAAGATATTATTAGCTAATGAATTAAGAATATATTGTTCGTTCATTAATGCATGAAGAAGGGATCCATTCACTAATGCATTAAGACGAGATTATTAGCTAATGCGTTAAGAATATATTGTTCACCAATGCATGAAGAAGGGATAGTTCAGTAATACATTAAAAAGAGGTTATTAGGTAATGCATTGAGAATATATTGTTCATTGATGAGTTCGTTTCTCATGATGAAGAATTCTTTAAATTGAACAGCATTTAATCGAGTTCCGAAGACATATGTGTTTATGAAAAGAAATCAGTTTTTTTAGAGTCCTTTCAAAGAAATTATACACTGTAATATATTTATGGACCGTTTTTAATAACATTTTATGAAGATTTTATGATTCAGAAACATATACACTGCCTTTGATAGAATATTAAAAAAATGTTATAAACAGTCTTCCTTTCTACACATAAACTTTCTTATTTGTAGAATTATATTCTAAATTTTCGTAGCTGCTGACAACTAACGGATGTTTGGGGGTAAGGCAGAGTATTCAAAGAATTTCCTTCAGTCATTTAAATATTAATATTAATCATCTAATTAAAAAAGAGCTTAAATAATTTAGAATTCAATGAGATTACATTTCAAGCAGAGGGAAAGCAGCTGATTCTGTGATTCTTCCCCAAATTAGTGTTTTTTCTCCTTTTGCGCATCCCGGAAATAGAAAATAAATAATTGGCAACTCCTGCCCTTTGAAATTTTCATTTACTGAAATCTTTACCAACGGATCTGTGCGTTGTTATACTTAAATCTGTTCTGAGTATCTGAAATTCGATTAAAGTTAAAGAGCGTCAAGTGGCTTAATTTTGAGTTAATAAATTATTTTCTGCATTTTAATTCACCTTATGGAGCCTTAATAGATGGAGCCTTAATAGATAGCATTAGAGAATAATAGAGAGCATTAGAGAATAATAGAGCCTTAATTATGGAGCCTTAATAGATGCATTAAATTCGAATTTGCTAATTCGTCAAAGTGAAAATTTGAATTTAGAATTATGGATAATAAAAATGGCAACATGTTCTTCTATAATGAAACTGAGAGAATCGATGTAAAGTTCGTTTCGCTCATAACTAAATACAAATACCCATGAATATTTAGTTAAGCTTCTTATAGAGCGTGTAAAGAGGTTTGTGACTCACTCCAGATTCAAAGTCATTTTAATGAAGATTTAGGTAAGCAAGACTTCACAAGCTTTAAAAGAAGGTAATTTTTTTTTTCACCACAAACTAATAGCAAAAATAAAATAAAAATAAAACCAAAATATCTATCCTATCTCTTTACTTAGTTGCTGATTTATTCACCGCGGCGTGTGCTAAGCATATCTTCTGCTCCCAGCGCCGCCTGTAGAGAGACAAGTGACATCATAGTGTTTGTTTTACAGGGAGTTGACTGATGGGAAGACTTAGATCAATTAGTGTTTACCCAAAATGTCATCATGTGGTAAATATCTAAAAAGAAAACTGGAAAAAAAAGTGTTTCTTCCGTTTTTTGCCCCCCCTTCGACGAATTTTAGACAGCCCCAAGAAAGATAAGAACCTTATTAAGAGTTGAGATGCGGTTTGAGGGTATTTTACTGTTTTTTGTGATTTCAGTTTTATCTTGAGTATACGAGTAAACGTCGGTGAAATCAATTTTTAACGATTATTGATTTTTTGTGGTTTATTCCGCTGAGAGACACAGAGAGAGATAAACGAGATCAAAATAGTGCTCTTGCCGAATAAAATATTTAATATTTTAGGGGGGGGGGTAACAATTTGCTTTTAAAGCTGTTTTATCAGGATTTTATTGTTGAGTTAGAGTTTATAAGTTCGAAATTATTTTTCAACCAACTATAAAATGTGGCTCAATCAATGGTGGCTCATTTTGTGTGTTCTGGTTGATAGTACATACTTTTCTTTTACAATCTGATACATTTGATTTAGAATTCAAATCAGTCATAGGTAATTTAAAAAATAGTTATAATTAAAAGGGCTACGTTTGATTTGAAGGAGACTAGGATCCTTCAGCAGTGTACCCTAGACCTGAAAGTACATATCAGGTCCTGCTGGAACTTGGCGCATATCATTTTGAGATTTTATAACTTTTTTGGAAGGAGGTTTTTGTTTTCTGGGCGTGGCGGAGAGATTTTTTCCCCTTAAAGGGATGTTTTTCTGAGATTTAGATTACATATTTTCAGTTTGGCACTTTCATTGCTATTAAATTAGTAAAATAATTTGATTTTTTTCTTTTTTTCAAATTTTGAGATTTGTTGGGACAATGTGCTTGAAATTTGTAGCTTTTTCTAACTTGAGATTACATTTTTTCAAAACTGTAATTTCAGAATTTTTTTTACAGAAAATTTAGAAACTTTATTGAAGAAAGTTTTTCTTGTAAGATTTCCATTTCTAAATTTGATTTTTTTTGTATAAATATTTTATTTATGTGCAGATTATTAAAATCTGCGTTACTAAATCAGACAATTTTGTTGCTAAATCAATCAAGCGCCCTCTCTGGATTTAATAGAGCTATACACAAACAGAAAACAGCATAAATCTTAAAATTAGCCAAAGAATACGATTTACACTAACCAACATTTAAAATATCTAATATAATAAAAGAAGATGTCTGTTTGTGTGTTCGTCTGTTGCTCGCGTAGTGGAAAAATATTCGACCCACAGCTAATGATGATGTCAGTGATAGTACAACAGGTCAGGTTCCAGGGATATTTCGATGCGATTTTTCTTTTTAATTCGAATTAGTTTTTAGTTGTTTTATGTTGAAGCGTAATTTTGTGCGATTTACACACAAATCGGTTAATTAGTGATCGAAAATATTATCATATGTACTTTTCATCTTGACACCATTGGAAAGATTGGAGAACATTCTTTCGAACGAGCTTTGAACCGAATTTGTAGAACAATTCTTTCATATTTAGAAGAATTTTCGAAAATACATCGAAATACGCGTAGTTTATGCAATTCCATTTCTATACTGCTGCATAGGAAAATTGTAGATTCGCACGTTCCTAATTTTTGGCATGAATATGATGTGATATCTTCATATTCTAATAAAAGTTCTTTTTCCACATTTATGAATTTTTATGAAGATCTATAAAAGTTGTAATTATCCATATCGAGGAAAGCGAGCAGAAAAAGCGAGCGAAAGTATTCTCAGAATCCGTGACATCATACCATGATTTTTCTTTGTTCTGAATTAAAGCGAAATTTAGAAGTAAATTGTCGTATTATTAAAGTGTTCGTAGGTTTTCGAGAATTAGCTGCGAATTCTAGTGTAATTTAAAGCAAAATTGCATCTTATAATTCCCAGGAAACGCCGGGTATTCGTTCTAATATATATGTTACTGGCAAAGTATGAAACGCCGGCATTCTATAGAATCCATAGGCATTGTATATAATGCCGGACATTTTTAGGCAAAGTATGTAATATGAGAATTATTACATACTTTTCCTAGGCATTCTATAGAATGACAAATGCTATTTAGGCAAAGTATAAAAAAAGGTCCTGATAAGGCTATTATATTTAGGTAAAGTATAAAAAAAGGTCCTGATAAGGCTATTATATAAATGACGTGCTTTACATAAATTATATAAATGACGTGCATTACATAAATTATATAAATGACGTGCATTACATAAATTATATAAATGACGTGCATTCATAAATTATATAAATGACGTGCAATTTTTTGTTGAACAAATTTAAGTAAAATTGCGTTTTTTGACACTCCGAATAAACCGCATAGTGCAACTGACAAATTCTGAGCCTGAGGCGCGCGTTAAAAGTCACGTGCCTTGCCACGTGTTATTTGAAACGAATCGGAAATGTATTTCATATTTTGCCGGTTTCTCATTTGGCATTTTATAGAATGCCTAGGAAATGTATGAAATATGAATCGTTTCATACATTGCCGGCTAATTTTAGGCATTATATACAATGCATAGGGATTCTATAGAATGCCGGATTTCAAACTTTGCGGGTAACATATACAATAATTTAAAGCATTCTTTAAACACTAAATTAAGTCGAATATTTATTTTTAAATGTTCGTTGCAGCAATAAAGAAACATTCTTAAAAACCAAGGCTTCCTTTAAATCCAACAAATAAATAAACAGCAGAACCACTTATTCCATTAAGTTGAACATCTTCCGAACACGCTCTTTAATCGATTTTAGTATTTTAATCGGTTACATTGTTCTTTACCACCACGTAATGAGACTGCTTGGCCAAATCTTACGTTTTCAGCGTGGGCGTCTAGAGATTTCTTTGCCTGGGATCAAGGCTGACAACATGCTAGCGTAGGAGCCCGCTAATATTTTACACACGATTTTTCTACAGAGTAAATTGGCAACGCCGTGTTGCGTTATTAAATGACTCAATTGTTAAAGTGGATGAGAGATTTTTATGGGACGGGTTGTTTGAAATAGGGACTCCTTATGAGAGGGTTGGAGAATAATTATTTGATTTAAAAATCTTGATGTGGGCAGCATACGACTTTCCCTACATAATGCAAGTACTTCACTTTCCTCAATGAAAAGTAGTGATGGACAAGATCCATGGCACAATGCTTTTAACGTTTAAAAGTACACTGACATTGGGAGTTTTTTGGATAACAACATGTAAAATTATTTTGCCGTACCCAATTAACTTATATTTCGTGCAAATATAACCTGACAACTAGAAATGTTACTAACATCTGCAAAGCAAGATATTTCATTACATTACAGTATGTTAATTATAATTTCACCAATTTGGCGGCCATTTTGGCCAATTTGACCCCCACATTAAAAAATCGTTAAGTTGGCAATATTTCGCCAAACTAGTCGCCAATGTCGCCCAATTTTTCGCTAAATGTTACATATTTGATAATACTTGTTACCGTTTACTTCATTTTTATGTATTTTTTTAGATACATTTATTTTAAATATGCAGTATCTCAAAAATGGTCCAAGCCAGTCTTCTAAAGCTTATGTCATTGATTTTAGAATAAAAAAATACGCTTGAATATTTTTTTTTAGAACAGAGTTACTGAATGTCTTATTTCTTTTTTATGATTTTTTTTAAAAAATTCATTCGAAAATTTAGGGGTTCCTTCGAACGTCCGATTACGTTTAAATTCACTAGGGTTTAAGTATTCACGGATTGTAATAATCGTACCGAATTACGTTTGAAACGCTCTATTAGTTCGTGAAACATCGCATCCACACACACACACATCATCATCATCATCATCATCTCTAAAACGTTATCTCGTTCTCTCTAACTCCATGGTTCAGACAGTTTTTTACACATGGATTTAACGTATATCCGCTAATGTACCTATCCTTGCACAATTATTGAGGTATTCGGGAACTTTCTTAGAAAGCTTGTATAAGTTGGTGGAGGTTTACAGTTTTCCTATACCTCTCATTAGTCAAGTTAACTCTAGTATATTTCTTCGCTAGGTGTAGTTGAATTCTCTAGCCAAAATCACCAAAAAATATAGTTTCTGCCAATTACATCGTCATCTTGTAGGTCAGTGACTGACTTGAATTTTCTCTCACACATCGCTTTTCTCATCCGCGATGTTCTGTCTCAAATTGTGTGGGTTGAGTTTTTGTTGGATTACGGCTGTCAGTGAGTTTACGCCCGCCGCACCAGGAATTGTTTCAAAGGTGTGTGTGTGTCCTGTAACCATTAAAGGTGTGCCCTTACTTTTCTTCATTCAACTTCTTGAAATTCCCATTTGGTGGTGCAAGTGGAACACCTGGACAAAATTCCCGTACAGAAGTTGATCGGGAAATTCGGTGTTCAGGTCAACGTAGGAAATCTGGCTGTTTTCATACGCATTTGTGAAGTACACGTCAAGCTGAAAATAACTTGAAATACGTGCAAATTCTAAAAGAAATCACATTGCTTTCAAAAACATAATAATAAATAATAAATGAATAAGTTTATAAATAAAAAAAATCTGATGTGGGCAACACATGACTTTCCTTATATAATGTAATGAATTTACTACTTTTCAGTAAAAAAAATAGGTTTTTTCTTATAGTAGATACTAATACTCTTTCCAAGATATTGAATTTTCGACAATTAGTCGTCATTTTCATTGATTTAGCGTCATTTTTATCCATTTGGCGAGATTTTCGCTAATTTGGCAACATTTAAAAAAGTCGCCAAGTTGGCGACAATTCGCCAAATTCGTCGCCAAAATTTCGCCAAGCGTTATGGACGAAGAAGTAAGTTGTTCTTACAGCAGATAAATGACTATTGGCGTTCAAATACAAAAGTATTACTCAAAGTATCTTTTTTCATGAATGGAACGAGCTAGATCCACGAGAGTGATGTCATCCAATTTATCGCATGGTATTACATATGAAAAGTGAACATGTTTCTCAATAGGAAATATTTTTTTTTCATTTTATATGACTTTTTAATAATTTTTTTGAAAAATGTGCAATATCTCGAGAACGGTTTATGTTAGCGTTCTAAAATTTATGTCAATCGTTTTCTAATGAAAAATTACATAAGAAATGTCTATTTGCGTAACTTTATTAGTGGTTTCGATTTTTTGACGATTTTTTCAAAATTTTATTTGAAAATTTAGGGGGGTTCTGAACATTCGATTACGTATAAAAACAATAGGCTTCCAGTGTTTACGGATTGCGATATGTGTAACAAATTTGGTTCGAATCGGTCCATTCGTTCGTCAGTTATCGTCTCCACAGACTCACTGACACACACACACACACACACACACACACAGACATCACTTCAAAAATGTTTGATTCGTGATCAGGGATGCTTGAAACGTGCTCTCCCGTCGAAAACTCGATTTCGAATTTTCGACCCCGTCACAATACTTTCCTTATACATTATGTATATAAGGAAAGTAATAAAAGAAATTTAAAAAAAAATTCTATTAAACATTGAGTTTAGTTGCCCTATAAAAAACAAAATGTATAATAATATGTGTTCTTGCTATGGAAAAGGATCTGCGTTGGCAAATCTGAAGAGTAAAGCATCCCGACGCCGTTCGTAAATCGAAGATCAAATATATGAAGTTTGGTAAATATGCGCCAAAATAAAGACGCTGAAATGGTAGCAAAAGTTATTCCCGTACGAATATTTCACCCGTTGTACAATCATTTAAACACATTCGAATATAAAATTTAAAAATCTCTTTTGACCGTATCCAGTAGTAACGCCAGAAAAAAAAAAAATGGGGATGGGGTGGAGGTGGGGGTGGCATGCAAATAATTCATTTTCCAGATATCAGTTTTTCGAAATTTAATAAGCTGGATGGATTCCGGGAGGAGTTATGACCCCCAAATACCTCCTCCCCTTGGCGAAGCCACTGACCGCAGCAATACAATATCAAGAATCAATAGCAATATCAAAAATATAATGCCGTTTATTTTTATATCTATTGACGTAAGAAAAATTGTGTAAAAATTATATTTTGCATAAACATATTTAATTTAATTCCGGTACTAAGCAACACGATATTTCTTTAAATAAAGTATCGAAATAAAATTATACAAGCGGTTTTTATTAATTTTTCTACCTATAACCTCAAGGCTTACAAATTCAAAACGTGGACGGGGTTATCCGCAGCGACGTAGAAAATAACCATACAGAATTTGAAAAAAATCGTCAAAAACTTTTGTACAAACATATTTTTAATATTATAATATATACGTATATATATATATATGTCTTCATAAAATACAGTATAAGATAACTTCCAGAAAAAAGATAAAGAAAATTAGTATATAATATATATTTTATCAAAAATTGATAATTTATCAGTGATCTTAATTATAAAAAGTTTAATAAAAGTTAGTTATAAGTAGTTTTCTTCGTCAAACAGGCACTTGTTTGCCCTCGTTGGTGTTGATAGTCTGTTGGATTTATCCTTATTATAGGCTCTTTTTAATGTGAATAACATCTGTGCTTGGGGGGGGGGGGGTATTTGTGAAAATCGGAGTGTTACAGAAAATATAAATATTTCGAACGCTAATACCCCCCGAAGCTAGTAGAAAAAAAAATGTAAATAAATTTTTCTTATTTTGTCGGGAATATGATCCAGATTATGAATATATAAAAATAATTGTAATTTCTTGAACTTTGCTTTACGAAAAAACTTTAAAAAGTACGAGTAAGTGTTTTTTTTTTTCATATTTCTTACTTTTTTTCTGATTATTATTAATGATAATTTTATCCCGGGTTTTGATACACGCTTGGCATCTCATTCTCGACGCCTTGAGAGTTAAATATTTGTTTGAATTTTTAGGCATCTGATTCTGTTATTTGGCTTTAATAGCTGTCAATTGTATTTGATTTCAATATCTGTCAATTGCATTTATCTTCTGCTGTATGAATTTTATAATCAAATGTTTTTCATTCAAATTTTTCCATATGTAATCTGACAATGTTTTTCATTCAAATTTTTCCATGTGTAATCTGGCAATTTGTATACAAATTTTGTTTGCGGTTGTTGATTAAGTATAAGTGCCTAGGTATCCCCCCCCCCCCCCTCTTTTCTTTGCAACTGATGATGAAGTCTAACTCTCGAAAGAATTCTGGTTTTAATGTGATTTTAAGGTCTTATTCAGTGGTTGGAAAAACTACTTTATTATTGTAGTGATCTACAACTACAACTGCATTATGACAAATATAGTTAACTACAACTACTTTTTTTAAAAAGTAGTGACTACAAACTACTTTTAAAATGTAGTCACTACATAACTACTTTTATAAGACAAATATTGCCACAGCTTCAATTTTCACAAAAAGTTGAGGATATGGGTATACTGTTGTCATTTAACATACTTATTCTGAATAATTAAAATTTACTGATCAACTTACCAATCTTTACGCTTTTACCTACTTCTGAAAAGAGTAAAATAAAATAAAAGTATAAACTTCATGAGACAATGGCCATCCTAACCCTGTAGTATCCCTGCAGCCATTCATCGTACAACGTTACGCAGAAAACTAAATTTCACACAAATGAAGAAAGGGTGATAACATGATATGTAGAATGGCACCTTGTTTGTTTACTGAAGTAACGTTAAAAGTAGCGTCCAAACTCCATACAAACTACTGATTTATTGTATCGCGCTACTCGCTACACTACTTATTTTTAAAAGTAGTACGTTACACTATGAACTACGAGAAAAAGTAGTGACTATGTACTGTAGTTTCGCTACTTGTAGCGCGCTACTTCCGACCACTGGTCTTATTAATGTGATCAAATAAATACTTTTATTATGCAGTGTTATTATTTTAAAACTTAATGTTCAGACGTGTCGTATATACCTTGTAAGTAATGTATCTTGACGCATTGATTGGGAATTTTCTTGATCTTCAGTTTTTGGGATTTAGCGGTTTTCATCTTGTGATTCCAGTGTACATGTATTTAAGTTAGAACCCAGGATTACCATCTCCGATATGATGTTTTTGCAATCTGATAAAGTACCATGGCACACCTTTTGGGAATTCATGCTTTTAAATTAAATTCTCAGGTTTCCGTGATTACATATTTGGGACGGATTCCTGGATTGCCCCCCCCCCCCCCCCAATATGCGTTCGTAAAGGAGATTCGACACACAAATTGTGAATCTAGTCTTTCAATTTCTCAGGAATTTAATATATTTTATTTAATATTTTTAGTATTTATTTTATTTAATATTTTAAATATGTATTTTATTTAATACATATATAATTTTAATATTTATAATATTTATTTTATTTAATATTTATTTTATTTCATATTTTTAAAATTTATAATATTTATCTTATTTAATATTTATTTTATTTAATATTTTTAATATATTTATTTTATTTAATATTTGTAATATTTATAATATTTATTTTATTTAATATTTTTAATATTTATTTTATTTAATATTTTTAATATTTATTTTATTTAATATTTTTAGTATTTATTTTATCAAATATTTTAAAGATTTGTTTTATTTAATATTTTTAGGATTTATTTTATTTAACATTTTTAATCCCGGGATTTGGGAATAATGTGTTCTAACTGGATCCTGGAATACCATCTCTAACAGCATCCTATGGTAGGAACACTTAAAAAATTTCGGGTCTCAATAAATTGCCACTGCACACAAAACCCATGCTTTCAAATTCCCCAAATTTAGTTATCGATTTATCGAGCTCAATTTGGTCATGCAGTAATGAGGCTTCGAATCTCTTAAATTTTCCACTCATTACCATTTACAAGCAGCTCTGGCCGTGTATCACTAACCTTTTAATGATTGATATCGGAGAACACATAGGTGGACCTTTAATTGTGTCACGTGTGGGAAGAAGTCTGAGGCGTAGCTTCATTCACATGCTGTTCGCACATACCTGGAATTGATGAGAACCCGTGTTAACACGAAATGTTCATTAGGATGGATTGGCGTAGACTGCATTTCGCCAACATCCTTCTTTTAAGGTGATATGAAAGATATTTTTTGAAGTAACAAGGCCTTTTAGAATGTAATTAATGTTCGGAAAATGTATGAAATAATTAGTTTATGCCTTAATTTTTTTTTATTTTTTGTTTGGTTCTCCTTTATATGGGTAGGAATGAAAAAAGTTTTGTGTAGTAGGGTAGCGGTTTTGAAAGAGAGTGACAACTGATAAAAAATGCTTTTAGGTGTGACATGGATATTAAGTCGGTAATGTATTGAAGTGGAGATGTAGAAAATATGAAAAAAAAAATCGTTTTTATTTCCGGTTTGATTATATTTAAGAATGCTAAATTTAAAAAAAAATTAATGTGGGCATCACATGGTTTTCCCTATATAATGCAATGTATTTACTTCTTTCACAGTGAAAAAATGATCTATAAGAGGCACAATGTTTTTAATGTTGAATTGTACATTTGGTGATTTTTCTGATGGCAATATGTAGAACTATTTTGAAGTATTCAATTAACTTATATTTCGTGCAAATATCATTTGACAATTATCAATATTGATGTATATATATTTGCATAGTAATATACGTATTTGCATACTAATATATTCGCATGTGTACAGAAATTTGTTAAGGTTAGTGGATAACCTACATGTAAATTTCTGCTGTTGTGTTTGTGTTAACCTTTCACTTAGCATGTTTTACAAATTATGCATAACTTTTGGACACCAATATACTTGAATGTTAAAAGCAACTTTTTGAGTAATAGATAAGTTATGAATCTTGATTAAAGTATCTGTGATCTCTCATTGGATGATTTGAATTTCAGATTTAGTGTACTTAGAAAAAATATTACATTTAAAAAAAGGGAAATAAAAGAACAAAACATGTAGGAGGCAAAAATGAAGGAAGCGAACTTTTTTATTTGCAATCTTTTGTTTACTTATATTTTTCAAGCGTTCTACATCTTAGTGTTTTTGTGAAGAAATAAAGCAATTCTCTGAGGAAATTGTAAATGAAACAGAATGTTTACAAAATAAAAGAATTTGCTTTTCATTTTATAGCTACAGATAAAAAATGTTTAGAGTGTTTTTTTATCCCTCAGTTTTAAATCAGAGCTAAAAGCACCTTTTTATTGAAAACAATAAAACTGATATTTTTCTGCCCCTACTTTATTCCAAACAATAAATTTTCTCACTTTTAAGTGCGATTGCGTTCTTCTTGCACGATCTTTCGTCTGCGGAATCCGCGCCATTTTGAATTATTTTTTTATTCCATTTCGTACCGTAGCGTGCACTGGCATAATTGGAATCTTTGCAACCGAATGGAGAGTCCCGGTCCGTTATTTCAAGTCATCAACTGCTCAAATTGCCGCCTTAAATCTTTTCGTTGGAAACGTTTTGGGCGTGTATAGTCAAACTAACTGCAGGTCTTGTATAATGGTCGACTCTGAAATTGGTTTAAGAGTGAGCTCTGATTTATTTCTGTTGGTTCATGACGATTTCTTTTGTTTCTTTTATTCTTTCCCTTTTTACAGTTACGGATATAGCACATTGAGGGTGAAACAAGGTAGTAAAAGATAGCAAAGATAGTAGTAAATGTTGTACTAACTGCTTCTTTTCGTGTTCATAAAACATCGTTTCAAATCATGGAATGCCGTTTTATCTTCCATATAGGTTCCGGTTGGGGTTAAGGAAGAGTTTTCTTCCTCTTTTATGGTGAGATTTGCAATTAAAATTATTTTTTTTTGTCTGCATTAAGGAAGTCGTTTCTAGTTGATTTAAATTGCCCATTATGCTTTATGGCTGTCGTGTGTAAAATGGAGTTTTTTTTTGCAATATTCGATTTGTGAATATAGACTATAAATAGTCAGTGGAGGAGGATTGAGAAAATAGTACCAAAGACAAAATTGCACTTCTCCAAATGATAAAATGCCAATGTTACGTTGTGCCGTTGGCTTCTCGATGTTCAGCCACTAAATTGTATGAAAGATCTTGAAAATGTTCACGATTCATAAATTCATCAATGAATAAAATTTAAGGTAATACAATTTAAGATAACCAAAATGTAAGCCAATTGCCACTCAGAATTGCGCATAAACTAGAATCAATCAGAAAACGCTACGGTAAATAGCAAAAAAGGACTCTAGATAGAAAAATTGGTTTTTGACTATTTAGTAAGAGCCAAATTTGAGTCAGCTAGAGATTCACTTTTCACACATACGAAAAATACACCGGTATGCAAGCACCCAACAAGTGAATATGCATAAGCAGGCACATATATAAATACAACACAATTTCCCTTAAAATTTCTATGATTAATGACTGAAAGGCATCCATTATTTAACACTAGTGAGATGTATATACCTCGATGATTACCTAATCTCCTTTAATATTAAGTAGTAAAAGTTGTATAATCCTTTTCAATCAACACAAAAAGCAGTTAGTTGAGACTGTGATAAGTTACTGCATGATATAAGAGATGCACGGGGTGCTGAAGTGCATGTATGCTATCACTTTTAAAATTCTGCACTTTCATTAAGCAGTTTTATAAGCATATTTTAACAAAAACAAACAAAAAAGAATTTAAAGTTCAAAATAATGTTGTGATAAAAGCATGTTTTTTATTTTTAAGAAGGCCATTTTCTTAAAAGTTCTACAAAAAATCAGGTGCACGGCCGCGGGTTAAGGATCAACGTCCTCGATATTATAAATAACTAGAAAATATACCCGACGTTGCCCAGGATTTAAGATGAGCGGTTGCAGAGTAGTAGTGTATGCACCTACACAACAGTTTTCCTTTTTACTTTCCTTATATACAATAATGTATAAGGAAAGTATTGTGACGGGGTCTAAAATTCGAAACATTTTTGAAGTGATGTCTGTGTGTGTCAGTGAGCCTGTGGAGACGATAACTGAAGAACGAATGAACCGATTTGAATGAAATTTGGTACAAAAATTACAATCCGTAAACACTGGAAGCTTATTGTTTTTATACGCAATCAAATGTTCAGAACTATCCTAAATTTTCGATTGAAATTTGGAAAAAATCGTCAAACAATCAAAACCTCTAATAAAGTTACGCAAATGGATATTTCTTATGTAAGTTTTTATTAAAAAACGATTGACATAAATTTTAGAAAGCCAACATGAACCGTTCTCGAGATATTGCACATTTTTCAAAAAAATTATCAGAAAATCATATAAAATAAAAAAAAAAAATTCTATTGAGAAACATGTTCATTTTTCATATGTAATACCATGCGATAAATTTGTGACATTATTCTCGTGGATCTAGCTCGTTCCATTCATGAAAAAAGATATTTTGAGTAATACTTTTATATTTGAACACCAATAGACATTTATCCGCTGTAAGAATAACTTATTTCAACGTCCATAGCGCTTGGCGAGATTTTGGCGACGAATTTGGTGGGATGTTGCCAACTTGGTGACTTTTTAAAATGTTGCCAAATTAACGAAAATCTCGCCAAATGGATAAAAGTAACGCTAAATTAATGAAAATGAAGACTAATTGTCGAAAATTCAATATATTGAAAAGAATATAAGTATCTACTATAAGAAAAACCTATTTTTTTTATTGTAAAAGTAGTAAATTCATTACATTATATAAGGGAAGTCAGGTGTTGCTCACATCAGATTTTTTTTACTGTAAAAGTAGTAAATTAATTGCATTATATAAAGAAAGTCATGTTCTGCCCACATCAGATTTTTTACTTTCCTTATGTACTTAATGTATAAGGAAAGTATTGGGACGGACGGGGTCGAAAATTCGAATTCGAGTTTTCGACGGGAGAGCACGTTTCAAGCATCCCTGATCACGAATCAAACATTTTTGAGGTGATGTCTGTGTGTGTGTGTGTGTCAGTGAGTCTGTGGAGACGATATCTCACGAACGAATGGAGTGATTCGAATGAAATTTGGTACAAAAATCACAATCTGTGCATACTGGAAGCCTATTGTTTTTAAACGCAATCGAATGTTCGGAACCCTCCTAAATTTTCGAGTGAAATTTTGAAAAAACATCAAAAAATCAAAACCTTTAATAAAGTTACGCAAATAGACATTTCTTATGTAATTTTTCCTTAGAAACAATTGACTTAAACTTTAGAACGCTAGTATGAACCGTTCTCGAGATATTGCACATTTTTCAAATAAATGTATCACAAAATACCATAATTTAAAAAAAAATATATTGACTGTTGAGAAAAATGTTCACTTTTCATATGTAATATCCTGCGATAAATTTGGTGACATCATTTTCGTGGATCTAGCTCGTTCCATTCATGAGAAAAGATACTTTGAGTAATACTTTTGTATTTGAACGCCAATAGCCATTTATTTGCTATAAGAATATCTTATTTCTCCGTCCATAACGCTTGGTGAGATTTTGGCGACGAATTTGGCGGAATGTCGCCAACTTGGCGACTTTTTAAATGCTGCCAAATTAACGAAAATCTCGCAAATAGATAAAAATTATTGAAATTTGATTGAAGATTTGCTGTTTTATATTTTTATTTTGTAGGTGTTTTAGAAAGTTAGATTATTCGTGTTGCAGCTTCTCACTTTTCTTTCATTGGACTTTCAAACTATTGTTATTATGTATATATATATATATATATATATATATATATATATATATATTAGTTCGATCCCCTTTTGCGGACGCCAATGCCTGCAAAGGGGGATCGAACTGTTTGGAATAGGGTATGTCAAATACCTGTCTTTTTGAGAGGTGCTTCGTTTGGGATGGACGCTGTTCCACCCGTAAGCAAAAGGTTAATATGAAATTTTAACTCCTTTACATTTACCTTCATGGATCGATCACTATTACACGGAATAGCTCGTCTACCGAAACGATCGTGATGTAACCCCGAAAAACCTCATCCATGGAAAAAGATACGGTCTTAACACAGGATGCGGGACAACCAATTGACACATCTTCAGCTTCTTGAACAATTCGTCCGCCCGTCCAATGGAGGGTGGCCGGAAATATTTCATTAGATTATCGTCCTTTGTTAGAAACTTTTCTTCCTCCACTTCTGTCAGGACGTTGGCAAAAGCATCGAATAATCGAGATTTATGGCGTGGCTTCCATTTTATCTTTCATTCTTTGACTCGAACATTTCAGAACGAGATTCACCTAATTTCGAAATTTAAAGCTGACAAGGAAAACCTTCGTAGATGAAATGACCAGTATTTGTTGTATATTTCTGAAATGTAGTGCTGATGTTATGTAAGCTCATGGTACAATCACGGAAGTGCAGGGCTGGATCTATACATTTGTGTGTGTGGGGGGGGGGGGGGGGCGTCTGAAGCGAGCGTAAAACTATAAATGCCCCAATGTTTGTTGTATATTTCTGAAATGTAGTGCTGATGTTATGTAAGCTCATGGTATAATCACGGATGTGCAGGACTGGATCTATACATTTGGGTGTGGGTGTGTATGTGTGTAGGGAGAGGGGACGTCTGAAGCGAGCGCTAAACTATAAATGGCCCAAAATTTGTTGTATATTTCTGAAATGTAGTGCTGATACAATGTAAGTTCATTGTACAATCACTGATGTGCAGGGTTAGATCTATATATTTGTGGGGAGTGGTGGTGGTGGTGGGGGTGGGGTGAGGGAGGCGTTTGAAGAGCAAAATTATAAATGTAAAGCAAAATTATTATTGTATATTTCTGAAATGTAGTGCTGATGCAACTATAAATGGCCCAATATTTGTTGTATATTTCTGAAATGTAGTGCTGATGCAATGTAAGTTCATTGTACAATCACTGATGTGCAGGGTTAGATCTATACATTTGTGGGGAGTGGGGAGGGGGGGGGGTGAGGAAGGCGTCTGAAGAACAAAATTATAAATGTAAAGCAAAATTGTTATTATATATTTCTGAAATGTATTGTTGATGTAACTATATATGGCCCAATATTTGTTGTATATTTCTGAAATGTAGTGCTGATGCAATGTAAGTTCATTGTACAATCACTGATGTGCAGGGTTAGATCTATACATTTGTGGGGAGTGGGGATTGGGTGTGAGGAAGGCGTCTGAAGAGCAAAATTATAAATGTAAAGCAAAATTGTTATTATATATTTCTGAAATGTATTGTTGATGTAACTATATATGGCCCAATATTTGTTGTATATTTCTGAAATGTAGTGCTGATGCAATGTAAGTTCATTGTACAATCACTGATGTGCAGGGTTAGATCTATACATTTGTGGGGAGTGGGGAGTGGGGGGTGAGGAAGGCGTCTGAAGAGCAAAATTATAAATGTAAAGCAAAATTGTTATTATATATTTCTGAAATGTATTGTTGATGTAACTATATATGGCCCAATATTTGTTGTATATTTCTGAAATGTAGTGCTGATGCAATGTAAGTTCATTGTACAATCACTGATGTGCAGGGTTAGATCTATACATTTGTGGGGAGTGGGGAGTGGGGGGTGAGGAAGGCGTCTGAAGAGCAAAATTATAAATGTAAAGCAAAATTGTTATTATATATTTTTGAAATGTATTGTTGATGTAACTATATATGGCCCAATATTTGTTGTATATTTCTGAAATGTAGTGCTGATGCAATGTAAGTTCATTGTACAATCACTGATGTGCAGGGTTAGATCTATATATTTGTGGGGAGTGGGGGGTGAGGGAGGCGTCTGAAGAGCAAAATTATAAATGTAAAACAAAATTATTATTATATATTTCTGAAATGTAGTGCTGATGCAACTATAAATGGCCCAATATTTGTTGTACATTTCTGAAATGTAGTGCTGATGCAATGTAAGTTCATTGTACAATCACTGATGTGTAGGGTTAGATTTATATATTTTTGGGGAGTGGGGGGGGTGAGGGAGGCGTCTGAAGAGCAAAATTATAAATAGCCCATCATTTGTTGTATATTTCTGAAATATAGTGCTAATATAATGCAAATTTACACTATTAATGAAATTTAATTTCTTTGATAATGCCTTTCGTTTTGAGGAAATTGTTAATTTAAAATCTTTTGCAAAATATAGTGAGTTTCACTGTTTGTGGTACAGCTAGCTACTTTTTATTAGAGTAACTTAAATTAATTGCGTTATTTTAGGGAATGGTATAACATGCATGTTTCAATAGGGAGTAGTGTGAGAAATTGTAATATTCAATGGGGTAAGTGTAAGGCTTGCATGTGTCTGTAGATATTAGAAGCGCTAGTGCTGCAGGCGGGCAGACGAGAGAAAGAATTTTGAAACATTATGGATAGCGAATGGGAGGTAATATCTTACACTTTTACCCAGTCTTATAACGGGTTTATCTTTCTAGTTATATAATGATGATAGTTTTAGTAGTTTTCATGTTCCATCGCTGAATCCCATCGCATCTTACACCTAATTCCATCGCGTCTTACACTTAATTATATCGCATCTTACACTTAATTCCATCGCATCTTACACTTAATTCACAATAAAGTATAAAGAGGATAGCTATATTATTATTTTCTCGAGCGAATTGTAAAAAATAAACACACCTAATCAATCGGTAAAAACTTCCATATTTGTTTGACCTCTGATTTAATATAGACCACGAAAATGTTAAAATTTGTTATCTGGAAAATGGCTTCTTGAGAAGTGGGAACTAATGCGGCCGCTTCGTGGTATATCATGCACTGTTGGTGTGTTCAACACAAGCTATGAAGTATTGATTTTGCTGGGAAGCAATAAGAATTGTAGTCATCTTATAGTTCTGTCTGGCTGAGAATCAGTAAGTATATCTGAGAGGTCTAACTGTAAAAGTAGCATTCTCTATTTTTAGTCGAAATGAGTTGTTGGTGGCAAAACTTTTGCCATACTATTACTTTTACGAATGTTTTTCCCTTTAAACATCGTCTCTGGATCTGGTATAGCTAAAGCTCAGATAATGATTGATTTGGGTTCAGCATTCGGAAGAAGAATGGGGGATTTACTTTGAATTTCCAGTTTCTAATTCTCGTAGAAACTTTAGTAGTTTCTACTTTCAGTTTCTATTTCCCATTTTCTGGTTTTGTTTTCCATTTCCAGTTCAGAAATTTTCACTCATAACTGATATAGATGCAGCATTAAATTATAGAAAGATAAGGCGATTCACTAAAAATGTTCACTTCCAATTTCTTTTTCACTTCCGGTCATAAATTTTTTGACACATCTATTTCCCAATTTTATTTCTCTGTGGCTGAATTGCCCTTTACGGATTATTTTAACTTATAGTATAGAAACAGTTACAATAAAAAAAAAAGCTATTAAGTTTTATGACGCAGATTACATAAAATGTAAAAATAGATAATTTCAGAAAACAGAGAATGTCAAAAAATAGAGTTTTTCAGATTGACCGACAACTCTCATCTTTAAAATAGTTTGATAAAATAACCTGGAAAAGAGCACACGTGCATCAAGATGTAGACTAATTCAAAACAACAGTGTTGATTGCATCAGTTTGAAGAATGTAAATAGCCGTGGAAACGTAAATAAAAATATTTCAACTTAATTTTTCACAGTTTTCTTTTATGTATATTGATCACAAAACAGATAACAGGTTTCTAGCGCACAGCCACACTTTAATTTGCCACAGCCAATATTTTATTAGGTTAAGGCTTTGGGATCTCACACGACAGACCCGGGTTCGATCTCTGTCACACGAAACTATCTTTGTGTCTTGTCTACGCGGAGCATGAACACGTTAAATCTGTAGGTGCGAACGTCCACCTAAGAGGTGATGCGGTCCCTGTGGTTGCCATCTTCGTTGAGTTTTAATCTAAATTGTGTAGCAGTGTTCTGGCCATCCAAACGGAAATACCTTCAGGTAGGTCAGAAAAAATGAAACGCCTAAAATGCAGGTTAACGTAAGCATTTAATTGGAATATTTTTTAAAAAATAGAGAGCTTTCTTCCGATGTTTTTTATATGTAATAATGCACTTACTTTTTTTCGCCTATTTTAATATCTAAAGTTCGGTTTCACAACAGAAAACGCGTAATAAATGTAATGTTGACTTGAACAGGAAGATAACCTTATTTATCACTGCTTGTGCTGACGAACACCAATAACGACAAAAACCGTCAAAAGTGTATAACTGATGAGTTTGTATATAATCAAGCGTCTATTTTAGACCAAAAATGTTTTTTCATTATCTGTTACTTTAAAAATTAATTATGTGCTTTTAAATACGTCCAAAGAGCATTTAATATAATGTTCAACCAATAAAATTCTAGAATTCCTGAATATAAAGTTTTTGCATCTCACTTATCCATGTTTTTCGGGTTGAGTTATAATCAGTGTTTCTTTCAGACATTTTGGCCGAGGGGACGAATTAAATTTTAGGGGGAGGGGGACAAGTTTTATATTTTCCCTATATAAATATATCTAAATGCTGCCATATTAATAGAAACTAGGTTAACACAAAATGTCTCCATGGGGGGGGGGGAACTTTACACCCCCCGCAGATATGCCTGAAAGAAACACTGGTTATAATTGAGAAAGCGGATGCAATGTTAATAATAGATATCTATGTCAAAATTTTCACAATCCTGCTAAATTTCATTTTAGTCAAAATTAATCGTTTTAAATATTTATCACCTAAAATTTTGTATTTTGGTTATGGGGTAATCAGAGACGGACGTGCCTTGCCGAAGATGCATATTGAGAAATTTTCAGAATTCCAGTTTATACGAAATTATTTCTCCTTATATGTCTCATCTACTTTCCACTTTCCTTCTTAATACGAAATCAAAAGGGCAGTTGGTGGTTTAGAAATCGAAACCAACATTTTAGATTAAAAAAAACCTGTTGTGGCCAACACATGATTTTCGCTACAGACTCAAAGTCATATGTCCTTTATTTTTTTAATAAACCATTCAATTGGGTTTAATTGCACAAAATAGTAAGCATAATTATTTGCAATGACACCGAATTTGCACTTTTAATTCAGTTTCCTTTTTTCATTTGGTAACCGGACGTATTTTCAAAACCGGCATAGCAAAAATGCGAAGAAACTGAAATATCTTAAGAACGGCTAGTCCTATAGTAATGGGGTTGTTCTTATTCTTTCCATCCTCAAAAATTAGGTATAAAACTAACATAAAATGATGCATTTGAGTTTTTGCTGGCCATTTCAAAACAAAAACAAAACAAAAAAAAACCCCACAAATACCACCCCCCAGGATAACCCACAAATGACTCATCTACCCAATTTTGTGGTCTATTAGATTTTCAGTTAGAGTGGATACATACAACCTTTGCTGGCTGTTTTGCAAAGAAAAAGGCAGGTTCATTTATCCCGAATTGTATCAAAATCGAATCAGCACCAGGGTCACCCGCAAGTGACTTACCATATTTTATGAAATTCGATCAATTAGTTTTTGAGTTAGAGGGGATACATACATTGCACAGACAGACACACACACACACACACAGACGTCATGCTAAAAACAGTTTTTTCGCATTCTAGAGGTCTCAAAACTTGTAGATCCGAAAAATATGACTGCAATTTTTGAGGGCCATTTCGAAAAAAAAAAAAAAAAAAAAGAAAAAAAAAATACAGGTTCTTTTTTTCTGAATTGTACCTAAATCTAATCAGCACCAGATTAACCTATTTACCAAATTATGAAATTACCAAATGCTTAATTTACCAAATTTTGTCAAATTTGGACTATTAGTTTTTTAGCTACAGTGGATACAGGCAATTTTTGCGGACCATTTCGCAAAAAAATGCAGGCTCTTTTATTCTGAATGGTACCAAAATCTAATCAGCACCAGAATCACACACACGACTGACTTGCCTACCAAATTTTATGAAATGTGGTCCATTAATTTTTGAGTTAGAGTAATACATGCTTTGCACACACAGGCGTCACGCTAAAAATAGTTTCCTCCTGTTCTAGAGGTCCCAATACGTGTAGATCCGTCGAAATTCTGAGTTGCTATTTTCGGCACGATTCCAATACTTTCCATATATATTTCCATGTATTGTAAGAAAAGTAATAATGTAGGTTCTAACAAACTAAATGGACACTTTTATATATATTGTTATTCGCATTGTTACGATTCGCATTGCTAGAAAAAAAAATTAAAGCTATTAATATTTTATAAATTTATTATGCAATTGAAATGCGAACTTTTGGACCAGCATAATAGTTATCTTTCTTTTCTTTTAAAATATATAAGGCGATGTTTCTGGATATTAAACACGCCTACTAAACTTAATATTTTAATTTTATTTTTTTAATCTTAAATAAACAAGAAAGATCAGTCATGCATAAAGCATTGATTATGAAACACTTTCCAACTGAAATGCAATTTTATTTAAACATCTAAAATGCGATATATTCAGCGGTGATATTTTTTAACACTTTACAACATAGTTGAAAAGTGTTTATGACTTTGTTCATTCTGTCTGTCTGTCTGTCTGTCCGGTAGCACGATAACTGCCATAAAAATAACTTTATCAAAATGAAATTGTAGTATGTTGTTCAGACAGTCTGTGGAACCTATGGTAATTATAAGTGAATAATATCACCCAATTAGTTTTGGATTGAACCCGTGGATTGAAAAAATGAAATACATTGAATCCTATGGGACCTAAGTTTTCAAACATTTTTTAAGCGAATTTAAAATTCACAAATTGCTTCGAAAGTTTTAGGAAATATTCAAATTATGCCATAAAATATATAAAAAAAATTTCAGCAAAATATATTCAGTAGTTTTTAAAATAAAAATCAAAATAATAATTACACCCTTTATATGAAGAGATCACGTGACCATTATATGAAAAGATCACGTGACCCTTCTCAAAATAAAATATGGCATCCATCTTGTGTTAAAATCGTGATTTTTAAAGTTCTTTTTAATTCATATTTTGTGTGCATCCGTCCTAAAACCGCTTTATTTTTGCTTACATTCTGTGCATCTACATACTGAAGCAACGCAATTACAATATATTTGAGTTTAAATGATCATGAAACTTTGATTATTTCTACAATGAAGCCTAATTTTTACTTATGGAGAATGTAAACACAAGAAGATGTAGAATGAGTTGTATAAGGATTGCTGCATTTCTTTACCACAAAATTATTTAGCTCATGGAGTCTGCAATATAGCTGATATGAATGAAACATTCATTGATTTTACACAGAGAAGAACACGATTTTTTCGATGAAGTTTTAATCATAGAGTTAAATTACTTGTACCTCCATGGTTTTAAGTTTTTAAATAAAATAAATTATTATAGTATTGTGATGAATGAAGCGAATGGAAAAAAGTTTATGAATGAAATGCTGCTTTTATAGAGAGAGCCAGGCGATTTATATTTCGATGATGTCATTTGAATAAAGTTCATTTGTTTTCGATGAAGTTTTCAAATATAATAAATTATTGTACTATTATGATAATTTTAAAAATATTACCGAGGAATGTATCGCATTTTAGACACGTTTAAACCAGGCAATTTATGTTTCAATGCCGTCATTTGAGTGAAGTTCATTTTTTTCGATGAAGTTTTAAGTTTTCAAATATAATAAATTAATGTAGTATTGTGATAATTTTAAAAATATTACCGAGGAATGTATCGCATTTTAGAGATGTTTAAATAAAATTGCATTGAAGTTGGAAAGCGTTTCATAATCAATGCTTTATGCATGATTAATCTTTTTTACTTAATTATCACAGAACTACAATAACTTATAATTCTTAAACTTGAAACTTCATAAAAAAAAATGAACTTTATTCAAATGACGTCATCGAAATATAAATCGTCTGGCTATACACTGTTTTTCCAAGCTCCATATTTAAATAATTTTACTTGAAAAAAATTCAGCGATTCTCGTACAACTCATCTTGCAATCGTTTGTTTACATTCTGCATTAATTTTTAGGCTTCGTTGTAGAAATAATCAAAGGTTGATAATCATTTAAACTGAAAAATGTTGTAATTGCGTTGAATGTAGATGCGCGGAAAATACACAATAATAAAGCGGCTTTAGGACAAATGCAACACTAAATATAAATTTATAAGTACTTTAAAAATCACGATTTTGAAAAAAGGTGGATACCATATTTTATTTTGAAGTGGGCACGTCTCTTCATATTATACGGGTGTAATTATTATTTTAATTTTTATTTTAAAAACTACCTAACATATTTTGCTAAAACTTTTTTTTATATATTTTATGGGATAATTTGAATATTTCCTAAAATTTTCGAAGCTATTTGTGAATTTTAAATTCGCTTAAAAAATGTTTGAAAAATTAGGTCCCATAGGGTTCAATGTATTTCATTTTTTCAACCCAGGTTCAATCCAAAACTAATTGGGTGATATTATTCATTTACATTCTCATGTGTCCCACAGACCGTCTCAACAGCATACTAAAATTTCATTTTGATAAAGTCATTTTTACGGCAGTTATCGTGCAAACGGACAGACAGACAGACAGAATGAACAAAGTCTACTTTTCAAATATGTTGCCAAGGGTCAAAAATGAACTTCACAGATGAGATGTGAGGTTTTTAGTCTTTTTAACACTTTACAACAAAGTTGAAAAGTGTTTATGACTTTGTTCATTCTGTCTGTCTGTCTGTCTGTCTGTCTGTCTGTCCGTTAGCACGATAACTGCCGTAAAAATGACTTAATCAAAATGAAATTTTAGTATGTTGTTCAGACGGTCTGTAGGACCTATGGGAATATAAATAAATAATATCACACAATTAGTTTTGGATTGAACCCGGGTTGAAAAAATGAAATACATTGAGCCCTATGGGACCTAATTTTTCTAACATTTTTTAAGCGGATTTAAAATTCACAAATTGCTTCGAAAATTTTAGGTAATAGTCAAATTGTTCCATAAAATATATAAAAAAAAATTCAGCTAAATATATTTAGTAGTTTTTTAAATAAAAATTAAAATAATAATTACACATCTTATATGAAACGATCACGTGACCATGATATGAAACGATCACATGACCCACTTCAAAATGATATATGGCATCCATCTTGTTTCAAATTCGTGATTTTTTAAAGTTCTTTTTAATTCATATTGAGTGTTGTATCCATCCTAAAACTACTTTATTTCTGCTTAAATTCTGTGCATCTACATACTAAAACAACACAATGACAATATATTTGAGTTTAAATTCTCATTCAAATTTGATTATTTCTACAACTAAGCCTATTTTTCACCTATGTAAAATGTAAACAGCAAAATATGTAGAATGAGTTGCATTAGAATTACTGTATTTCTTTAACACAAAATAATTCAGTCCATGGAGTCTGCATGGCTGATATGAATGAAATATTAATTGATTTTATAAACAGAAGGACGATTTTTTTCAAAGAAGTTTTAAGCATAAAGTTTATGAATTGTAGCTCCATGGTCTTAATTTTTAAATAAAATAAATTATTATAGTATTGTGATGAATGAAATGGAGAAAGTTATGAATGAAATCCTGCTTTTATAGAGAGATCCAGGCGTGTTATTTTTTCTATGACGTCATTTGAATTAATTTCAGTTGTTTTCGATGAAGTTTTCAAATATAATAAATTATCGTAGTATTATGATAGATTTAAAAATATTACCGTGGAATGTATTGCATTTTAGAGATATTTAAACCACGCAATTTATATTTCAATGCCGTCATTTGAATGAAGTTCATTTTTTTCAATGAAGGTTTAAGTTTTCAAATATAACAAATCAATGTAGTATTGTGATAAGTTTTAAAATATTACCGAGGAATGTATTGCATTTTCGACTTTTTTAAATAAAATTGCATTGAAGTTGGAAAGTGTTTCATAATCAATGCTTTAAGCATGATTGATCTTTCTTATTAAAAACATTAAGCATGGTTTCGGGATATAAACTACGCACCCTTACACATCTGTAAGATTTACATTTGAAAAAAATTTAAATAAATATGTTTATTTTTATTTAAATTTTTAAGAAAAATGAAAATCGATCTTCAGCAGGCATAATTTAGATTTGCATCACCGGGAAAAATATTTGAATTACAGTATAATTTTTTTTCTTTATATGTCTTAAACATGAAATGGAGATTTCATTAAATGTGACCATTAACATGGTGATTTAAATGCGTTTTGAAAATGAAAATAAGACCTTCCCTCTCAAACTATCTCCCAATCATTCCATTGGCACTTATGGATTATTAATAGAGTTCCTTATAAGGATATGGGGTTTGGAACTATGTGTAAAGATATTCGTCTCTGCCCGTACTATTAGAACAGAGCTTGCTAGATGTAATACTTGAATTTTGTGCGGAATCCTACGAATTAACAGAAATTTTATTACTTAAAGTATATTTAAAAAATTATTTGTGGTAGATAATTAAGCCATTTTAAAAGTTTATATTAATACTTTTAAAATGAACTATGAATAACTCTTAAATGAACCAAACTATTAAAATTTATAAATGAACTATTAATAACTCCCGTTCCTAGATGCTTGCCGATTTTGTTAAATCTCAGTATATAAATTGGCAGCACCGAGCTTCGAAAGCACCAGCTAGATGGTAGATAAGTTAAGTCGAATTAAATTTCTTTACTCTTCATTAAACCTAGTGCTTGTTGTCAGTCTTCGTATATTAACTATTTTCTTTCATATTATTTGAAAAAGTTCATAAAACCGACTAGTTGCATTCACAAGTAAAGCGTGAGGTCATTGCCCGTTTCATTTTTGTAATGCTGAATATGATTGCGGGGATTCTGTTTGTGTACATGTGTGCGTATTCGTGTGTATTTGTTGTGTGACCCGTGAGCCTCGCCCATATTACACGACAGTAATGTGGGACAGCAAACCATTTGCAAAACAGCTTTGCGACGTTTGTGACGTCACTCCACGCAGCACAGAACGAAAGTGACGCCACTCCAAGCAACAAATGAGAAGCAAGCTTCCCCATTTGTTGCCCAAATTACTGTTGTGTAATAGGGTCTTTACTGACTCAAATGTAGCAGTCAGGGCCGTAGCCAGGGAGGGGGCCAGAGGTGGCTAAGCTTTTTAAAGAATTATAGTCAACCCAATGATAAAAATATAAAATTTTTAGTAGTGATAATAAAATGACAATTAAAGTGGTAGATAATTTTAGTAGTGATAATTAAATAATTTCATATAAAATGCCATTAAAATTTCTTTGAGATTTTTTTTATAAATTACTTCGTTTTAAAACCTTTTTAATTTAGCTGAATTTGTGATTATACTAATGATCCATTTATTTACATATTTCATTTAAAAATATTTAAAAATTATGACAATAGTTATTTAGGATACTTTTGTATTATTGTGGGGTTCACTGTTATACATTGTAGAGTCGAAATCAAGTAATAAGTAGGTAAGAGTTAATATTAAGCATTAACTTGTATTAACTTTCAGAATGTTTCTTCATACTATTAGCAGTTTTATTACTATTTAATGCTTGCATTAAAATCAATTGTAATTATTATATATTAATATTGATAGCTATATGGATATTAATAATCAGCTCTTACGAATATAAATATGCAATTATCTGTTAATAATTTATATGAATTGAAATATATGATAGTAGCTATTATGGTTTATAAATGCTAATGATTAATTGTGTTTTTGGTGAGCACCTCCTTTAAGATTGTTGAGCCCCCCCCCTTGAATTTCCCTCCAGCCCCCTTCAATTTCGTCTCTGGCTACGCCCTGTGTAGCCCTTGGTTCATAAAAAATTGAAAACCAGTGTTGTAAGACATGCTCGACAAATCAGGAATCCTTTTAGTGAAGTGCTTTTGAATGTGTTCAATCTTAACAATATCGGAAATTAAATAAGGAAATCAAATAGCATTCCAAAAGTGGGTGAACAAAATTTGTAAAACCAAGTAGTAAGGTAGAGATGTCACATTTAGAAAATTAGTTCAGGAGGCGAAAAGACACGCAACAGGATTTTGCACTGATTAAAGAACAATAGGAAGAAAATTTGATCTATGAATTAATAGTGAAACAGAAATCACGCTGCACATCAGCAGAGATAATTTGAGCATTAGAAAGATGACACTGAAAATGAGGATTGTTATAAGATTTTTATTACAGAATCCCTTGCGCAGCTGATCACGAGTAAGCTGAAACTCAAAACGGGTATTAAAACTGTTAACATGAGTAAAAAATTTAAAATCAGCAGCAAACACTGAAGGAAAAGGACAAGTAATATCTGTTAATTCGGGTGAAAACATAATGAAAACATATCTAACTAGTTCTTATCCATCCTGTTAGGCAAGTCCAATTTCATTCCGATCTTTTACTTTTTGACTATTTTAAAGATAACGAATTCTTCTGAATAAATCTACATGACATGACAAGCGGAAATTACAATTCAAAAAACGGGAAGCACTCAAGAAGATCGATTTTGTCCCATTCAATTCAACCATTCCCTAACGTATAATTTACACGTTCACGACCAAAAATTGCATCCAATCACTTGAAGGCAAGAAAAATACACACAAAGCTGTCTGACAAAACGATTGTGAAAAAGAGAACACACGTCACAGCAGGACTAATATTTAAGAACGAAACTGAGCTAAAAAAGAAGTTTACGTGGCAACATATCTGTATGTAGACGATATTTTTTTTCATCAGGAAAAGTTTAGCGAGAATAGAATTATACCCTATAAGTTCGGTGTTGAAAAGCATCACGCGGAAGAAACGCATTAATAATGCAAACACTTTTTTCCCGCCTTTTCTAGGCCTTGTTCTCACGAGAACAATGGGAAAGGGTCTGAACAGCTGCTGGAAGCTGTGAAAAAATTCTAATGTAATGATGATAGAAATATGCAAGCATATAAGGTTTGTTCTTAAAATTTGGATTTTAAAATATGGACTGTGTTTTGAATATATTATTAAAGAGAAATATGCACATTTTGACTTTATTATTTTCTTTGAGTTGTTTATGGAACAGTCAGGCACGAACTTTAACTGACGTATGTTAAACAAATAATTTTCATGGAGACGAGAATTGGAGTGTTCTACCTGAATTCATATAATTTTATACTTCTTCTGAATTTCATATCTGTCACCATTTTTGAAAGCTCTAATACCATATATTAAATTTTAGAGTAAACAGATCTTATTTAAAAATTCATTATATCACAGTGAATAATTCGAAAAGCGCAAAAATAAAAATGAATTTGCATTACGAAAGCAGTGGTGTATTCAGGTCGGAAGGAACCTGAATGACGTTCCTGTATTTTTTGTATAGAGATGGAATGAATGAATGCATGTCTGAACTTTTTCTTAAATGTCATAATAGAAATTCATTAAATTGATGCACCTAATATTATGAAACACCTGCATAATGAAAGTGAAGGGAAAATTAGTATATATTTTACCCATTGCTACTTAATAGATTTCTTACTGAACGAATTTCAACTTCAGACCTTAAAAAAGATTTGAATCAAACGAATTCTTGAATCAAACGAATTGATTGATTTGATTGATTGACTGAAATTGATTTTGACTTGGAGAAAAATAAATAGAATCTCTCTGTAAACGTTTAATCGAAGTGAATGAATGAAAGCATGCCTGAACTTTTTCTTAAATGTCATAATAGAAATTCATTAAATTGATGCACCTAATATTATGAAACAACTGCATAATCAAAGTGAAGGGAAAAATAGTATATATATTTTACCCATTGCTACTTAAGTGATTTCTTACTGAACGGATTTCAACTTCAGACCTTAAAAAAGATTTGAATCAAACGAATTCTTGAATCAAACGAATTGATTGATTTGATTGATTGACTGAAATTTATTTTGGACTTGGAGAAAAATAAATAGGATCTCTCTGTAAACGTTTAATCGAAATGAAAGAATGCATGCCAGAACTTTTTCTTAAATGTCATAATAGAAATTCATTAAATTGATGCACCTAATATTATGAAACAACTGCATAATCAAAGTGAAGGAAAAAATAGTATATATATTTTACCCATTGCTACTTAAGTGATTTCTTACTGAACGAATTTCAACTTCAGACCTTAAAAAAGATTTGAATCAAATGAATTGATTGATTGACTGAAATCGATTTTGAACTTGGAAAAAAATAAATAGAATCTCTCTGTAAATGTTTTAATTTACAAAATTTTTGAATTACCCTATTTAATCACAGATTTGAAACATTTAAAAACTTATTCCAAAATTAGTACCAACCAGTTCGTTTGAATTCGTGTATGACTTCCGCAATACGAATTTAATATTGTTTCAGAAAAGATCACGTATTCTTGACTAATATGTGGCAAGTTTGTTGTTTGTTAAACTACATTGCCCACCATGGGAATTCTGGAATCCAAATTTTCATGTTATTGTGGTCTCGTTGTTCTGCTGTTAACTAGCAAACAAAAAGATTATCGCACACGAATACGCAATCGATTGCGTATAGAAATTTCTATGATTCTTCAAAACACTATTTTTTGATATTATTTAGGAAGTTTTATCGTCTGATTTTTAAACTTTTTGTGACGGGGTCAAAATGGGGGGTTCCGCCGTAAACTCGAATTGCGACGGGGGTTCCTCCGAAAATTCGAATTCAATAATTCGGCGGAATCTAACGAAATCTGGTACAAATATTACAATCAGTAATTGCTGGAACCCTATCAATTTTCACGCAGTCGAATGTCCGGAAGACCCCAAATTTTGGAATGAAAGTTTGAAAACTTCATTGAAAGAACACTTCTTATGTAATTTTTCATTAGAAAACGAATTGCATAAACTAGAACGTTAGCTTGAACCGTTCTTGCAATATTGCACATATATATCAAATAAATTTATCAAAAATAAATTTATCATAAAATTAAAAATATATTAATTACTGTGAAATATGTTCGTTTTTGCGACACATCATTTTCGTGGATCTAGTTCGTTCTATTCACGAAAGAGGATACTTTGAGTAGTAGTTTTGTATTTTTGACACCTAACGATTCGCCAAAAGTCGTTTATATATAAGAAAAGCTCTTCTCCTCATATGTCTATAACACTTGGCGAAAAATTTGGCGAATGTTGCGCTATTTCGTCCCAGATAGACGAAAATATCGTTAAAATTAAAAAAAATGATGCTGTTAATGAAAATGACACCTGATTGATGAATTAATTATTAAAGTATTTTAATACATTGACTATATTGCATATTGTGAGTGCTGTCAATATTGATAATTATCAATTTAGAGTTACGCGAAATATACGTTAATTGGGTGCTCTGAAATAGTTTTACACGTTGTCATCGGAAAAACGCAAAAAAAAAAAAAAAAAGTGTTGTTATATATATATATATATATAAATATAAATTAGTAAATCCAAAGTTAGAATGTATGTAGTAACTCATAATACACTATTCCAAAATTTTCTACAAAATACAAAGAAATAAAGGAAATTAAGACATAAAGAGGAAATAATAAAGCGTAATGCAGGTCATAAAGACAAAGACAATCAACAAATTGCAAAAATGAGGAATGCAAATAAGAAAACAAAAAATCAAGCAAAAAAGCTTGCACATGGAAGAGATTTAGGCTTACGATAAGTTCATTTCGAAAAAATTCTCTTCGGGTCCATATATCCCTTCGAAATGAACACAAAAATGCTTGTTTCTGAAACACAAGATAGATTTTATCTATAAACTTGTGTTATATGGACGACAAGCATATAGATTGGAACAATAAAGGAAACATAAATACCTTGAAATACATTTCATTAGAGCAACCATGACAAGCAAAATATGGCTAGACCAATGTTGCCATATGCAGAAATGAAAAGATGTATATATATATATATATATATATATATATATATATATATATATATATATATATATAGATAGATAAAAACATTTTGTCATAAAAAAAAATCGCCAAATGTACAATGTAACATGTTGTCATAAAAAAAAAAAAAAAAAAAAAAAAAAACCCGCCAAATATACAATTTAACATTAATAACATTGTACCGTGGAGTTTATGCATCATTTTGTCACGGTGAAATAAATAAATTCATTGCATTATATAGGGAGACTCATGTGCTTCTCACATCCATTTTTTTTATATTTTTGCAAATGAAAAAAGCGTAGGTAACTATTTGTAGCAAATCGACGAGCGTTCCGGTACTATTCATTTTAGCAATCATCAATGATCAGCGTTAAAATATCGTTCTGACAGCAACATTTGAACACTGAAAACGGCCGATTCTTCAGCTTGCAGAATATCAAATTGCCTATGTCAGGACTTGCTCGAATCAGACCACTCATTTTTCAAGAAATTTCAGTTTGGTACACTAGCAGCACGGCATATTTAAAATGATTCCCATAATCTTCTCATTCATCTTATCCATTTTGGCAGGCTGTCTTGTTAGGACTTAATAAATTTCCCTCTTTCTAGGGCCAAAGGAGGAAAAAAGGCAACTTTTCCCCCTCTTCCAATGACACGGATTCCGCTACAGGGGTCACTTCATTGCGATCCGCATCTTCACTTGTTGAACCGAGGGGGCGCGACCAAGAACAGTTATTAGTAGTGTGACTTTTTCTCCGTTTCGGTTTTCTGACTTGTTTGATTGCCGGGGTGTGAGGGCAGGATGTTTTTAGGAATTTTTTAGGAGGTTGTTAGTATCTAATGTTGTTTTTGAGTAAGAGTAAAATGTTATAGGTCATTGGTTAACGCTCTTAAATTTATCATCGACGGCAACTTAACGGTTGGAAGAGTGGTAAGGACCCCCTCCCCCCACCCCTATATTATTGTAGTTTTCATTACAACTGACATGTTTTGAATTTCTCTCCTTGGCATGCTCCTTGGCATGCTCCTTGGCGTTATTTAAATGGGAGAAACAGAAATAAAAAGACCTTTTTTATTTTTTGCTTTTCACAATGTCGTGTTACAATTTCGTGCATTTAGTACCGAAACAAAAATTAAAAAGACAATAAGTTCACATATACGCCACTGTTTATAATTTTGCCCCCCCCCCCCCCATAATGAATTTTTGATAATTCCTTGAAATAAGTAGGTATAAAGGAATTGGATGGCTATAATTGTTTCAAGGGCGTTTTGGGATTCGTTTAGGAGGTTGTTAGTATCTAATGTTGTTTTTGAGTAAGAGTAAAATGTTATAGGTCATTGGTTAACGTTCTTAAATTTATCATCGACGGCAACGTAACGGTTGGAAGAGTGGTAAGGACCCCCTCCCCCCACCCCTATATTATTGTAGTTTTCATTACAACTGACATGTTTTGAATTTCTCTCCTTGGCATGCTCCTTGGCGTTATTTAAATGGGAGAAACAGAAATAAGAAAAAAGACCTTTTTTATTTTTTGCTTTTCACAATGATATATTTCGTGCATTTAGTACCGAAACAAAAATTAAAAAGACAATAAGTTCACATATACGCCACTGTTTATAATTTTGCCCCCCATAATGAATTTTTGATAATTCCTTGAAGTAAGTAGGCATAAAGGAATTGGATAGCTATAATTGTTTCAAGGCCGTTTTGGGGCCTCTTCCTTCAAAAGTAGTGTGTTCTTAAACAGACGCTAAAAACAACTGTAATTTTAGAATGCCTTAAAAACTCTGAAAATTTTAATAACTGTAGGATTTTCTTCTTAAATCATTTTGGAAAAAATACAAATTTTTATAACATGTATGCAAGATAATTTTAAATGAGAAAAAAAGAAAAAAAACTCGATGATATCTATATTTAAGGTTCTCTTAAAAAAGTATCGTCAGAAAGATTGATCTTCCATATGCAATTTGACTAAATTATAACAACATTCTCGTGGATTTACCACTTTTCATAAACGAGGAAAGACATTAATTTTGCATTTCAACGCCTATTAATTCAGCACATTGTACTTACTTCGCGTGATATTAATTAGATACTAATGTAATGTTGGCTAAATTTTATTTCTAATTCCAGTCACAGGTTCATTTTGTGGCACACGTTCTTCTAAGGAATGCACAAATATCGTGAGTGATAATAAATAATCTCGGGCAAAACTCTAAATATCGTGAGTGATAATAAACAATCGTGTAAAAAAACTCTAAATAACGTGAGTGATGATAAATAATCGCGGGCAAAATTCTAAATATCGTGAGTGATGACAAATATTTTCTAAGTACAGAGTTTCTAGAAAAGTTCTTAAGTACATCAATAACTTTGTAAGGAAATGTCCATGAACGTACGCGTAATATCTGTAATAAACGGTCTATCTGTAGTAGAGTGACTACGCCCAATCGAATAAAAATGATTTCAGAGTCCTTAGCGGAGATTTGTAAAAATTAGATAACGAGTTCTGAAACAAAGCGAGATACAAGAAAATTGCCTATTACGGAGTTGTAAAACTTTGCCAATGAGAAGGGAACAACAAGAAAACTGTTCATCTTCATCATCAATGGCTAGACAGTCCTTGGCCTTCCTTAGAAGATTCTTCTAAGGTGTCTCCCTTGGAGCAATGCTTCTCTAATTTTACGTTCCCTGCAATATGCATTCATGGTAATGTATAGGGAAAGTATTGGAATCATGTCGAAAATCGCAACTCGAGTTTACGACGGATTTACACGTTTCGAGACCTCTGGAATACGAAAAAACTATTTTTAGCGTGACGTCTGTGTGAGTGTCTCTCTGTGTGATTGTCTGTCTGTGTGTCTTTGTGTCTGTGCAATGTATGTATCCACTCTAACTCAACTAATGAACCAAATTTCATAAAATTTGGTAGGTAAGTCGCTTGGATGTGACGCTGGTGCTGATTAGTTTTTGGTACGTTTTGTAAAAACAGAACCCGCCTTTTTTTGCGAAATGGCCCGTAAAAATTTAATTTATCGGCTCTAGCTAAAATACTAATTGACCAAATTTCACAAAAATTGGTAGATAAGTTACTTGTTGGATACTCTGGGGCTGATTAGCATTTGGTACGATTCGGAAAAGAAAAACCTGCCTTTTTTTACGAAATGGCCCGCCAATATCGCCAAAATCTAAGAAAAAAAGACTTAAGTAGTGTATGCTCAAATGTACTATTAAATTCTTGTTTTATACGCAAGTTTTGAAGCGGAAAATAATATAACACACTCCATTATACTTTAGGACTAACCGTTCTCAAGATATTTGAGATTTCTTGCATTTTTGTTACGCTGATTTCGGAAAAAAGTTCAATTACCAAATAAAAACAAAAATTGAATTAAAAATGCAAATTTAGTGTTATTTGGTTCAATTAAACTCAATCTAATGAATTATTAAAGAAATAAAGAAAATATGAATTTGAGTCAGCAGGGAAAGTCATGTGCTGTCCACATCAGAGTCTTTAACATTTAACACCTCAAAGTCCTTTGTCATACAATCGATTCATCTCGATTTTGTCCTCTAAGTAGTTTCCTGATCAGTGGACTTTCCTTTATGATTCTATTGTCATTCATTGTTAGCAAATGTCGCGTCCATTGTATTCTGTTAATTTTAATGCATTTAATTATATCAGAATCTCTAATTTGCTTAGTCCAGCATTGCATCTTTTTCTCCAAATATCAGTTTCCTGAATTCCACCAAAAATATTGTACAGAAATTTTCGCTCAATGATTTTTAAGTACTTTATATAACTGTAATTTCGTTCTTCTCCCAATCAAGTATGATCTAAAAAAATCTGATGTGGGCAGCACATGACTTTCCTTATATAATGCAATAAATTTACTACTTTTACAGTAAAAATATAGATTATTTTAATAGTAGATATTTATATTCTTTCCAAGATATTGAATTTTCGTCAATTAGTCATCATTTTCACTGATTTAGAGTCCATTTTACCAATTTGGCGAGTTTTTCTTTAATTTAGCAACATTTAAAAAAGTCGCCAAGTTAGCGACATTCCACCAAATTCGTCGCCAAAATCTCGCCAAGCGTTATGGACGAAGAAATAAGTTATTCTTTCAGCAGATAAATAACTATTGGCGTTCAAATACAAAAGTATTACGTAAAGTATCTTTTTTCATGAATGGAACGAGCTAGATCCACGAGAATGATGTCGCCAAATTAATCGTATGGTATTACATATGAAAAGTGTATTTCTCAATAGGAAATATTTTTTCTTTATTTTATGACTTTTTGATAATTTTCTTTGAAAAATGAATATCTCGATAACAGTTAATGTTAGCTTTCTAAAATGTATGTCAATCGTTTTCTAATGAAAAATGACATAAGAAATGTCTGTTTGCGTAACTTTATTAGCGGTTTTGATTTTTTGACGATTTTTTCAAAATTTCACTCGAAAATTTAGGGAGTTTTTAACATTCGATTGCGTATAAAAACAATAGGCTTCCAGTGTTTATGGATTGTGATTTTTGTACCAAATTTCGTTCGAATCGGTCCAGTCGTTCGTCAGTTATCGTCTCCACAGACTCACTGACACACACACACACACACACACACACACACACACAGACATCACTTCAAAAATGTTTGATTCGTGATCAGGGATGCTTGAAACATGCTCTCCTGTCGAAAACTCGAATTCGAATTTTCGACCCCGTCACAATACTTTCCTTATACTTTATGTATATAAGGAAAGTAATATTCTTAGTCCATGAAAACAGCGATTAGCAGCTATAAAACGGTTTGTGATTTCTAAATTAATATTGTTTTTACAGTTTATTTGAGACCCAGGTAGTTGAAATGCTCGACAGATTCAAATTTTTTCAAACCAACCTCAAATACGAGATGGGAAAGACCCACATCTGTTAAAAGCCATGTTTTTAACACTTTACAACAAAGTTCAAAAGTGTTTATGACTTTGTTCATTCTGTCTGTCTGTCTGTCCGTTAGCACGATACCTGCCGTAAAAATGACTTTATCAAAATGAAATTTTAGTATGTTGTTTAGATGGTCTGTGGAACCTATGGGAATGTAAATGAATAATATCACCCAATTAGTCTTGGATTGAACCGGGTTGAAAAAATGAAATACATTGAACCCTATGGGACCTAGTTTTTCAAACATTTTTTAAGCAGATTTAAAATTCACAAATTACTTTGAAAGTATTAGAAACTATTCAAATTATCCCATAGAATATATAAAAAAATTCAGCAAAATATATGCAGTAGTTTTTTAAATAAAAATTAAAATAATAATTACACATTTTACATGAAGCGATCACGTGACCACTATATGAAAAGATCACGTGGCCCACTTCAAAATAAAATATGGCATCCATCTTGTGTCAAAATCGTGAATTTTAAAGTTCTTTCTAATTCATATTTTGTTTTGTATCCGTCCCAAAACCGCTTTATTTTTGCTTAAATTCTGTGCATCTACGTATTGAAATAACGCAATTACAATATATTTGAGTTTAAAGGATCATCCAACTTTGATTATTTCTACAACGAAGCCTATTTTTCACTTATGGAAAATGTGAATATCAAAAGTTGTTGAATGAGCTGTACAAGAATTGCTACATTTCTTTAACGCAAAATTATTTAGATCATGGAGTCTGCAATATAGCTGATATGAATGAAATATCAATTGATTTTACAGGGAGAAGGACGATTTCTTCGATGAAGTTTTAAGCATAGAGCTTAATTACTTGTATTTTCATGGGCTTATGTTTTTAAATAAAATAAATTATTATAGTATTGTGATGAATGAAATGAATGGAAAAATGTTTATCAATGAAGTGCTGCTTTTATAGAGAGAGCCGGGCTCGTTATATTTCGATGACGTCATTTGAATAAATTTCATTTGTTTTCGATGAAGTTTTCAAATATAACAAATTATTGTTGTATTATGATAATTTTAAAAATATTATCGAGGAATGTATCGCATTTTAGAGTTGCTTAAACCAGGCAATTTATATTTCAATGCCGTCATTTGAATGAAGTTCATTTTTTTCAATCAAGTTTTAAGTTTTCAAATATAATAAATGAATGTAGTATTGGGATAATTATAAAAATATTACCGAGGAATGTATCGCATTTTAGAGATGTTTAAATAAAATTGCATTGAAGTTGGAAAGTGTTTCATAATCAATGTTTTATGCATGATTGATCTTTCTTGCTAATTTTCAGATGTATTTTATCAACAGTGCTTTCCAATTTTCAAATAAAATTTTGAAAAGAAAATCATTAAACAATCAGACTGTCCAACAATGTTACATAAATGATCATTTCTTATGTAAATTTTCTTTAGAAAACGATTGACATAAACTTTAGAACTCTAACATCATAAACTGTACTCGAGATATTGAGTATTAAAAAAAAAAAAAGAAAAATAAAAAATATTGATTATTGGGAAATATGTTCACTTTTCTTATGTAATATTAAGCGATAAATTTGTTAACATTATTCTCGTGGATCTAACTCGTTCCATTCACGAGAGAAGATACTTTGGGTAATGGGTTTGGATTTTGACGTCTAACAATTCGCCAACAATTATTTATATGTAGGAATCGTTCTTCTCCCTGTTTGTCTGTAACGCTTGCTTGACAATCAATTTAACGAACTTGGAGTTTCATTTAGCAAAATATCGCCAACTTAGCGATATTTCGCCGCAGATTGACGAAAATATCGTCAAAATTTCAAAAATGACGCCAAATTAATGCATTAATTATTAAAATATTTTAATATTTGGACTTCATTCCTCATTGCGGATGCTATAAATATTGATAATAGCATATTCCGCGAAGTATAAGTTAATTTGTTATTTCGAGATAGTTTTACATGTTGTCATCCGGAGAATTTCCAAATGTACAGTTGTACGTTAAAAAAAATTGTGCTGTGGATTTTATACATCACTTTTTTACTGTGAAATAAATAAATTTATTGCATTATATAGGAAATGTCAGGTTCTGTCCACATCAGATTTTTTAATTTTGAATGAAAAAAAAAAAATCTGATGTGGGCAGCACATGACTTTCCTTATATAATGCAATGAATTTACTACTTTTACAATAACAAAAAATATATTATTCTTATAGTAGATATTTATATTCTTTCCAAGATATTGAATTTTCTCCAATTAGTCGTCATTTTCATTGATTTAGCGTCATTTTTATCCATTTGGCGAGATTTTCGTTAATTTAGCAACAATAAAAAAAAAATCGCCAAATTGGCGACATTCCGCCAAATTCGTCGTCAAAATTTCTCCAAGCGTTATGGACAGAGAAATAAGTTATTCTTACAGCAGATAAATGACTATTGGCATTCAAATACAAAAGTATTACTCAAAGTATCTCTTCTCGTGAATGCAACGAGTTAGATCCATTAGAATGATGCCATCAAATTTATCGCATGATATTACATATGAAAAGTGAACATGTTTCATAACAGTTAATATATATATTTTTTTAATTTACGAGATTTTTTGATGAATTTTTTTGAAAAATGTGCAATATCTCGAGAACGGTTTATGCTAGCGTTCTAAAGTTTGTCAATCGTTTTCTCGGGAAAAATTACATAAGAAATGTCTATTTGCGTAACATTATTAAAGGTTTTGATTTTTTGATGATTTTTTCAAAATTTCACTTAAAACATTAGGAGGGGGATTCTGAACATACAATTGCGTTTTTAAACAATAGGCTTCCAGTATTCATGGATTGTGATTTTTGTACCAAATTTCATTCTAATCGCTCCATTCGTTCGTGAGATCGTCTCCACAGACTCACTGACACACACACACACACGCGCTTACACATACTTTCACACACACACAGACATCACCTGAAAAATGTTCTATTCGTGATCAGGGATGCTTGAAACGTGCTCTCCCGTCGAAAACTCGAATTCGAATTTTCGACCACAATACTTTCTTTATACATTATGTATATAAGGAAAGTAAAAATTGAAACACGAGAATGCGTCGAAACTTTATTCTCTGCGTGAAGTTATTGCATCAGTTCTTCACAGCTTACTTCGAAAAATGAAACAAGTTTATGATGAAGCAATACGCCACTTAATTGGACTAATACATCGCCAAGGTTGGACATTGAACCTACCTCCAGCTTGTCATTTGTGTTTGGACTGTTAATGGAATTATGTCAATCAATCGAAAGGCTTACAACGGATTGAGATGGCAAACACGTAATGGATGGAGGCAGCCAGAGTAAAATTGCGAATGACGAGAGAAATTTAAGGTTGGAAGGAATGGCAGTAGCTCATAAGATTTTCGAGTATAATAATTTGCCCAAACTCATGTCTAAATCAGTAGCGTAGACAGTATCTTCTTCTTCTTCGACCCAGACAGTCCGATCTACCCGAAGGTGTAATGTACCTGTTTAGACGGCCGGGAAGTGCCACCCAATTTGGAGCGGAATCCAGTGGGTGCGGCTTGCACAAGGACCGTACCCTCCACCCCCCAGTGTTTCTTTCAGGCATACTTCTAAGGGGGGGGGGGACGAAGCACCCCAGAAACATTTTATGTTAACCTAGTTATATTTATGTGACATAGGTATATTTATAATAGGCAAATAGAAAACTTGCCCCCCTAAAATTTCATTCGCTCCCCCCCCCCGGCAAAAAAGTTCTGAAAAAAAAAAAAAAAAACTGCCTTCTCCTACGACTAACTTCTCGGAAGGACTTACGGACCCACATATTTAACGATCCTCTTCCGTGTGAACACAGGAAATTTATATTATTAGGATATAATTAGCATTATTATTTAGCAAATTATTCTTTCCAAACGACATTCCAAGTGTTCCTATAGATATTTTTACAAAATTTAAAAAATGGAAGTCAAGAATATATTTCAATTATTTTTTTAAATAAAATTCAATTAGTGTATTTACTAGTGTCATTTAAATTTCCCTCAAAGTATTACATTTTAACGATCGGGTGCCGGAGTTATCGTGTTGAAGACTCAGGCCGTCCGACTCGTCCGAAGACTTGAGCAGCTATTTGGACGGCCGGCGGAGTTATCGTGTGCAACAGGTTACGAATCTTTCCTGTAAAGGGATAAAGCTTACATTAAAACATTCCATAAACTCAGCCTCATTGCCTGAAAAAATTCATCAAAACCTATCGTGTTGTTCAGAAGATATTTAAGTAAAAAGCGTTTATTGAAATTTTCCCTTTCATATATTAGATAAAATTAAAAGTTTTAAAAATACGGAAGTTCGCAACAGTGATATAAAGAAATAAAAATTATATCAACTATTTCATTCCGCACGGTAAAACCTACTGTGAGCCAAAAAAATAAATAACCGTATACAATATATTTCTGACCTTCGAACCTTTGTCCACCTGTTTACCTTGTAAAACATTTCTTGATGTCTTGCTCCTGATCCTTTGCAACCGTTTATTTGTTCGAATGACCGCAAACGTTCTACGCAAAGGGGAGGGACTAAAATATGATTGAGGGGAAGGAGAGTGCAACTGAAACATTCTGCGGGATATATTTCCGCAATGTGATCTTTTGAGCTGTCCCCAAAAATGTTTTCGTGACGTGTGGTGATTAATTCTGTTCCACCACCCCTCGCCTTCCCCCCAAAAAGTCGAACGTCAATTTAAGATGATGGAAGAGTGGTGGTTTTCAAAAAATCGTCTGGTAGGGTGGGGGATTTTTTTCCCCTGTATGTTGCGTAAGGTGCACGCGCGGTTATAGGATGAAATGAAATGAAATGAGAAATTAGTTGCTTTTCACAAAGCGTTCTAATTAAGTTATCGTTGAGATTAATTTGTTGTATCGTTCTAATTAAAGCATACGCTAAAGACATTGTTTCCCTGTAGTAAAAAATCTGATGTGGTCAGCACATGACTTTCCTTATATAATGCAATGAATTTACTACTTTTACAGTAAAAAAAATAGATTATTTTTATAGTGGATATTTATATTCTTTCCAAGATATTGAATTTTCGCCAATTTCATTGATTTAGCGTCATTTTTATCCATTTGGCGAGTTTTTCGTTAATTTAGCAACATTTAAAAAAGTCGCCAAGTTGGCGACATTCCAACAAATTCGTCGCCAAAACTTCGCCAAACGTTATGGATGGAAAAATAAGTAATCCTTACAACAGATAAATGACTATTGGCGTTCAAATACAAAAGTATTACTCAAAGTATCTTTTTTCATGAATGGAACGAGACGAGCTAGATCCACAAGAATGATGTCACCAAATTTATTGCACGGTATTACATATGAAAAATGAACATGTTTCTCAATAGGAAATATTTTTATTTTATTTTATATGACTTTTTGATATTTTTTTTTTGAAAAACGTGCAATATCTCGAGAACGGTTCATGTTAGCGTTCTAACATTTATGTCAATCGTTTTCTAATGAAAAATTACGTAAGAAATGTCTATTTGCGTAACTTTATTAGAGATTTTGATTTTTTGACGATTTTTTCAAAATTTCACTCGAAAATTTAGGGGGGTTCTGAACATTCGATTGCGTATAAAAACAATAGGCATCCAGTGTTTACGGATTGTAATTTTTGTACCAAATTTCGTTCGAGTCGCTCCATTCGTTCGTCAGTTATCGTCTCCACAGGCTCACTGACACACACACACACACACATACTTACACACACACGCACATACTTTCACACACACACACACATACTTACACACACACGCACATACTTTCACACACACACATACTTACACACACACATCACTTCAAAAATGTTCGATTCGTGATCAGGGATGCTTGAAACGTGCTCTCCCGTCGAAAACTCGAATTCGAATTTTCGACCCCGTCACAATACTTTCCTTATACATTATGTATATAAGGAAAGTAAAAATGGTCTTCGGTGCTGGCGAGTTAGGGCGGAGACTCAAGTTTAAATAAATGCAGAAAATGGGTCGACTTTAAAGTGTTTATCAATATATTAGATCTAATGAGAATTTGTTTCAAAAGAATCTGATTAAAGCAAAGGATAGATGAAAACTAGATTCCCGTGTATTAGTAAATCCATCGAATTTTCGGCTGCACTATATCCTTAATTTTCTTATAATACTATAAATTTTTGTTTGCATGGAAACTTTTTTAAATACATCAATAACAACTCATTTTTTAAGTTCTAGTAATTTAGTTTATTAAAAAGTTTTATGTGAGACAGCGTCTTTAGGAAAATATCATTTCAAGCAATCAGCCAAAATATTGCATTAGTCTTAAGTATGTCTGTTCACATTCAAGAAATCAGCCAAAATATTGCATTATTCTTAAGTGTGTCTGTTCATATTCAAGCAATCAGCCAAAATATTATATTATTAAATATGTCTGTTCACATTTAAGGAATCAGCCAAAATATTGCCTTATTCTTAAGTATGTCTGCTCACATCAACATTCTCAGATAGATATATATATAGAGAGAGAGAGATATTTTGTTTGTTTATATCGTATTATATGCAAATTAAAATCGTGCATAGCTCTGACAAATACCCCGGCTGAAACGCTATGTTTTCCTGCTAAATAAATTATAAAGGCTCATCTAGGAGATTTTGATACCAAGGTACTTTTCTAAATACATCTAATCTCCATAGTTCCATTTAGGAAGAAAAAAAAAAATTCCAGGAACGAAATTATTCACACCTCATCACCTTTTCAACACTTTTCAATTTCGCTGAATGCCTAAATTGTAATCCCAACACGTGTTTTACCCAGCATTCCCTGCAAAACGGTAATTCCGAATTCTCTTTCTCATCTCTAATATACGGCGATGCAAGTAAAATACAAAACGAAAAATCGTCTGCAGTGAATAATAATAAAAAAAAATTCTAGATATATGGTGTAGGGGAGTAGCAGACTATTCAAGGGAGCTTTGAATCAAAAAATGCTCCCCCCCCCCCCCCCGGGTATTGAAAAGATTCGTCAAATTCGATTGTCACACACTTGGTTGTTGCCACGTGACTATTGGTGGTGGGAGAGTTAAACATACCCCGCCTTCTGCCTTGAGTTGGAAGAATAGAGGAGTTGAAGTACAAATAGGGAGGCAGGGAAAAAAGGCTAAAGGGGAAATAGGGGTTAACGGGTCCTCTGTGACCTAACAATGGAGTAAATTTTCGTCTGCCTGAACTTCATACAGGAAGAAGCTTAAAACGGTTTGCAGCAGACGATTATCCAATGAGATATATTTTGAAGAAAATATAGAACATTTCTAAAAATCAAAGATAAGGGAGGGAGAAATTGAATACTTAGAATTGTTAGGTTAGACGACAGAAGTGCCTAGTCTCGTCCAAGGATATTGAGCGGGATTTTTCGGGGGGGGGGGGGGGGGTGCAAAATATTTTGCATATTACATTATTACATTTATAGAATATCATTCATTAGTAAAAATAATTAAATGGTGATTGATATCTAATAGAATACGACGTGTCGAAAACAAAAATTGTATCGAGGCTATTTTTACAATTATTGAAACTGTTAAGTTTCGTGACCATTGATTAAGTTTCGTGACCATAAATAACCCATTTTATGTATAATTATGCCAAATTTTGTCCCATGATGCCATGTTAAAAAAAAGTGTAAAATTTAGAAATTTTCGCTCGAATTTCAAATAAAAAAAATTCTCTCTAGTTCTAGATTTTCTGATAACAAAGCCGGATATAAAATTTTGTGAAAATCCATTAATATTTGTAGCAGCTGTCGTTCATAAGAAATCGACCACAGACAGACGGACATCAATCTAAAAATAATTAAAGCGTGTTCAGGAGGTTCTAAAACATATATTGGCAACAAAATCTCGAAATGAAAAATTTTCGTGAAACAATACTTTCTCTATACCATATTCTTTAGTATGAGAAAGTTAAAATCATGCACATCGTTAGAATATTTTGCCATGCTTCGTGATGCCTAGATTTTAGTTTAAATTCTCTAAAATGTAATTGAAACAATAATGTTTATTATTTTAATGTTAATCAACTGTAATTCATTATAGTAATTAAAAATATGTTTATTACATATATAATTCGTTTTATTTCTTTTTTGTTGTTAATTATATTTTCCAATTGTTTTAAAATTATTTCAAACCTATTTTAGATTTAAACCATGCGGGCGCGCTCTCTGGGGGTGGTGTGTGTGTGTGTGGGAGTGGTATTTGTATGCCTGCCCCCCCCCCCCCCCAGTTATAAATTCATTTGGAAATATATTGGAACAAACGCTGAAATTTGTTCTTTATTTTCTTCCAGAAAATATGGTCACTGCACTTATAGCGTACACACTTTTTAATTAAAATATTAGTTATCTTACGGCCTTAAGTTTTCTACAAGTCCTAAAAAATTTACAATAATAATAGTTTCTTTTCCATTAAATCATACTGTTTTCACATAGCTCACCACATGAAGGTGGCTACAACTCGACATCTTCACACTGTTGTTCCATTTTTGTACTTTTCAGTTTTAGTTAGGACGCTCTGAATAACATTTTTGAGCCCAACAGAAAGAATTATTTGCTTGATTTTAATTTGACACGAATCCACCTCTTTCACTATATAGTTTTGTTTCGCTCTGTATACTTGTAGTTTCTACTATTACTATACTAGTAGAGACTACTATATACTAATAGTTTCAGAGAGGATGTATTATTGTTCAACAGTTTGTGGATGGCATGAAGAAATTATGAATTTTATTCAGTGGCGAAAATTCGTCTGTAAATCGTATATATTCCGTTGAGCATTTATTTGCTCGAAAGAATTTTTTTTTCGACCTTTCTGATGGTGTCAAAATAGAAACTATGTAATAACATTTTAGGTCTCTAAAAATAGATTAGTGTGAATATCGTCCAAAATCTGGCTAAAACATAAAATAACTAAAAAACGAATTCGAAATTAAAATAAGCAACACAGAGGTGCACTTATTCAAGTTCTGAAGTACCTGCGTACTAAATTTCTTGGACGTACGACGCTTAGGTTTTTCGTTACAGACTACACAGGCACATAGACGTACATTTTCCCTTTATCCTGTAAGAATATTTCTCTATTCTGCACTGTAAAGCATTCTTTAACCTTTGCTCATTCTTTTCAGCTACTTAGTTGATAATTTTGTCGTCTGCCGAAGCGTTATTTTTGTATATATATATATATATTTATAATTCACTTGGTTTTTGTTATTTGTCCTTCCACTAGCCAGTAGACAGTTCCAATGGTGTCTACTATCGCCAGTTGTCAGAAACTGGCTATTCTATCGGTTTTAATTCGAATTGTATGGCTGTCCTGACGAGAATGCAATTTCGAACTAACCGCCGTTTTTTGTGTAGTTTCAGTTGATTGTTCTCCATGTCTTGATCTTCAATCTTGAGCTATTTATTATTGCCTTTTCTCATTTTTGCCGTGTTTGCTTTTTATTTTATATATATTTATATATATATATATACTTTTTAATTATAATTTTTGTATACTCATCTTCCCCTCACTCCCTTTCCATTATAGTGATAAGTTATCTTATATTTTTATCCTTAGTCTTGGTCTATAGTTACTTATTTATAGCAGATATGCTAGAGATGGGTTTTTTTGTTACCGTTGTTTATGCATAGTTTTCGATTAAAAATTTCAATTTTTGTATATATATATATATAAAATCATAATTGTCAGGAAACTTACTCCCCATTACTGACAGCTCATTCCCCTGTAACTTTCAGTGACTTGCTTGCAAACACTTTACAGTATGAAGAAGGACGCTTACCTGGAGCGGGGCGGAGTGATCGCTCCACGGTGCCGAACAAGAAGAGGGTGCCTCTTGCTCTGAAGATATTTTTGATTTAAGAACTGAAGTCTATGCATTATGAGGAAGGGCAGCCTGAAATTATTTGCTCCAGGGTACCAAAAGTCTCACTGTAAAGCATTTGTAAGCATGTTACTAAAAGTTTCAGGGGAATCAGTTGTCTGTAATGGGGTGTAAGGTTCCTGATAGTTATGATAATATATATATATATATATATACAGGGTATAACATAATTCCCTCCGGGGTTTGGAAAGATCATATTCAAACAAGAAAGATCAATCATGCATAAAACATTGATTATGAAACACTCTCCAACTACAATGCAATTTTATTTAAACATCTCTAAAATGCGATACATCCAGCGGTAATATTTTTAAAATATTACCCAATAATATTACTCAATTAGTTTTGGATTGAACCCGGATTGAAAAAATGAAATACATTGAACTATATTGGGACCTAATTTTTCAAACATTTTTTAAGCGGATTTAAAATTCACAAATTGCTTCGAAATATTCAAATTATCCCATAAAATATATAAAAAAAATTTCAGCAAAATATATTCAGTAGTTTTTAAAATAAAAATTAAAATAATAATTACACCTTTTATATGAAGCGATCACGTGAAAATTATATGAAGAGATCATGTTGTTGTTGTTGAGACCCAGACCGTCCGACCTACCAGAAAGGTGTAAGGTAACTGTTTGGACGGCCGGGAAGTGCCACCCAATTTGGACCGGAACCCAGTGGGGGAGGCATCCACAGGGACCGTACCCTCCTTCCCCTACCACCAACCTCTCGGAAGGACTTTCGGACCCACATGTTTAACGTGATCGTACTCCGCATGAACACGGTGAAGAGATCATGTGACCAACTTCAAAATAAAATATGGCATCCATCTTGTGTGAAAATCGTGATTTTTAAAGTGCTTTTTAATTCATATTTAGTGTTGCTTCCGTCCTATAACCGCTTTATTTTTGCTTAAATTCTGTACATGTACATACTGAAACAACGCAATTACAATATATTTGAGATTGCATTCTGGTCTTGAAGCCATAATGAAGGTATCTGGTATCTGAATCATGTACTGTAGATGTCTTGTTGCTTTTTAACATGATGAGCATGCTCGCACTCGAAATCATGCGTGAATATACACTGTCATAATGTA